>PVJH01000011.1:675238-775902 GCA_004026705.1 Nesogale talazaci | reverse complement strand
GAGAAGGTGAGCCAATGCGTCACTATTTCGGAGAGCTCCTCCCTGAACCGTCTGCCAGGTGTGTTCCGTGGGGGCAGTGGCTGTGGCCGCCGTAAAAGAGGCGAAGGGCCAAGGAGAGGGGCAGTTTGCTTGAGTCGGGGGTCAGTGCGGTTCCCTTTGGCTGGGCATGTCGCTGGCCTCCATCCTGGGCATGCCAGAGGATGCCTGCAGCCCTGCTGGCCTGTGTGCAGCCCACCTGCACCAGAGGGGGCCCGCTTGACACTTGCATACACATGCCTTTCTGCCTCTCGTTACCAGGAGACAGTGATGATAATCGTAGCCATCAGCCCCAAATACAAACAGGATGTGGAAGGCGCTGAGTCCCAGCTGGATGACAACGAGCACGGCTTGCACACTAAGTATATCCATCGAATGGTGAGTGCAGGGCGGCCGCACCTGGGCCCCTCAGAGCTGGGTGGGCACCTTTCCCAGGGATGGCCCCTTCGATAGGGGCCTGGAGGCTGCGTGAAGGCCCCAGGGCTCCAAGTCAGGGCACCGGCTGCAGTCCTGGCTCTCGCTGCTCTGGGGCTTCCAGGCCAATCATCACAGCTCTGGGACCCAGTGTTCCTGACAGTCACAGGAGACTTGAAGCCTCGGTCGCTGAGCTCCACGAGGACTTTGCTGCTTTGGGAGTTGACAGTGCATGTGAAATCCGAGGAGGGATTGGGGCAGAGCTGGGGACCGGTGGGGGCCTCTGGTGTCTGCTTCCTATTCCCTCCCCTGCCTTTTCAAAGAGACAAGGATATACGCTGTTCGACGTCAGCCTTCTCATGAGCAGGTTATGTAACGGATTGGTGTTTCGTGTTCCCATAGCCGACAAGTTGCAGCTTTTAAGGAACAGAAGTGGATTTTCTCCGAGGGTAGTCAGTCTCCCCCCTATTCCAGAGGCTGCTGTTTGAGAGCCTGGTTCCAAACTATGGCGACTCGACCTACACACAGCAGGACGCAAGGAAGGCTGCCCGTCCTCACAAGCCTTCCTCTGACTAAGTCTGAGAAGTCGGCAGTCGGCAGTCCGGGGCACCGGGAAGGCTTGCTTTCTGTGGAGGTGCTGCAGGAAGGTCCTCGTCTCTTCGGAGCGTCTGTTCCTGGACAGCCTTAATGTACTTGGCGTCTCTAGTCCCCTCTTTCTCCACGATAACTTCAGTTTAATCTCTTTTAAATCTCTGAAGAGATAGCTTGAGATAATCCTACCCTCATCCTGCTTCACTGCCATAACAAAGGCAGCCCGTTTCTAAAGGGGACTATGACCACAGGGATAGAAGTTCGGTTTTACACAATATATTTGAGGAGGGGGGGAGCGGCACAATTCAACCCATAGCAGTTACAACCCATGGGCCAGTTACTGACACTGTTGGTGCCTATCAGTAAAACGGGCCCCTAGTATTTACAGAGCAGTGCTGTGGAGATGGAATGAGCTATGTTTGTAAAGTGCCTGGCACATATCGGATGCCCAATCAGGGGAAGGAATTGTCATTAGTTTGTGATCCATGAGAACATTCTACCATCACACCTGAAGTAGGGGGCTTAGACGAACGGAAACCAGCGGGGAGAAAAAGTATAGGAATTTAAATTGATCCGCATCTTACTAGAACATTCTGTTGGGAAATGTCACCCACTTTGGGTACTGGTTGCTGATGCCAGACCCATCTTCCTCCTCTCCTTAACCATAGTGAGGCTGTGGAGACAATTCCGGCTTGACTAGTGTGTTAGTCCGGATAGACTAGCGAAACAAATCCATAGACACTCGTGTGTATAAGAAAGAATTTTATATACAAGAGCAACCGAACATTGAGAAAACATTCCAGACCAGATCTGTCCAAGGTCATAAGTCCATATGTCCAATACCAATCTATAAGTCCTCTTCAGACTCACGAAGCACATGCAATGACACTGAATGCAGGAAGATTACAGGCCAGTGGGCGCAAAGTCAGTGGTGGCAGAAGTATCTCAGCGCCGGGAGGAGTGTCCACATGGCTTCTCTAGGTCTAGGTTTCTGGCTGTATCAAGGGAGGTCCATGTGGCTTCTCCTCACCGATGTCTCTCGGGAATCCAGTCTTGTCAGTCGAGTGTCTCCAAGGGAGTGATTTGAGAGAGATAGGGTCTCCACCTCCAAGAAAGAATTACCACATTTCCCAGAATTCTCAGGAGAAGGCCATGCCCACACATAGGTCTCATTAGCTATCTCCAGACTGACAGGTCAGACCCCACCCCTACCCCTACCCTCTTCATCCTGAAATTGACAGCAGATGAGGCGACTGACACAACTAGAATTCGAGAGGAGCCTCGTGGCTCTGAAAGTGCTCTACGACTCCCTAACGCAGCAGTTCTCGACCTGGGTTTTTGACGCCTTTGGGGTGGAACGATCCTTCCACAGGGGTTGCCCGTTTTATAACAGTGGCAAACTTACAGTGATGAAGTAGCAACGAAAATAATGTTATGGGGCTGAGCCCCGGTGGCATAAGTGGTTGAACCGCGGGCTTGGCGGTTCAAATCCAAAGGCTACCCTCAGGAGCAGTGCTGGGTAGCTCCCACGACCACCAGAGGGCAATGATGCCAAAAAACAAAACAAAACAAAAAGAAAAAGAATGTTATGGCTGGGGGTCACCACCAGACGAGGACCTGTAT
Organism: Nesogale talazaci; assembly: GCA_004026705.1. NCBI lineage: Eukaryota > Metazoa > Chordata > Mammalia > Afrosoricida > Tenrecidae > Nesogale > Nesogale talazaci. Next base: position 773,238 of record PVJH01000011.1, on the reverse strand, counting down.
GAAAGCATCGCTGGCTTAGGAAGGTGGAGAACCCCTGTCCAAGGATTTTCAGATTCAAAAAGTCACTGCACTAGAACCTGTAAGCTCCCTCGCAGTGCCAACATGCCACAAGGGTTGGGGAGGCACCCAGGATGGGCATAAGGGTTCACTGCCTGAGGTGGCAGTCTCAGCGAACAAAGTCGTCAACTCAAAGCAAGAGGCAGGACAGGCAGCCGGGTCTGCCGTGTGTCTCAAGTATAGGGATATGGTTGGTCAGTGGGTGGGTCTCCCCATGTGGACCTCTAGGGTCGCTGTCACCTCTTGCTCTGTTTGAGCTCAGAAAAGCAAGCCAAAGTCAAACAGAGGCAAGGGGGTGAGGTCAACACAGAATGCAAGGAGTCAGGAGAATTTGGTTAGTCTCCCGTTCCGGGCTGGGCCCAGATGGGCAGCACCCAGAACACACACTTCCCTGAAAGTGCAAGGCTGCCTCTGGGTGCTGCTGTCCCTTCGCTGCCTGACGCATGATCAGACCACCCCCCGATCACAGATCGCATGATCAGATCAGATCACAACCCCCAAGACGCCCAGTGTCCTGCCTGCATCTCTCGAAACCTGCTGGCCCTAGGAGCAAACTGTGGGCGGTAGGAAGGGTTCCAGGTCTAAGCCAGTTCCTCAGGACATGTGTCTGGCTCTCCTGGAGGGTGACAGGTGGCTGAGCCCGGCAGTAACAAGCAGGACCTCAGAGTTCAGCTGACGGTGCTGACCACGAAACACTTTATCTCCAGCTTAGCTTTTTAGAGCAGCAATGTCTTGGGACCTTACACTTGGGGGTTGGGGCACCTTCTTTCCCAATCAGCTGACTTCTCACATGCTCCAAAATCTAAGCAACAGAAGCCCTGAAGACAGTCACAGCGTGGTCACGACAGGGCGGACGAGGAAGGGCTCCTGAGTTCACCGCAGAGCAGGCTCCTTTAGACAGACAGCGTCTGGAAGTGTGAGAGCCAGGGAAGGAAAATGGTGGGTGGCCCCTCAACAGATGGGGTGACCTCTTGGCCACAGCGCCTTTTACAGTGAACAGGATCCCAAAGTCAGAAACCAGACACTGTGGCTCGCTTTGGAGTGACTCACTCTCTGGCCCTCCTCGGGTGTGTGTCCTGCATCGGTGCGGCTGGCCCAGTGAGTGGTGCAGTGCTGGGTCATGTGCACAATGTGCTGTTGTTGGCCTCGAGATTTAAATGCCGAGAAAACACCTGGTAGAAGGTGGGTGTGTGGCTGTGGCGGTGAATCAGTCCGTGTGTTTGTAGATGCGCCGGCGCACGCTCAAGTGTGTGTGAGTGTGTATCTGTGAGGGGTTTCTATGGTGATTTCAATAGCCAGTCATCATCACCACTGCTCCTTTCCCTTTTGTTCTGTTTCTACGCCCATACACGATGAAGACTTCTTCGTTACAAAAATCAATCCCAACATGAAATCGTTGGGAACACATAATTCCTCATCTCCTTGTCACCAGGAGACGGAGAGCTCTGTGCCTCTCACAGGATTTGGAAGATTCTAACTCTCCTTGTACTGAAGATTCTGGTCTGAGAGGGCTCTTGGCTGTGAAATCTCCCTGGGCCGTCCCAGGATCAGAGAAAATTGAAACCGGTGTGGGAATCTGAAGACTAGCAGGCAGCTCTCCCTACCTGGCCTTTCTGTCTCCTCTCCTCTCTCTCCCCCATGTCCTGTCCTAGGCTCTCACCAGAGCGACGATGAGCTAGCTGGTCACCAACTGTGCTACGTACGCTCGCCTCTGCAGACATTTATTCCTGTGGTTGGTTTCCTCTGCCGAGAATGTCCTCCCCCCTGCCCCACCCCCTGCCTGTTTCCCCTGCCCAATCCTTCTCTTCCAGTGCCCACGTGACACGTCCTCGGGACTCTGCCCCGCACCCCCAGTGACGACTGGACAGCGCCCACTCTGGGCTGCCATAGCGTCCCATTCAGGCTTTTCACATCCCCCTGGGGTTGGTCATTTACGTTTCTGCCGGCTCACTGGACTGACGGTTGGCTTTGTGAGGGGAGGCACGTTGCTGTCGGCTGGGTCACTGGCCAACAACAATAACACAACTCCTCATTCGGAGCACTGCCCCGTGTCCACGGTGTCCTCTGCCCCTGGCCGGTTTCCAGGCCCTGTTTTGAAATCACAAAGACACAATCGGGAAGGGATGTGAGCAGCTGGCTCTCAGGAGCCGACGTGAGCGGGATCCAGCACACTTGAGTACAGAGCCCATTTCTGAAAACCCAAAGTGTCCCGCCGCGGGAGACTCTGAGAGGCCTTGAGGTAATGAGTGTGTGAGCGACCCAGAGGCACAATGTGGAGGCCTTAAAATGACAGTGTTTGCTACTCAAAGAAACCAGCAGATTGCTGTCAGACGCTACCCGTGGATGAGGTTCTGACCGTGGGGACCCTGGGGGCTACAAAACCAAAACGAGCTTCTGCCTCATGCTCTCTGCCACGTGGTGATTCTGTTTGAGTCCCCCGCAGTGGCCACGCTCTCGCTCCAGCTCATTGGGACCTTCCTCTTCTTCACTGACCTTCTGCTGTCCTAAGCATGACGCCCTGCTCTAAGGACCGGTCTCTCTTTAACATGTCCAAAGTACTCGAGACAAAGTCATGCCATCCTCACTTCCAAAGAACGTTTTAGCTGTACTTCCAAGATAGATTTGTTTGTTCTTGTCCATGGCGTCTATGGCATCCTTCACCAGCACCAGGGGTCAGAGGCATCTAAACTTTTTCTGGTCTTTTAGTCATGGTCCAGCTTTTGTATGCACATGAGGTCATTGAAAATACTATGACTTGGGTCAGGCGCACTTTAGTCCTCAACATTTGACATCTTGGTGGTCTGTCACATTTGTATCAGATTTTGCAAAATGATGGCTGCCACTAACCCTTTGTCCTCATTTGTAAAATTAATCCTCCATTATCTGTTTGGTTCCAGATGCAGATTGAGTTCATAAAACAAGGAAGCATGAATTTCCGATTCATCCCTGTGCTCTTCCCAAACGCTAAGAAGGTAAACAAATGGGGGAAAAAAACCCAAAGACCCAAGACAAACCTTAGGGTTAAGAAACTTTGCTTTGTTCTGCCATCTGGGGATTTTAAGTGGAAAACTCATCAAACTCTTTACCCATCTCTTGAAATGACAGTATTATTAGAAAGATCAACAAGTGTACCACATGGTTGGGCAGCATGAGCCAGGAAGGTTGTAAAGTGTTATCTGATAGGGCCATCACTGCCCTAATTGTTCAAACAGCCCTTGTACACAAAGAAGGAGCCTGGGCTTTCCCTCCTGAGAGGGAAAGAGACCGTTCATTTGATACTTCTTATCGGTAGTACGTGAAAGTCAAGGTACATCTGTTCTAGGTTGGCTGGTGTGCCCAAGGACTTTGTCACACATCCTGCAGGTTTCCAGGCTCCAGAAGAACAGGCATGAAAGCTGCATGGTTGGCAGTGTGACTCCTGCTATGGTTCACACGAGGGTTCTCTGCAACAGGTTGGGGCAAGACTGCCTGAGGCCACGTGCCAGGGTTGGCCAAGGGAAAGCAGGGGTAGAGTGAACATTTTGAGAATCAGATCACAGTGCTCTGAGCCCAGCTAGGCATGGGTTACCCCCAAGGGTCCTAGAAGGCAGGGCTGCATGGAGACCTTTGCCCCGGGTGAGAGAGAAGCCAGTCTATGTGACTGGGACCCCTAGGTGGTAGAGTGCACAATGTGTCTAGCAAGTAGGACCCCTTCTCATTCCTACTGCTCCTCCTTGCCCGGGTTCCCTGCCCCCGAGAACACCAAGCTAAGGGTCTCTGTGCTGGTCTCCCATCCTCTGCTTTGACCCTGGACTAGCTAGTCTCTGCTCCATCAAGAAAGGGGAACTTCCCAGATTGGGTCTCTCCTCAACCTTCCCGTTTTGTGGAGGGGTTTCCACTGGCCCTCGATCATGTTCACCTTTCTTAGTATGAGTCCTCCCAGAAGAAGACAGGGCCCACCCGCACACTCTTCTCTCGTGTTCCACTGAGGGTACGTGCTGTATGCTCTGGGCATCTGAACTATTTCAGCAGGGCCTCTCGGGTCCTATTCCTGTGCGTCTCTGTGCCTTCCACTTTCTGTTCCCTGCATCACAGACCCTTTCCTGACTTATCTGTCTAGTGAATTCTGCTTCACACCCAATCTCTCCATAGCCCAGGGGTCCTCAAGCTTTTTAAATTTTTTCGATGTCCTTCAGACTGTTAGAGGGCCGGACTATAGTTAAAAAAAAAAAAAAACTATGAACAAATTCAGTGCGGATCTGGGATGATTTGGCTGCTAAGCAGGAAGACAGTGGCGCAAAAACACCCGGTGGCCGGATAAATGTCCTCAGCGGGCCACATGTGGCCCGCGGGCCATAGTTTGAGGATGCCTGCTAGCCTTTCCCGACCTCTGCTCCCGTAGGCCAACTTATTTAATTGTCCTTCGACTGAGGGTTCTTCATTATAGTACCTTGAGTCAGTGGTGTACAGCTGGGAGCTGAGACATGAGAACAGTTGTTTAGAATGACTGGAGCGTGGTGATATAGAAAGCAAATCCACTTGCGTTGGTTTCATCATGACCTCTTCATCCTCATCAGACAATCCCCTATGGCCTGCCCTTGGGGCGGACGGCTTCCAGTCCCTGCACTTGGTCCATATTACAGCCCAGGAGAGAATGGCTCTCTATTTGGCTGGTCTATGGTTATATAGAGCGTCTAAGCTCAGCCTCCCACACCCAACGGAGTCCCACCTCCTCAGAGTAAATCCCAAAGGCCTCACTTGACCTTCAGGTTGCTGAAAATGCCCTCTACTTTATCTCTCCACCTCTTTTCCAGAGGTCTTGCGGTTCCTTGAACCGGCCCGCACACTCCCAAAGCAGGCCCTGGCTCCTTTCCTCAGGGAGACTTTTCCTGGGCAGACTCTTGAACCTTCTGGTCCTGCGGCAGCCCTCTTGCCTCCTTCCCTGCTTGCTTTTTCTCTCCTGCCGTGCACACGTTTTGTGTACTAGTTGTCTGTCTGCCCCGCACTAGCAGGTCAGCCCCAGGAGGGGAGTCTGTCACAACGTACTCAGGGGCCCAGGCTCACAGTTTCTGCCTTTGTCTGGTAACTGAGGCCTGGAGAGGGGTGGGGGGCAGGGGGCTCCTGCCGGTGGATCTGAGGCTGCCAGGAAGGGAGCAGGAACATGATTCAGCCTAGAGCCTTGGCACACTTCTTCCCACATCTTCAGGTGGGGGAGTTCACATCACTCAGTGTGACCTCTGCCCTCCCCCTTTGATGTGAGGGTGGTGAAAGGCACATGGACACGCACCGGGCAGGTAGCCTGGAGACAGCGGAGAAGGCTGTGCACATGTGGTTCCCATCACCAGAGCAGCGGGCTGCACTGGCAGGCAGGGGCACCTTGCATGCACCGCCCCCCCTTCCAAAAATGGAACAGTCCCTCCCAGGGCTGATTGCTGGGAGCTGCCCATCGATGTGTGGGAACCCAGCCTGGGAGCTGGGACCCTTGGCTTGTCTCTGATGGCCTCTGCCCTGGTGACTCTCTTGCAGGAACATGTGCCCACCTGGCTTCAGAACACCCACGTCTATAGCTGGCCCAAGAACAAGAAAAACATCCTGCTGCGGCTGCTGAGAGAGGAAGAGTATGTGGCCCCTCCCCGGGGACCTCTGCCCACCCTCCAGGTGGTGCCCTTGTGACCGTCCCCTCCTCAGGTCACTGGGACCCCGCCTCGTTTGGGGCTGGCCCAACTAATGTTCTCCTAGTGGAAGCTGTTATTTCTCCGGCCCTCAGCCCCCCAACCTCAGGCGGGGGCTCCCAACCCCAAAACCTGCAATCAACATGTGTGCACTCTTTCTCCACAGACTTGTACAGAGGGGAGGCTGTGGCTGTCCTGCGCTTCCTGCTGCTTCAGCCCAGCAAGGGAGCCCATGTCCAATTGTCCACTGTGTCCCTTCACAGAGACAGGGTCTGTTCCAGGCCCCTCCCAGCTTAGCAAATAGATACAAATGGCTGCAAACACCCTCCTCTCACTTCAGGGGACTTTGAAGAGTTAGCCAGATACGCATGTGTCTTCAGACCAAATTGCTTTGTGTACAAATAAAATATTTACCTTTTTTTTTTTTTTGGTAAGACTGTGCTTCACTTATCTCAAAGGAGATAGACAGATGTTAATAGCGCTGCCTGCTTGCAATATTTGATAACTGTAACAGATGACTCTGTTCAGGGATGAAGGCCAAGAGAGTTCAATAGTCCCTTTTAATGTAACCTCAAAAGCTTGATTTTGGCAGTTGAGCTTTTTAACAGGACAGCTCTGGACAGGGCACATTCATGATTCTAAAGGGTGTGATCATCGCGGTTAGGGCCTGGGTATGCGTGCACATCTGCCATGCCAGAGGGTGTATCATGCAGGTTGGAACAGTGGTTTGGGAGATCGGGAGTCTTGTCTTGGTCTGTGGACTACTAACTGGCTACGTGACTTTTGTAACGCAAGGTAACCATTTATAGAATGATACGGGCAAAAGGACCTCTGATGACCCTACAAGGCTTGAGGTAGACGCCTGAAGTTCTAAAGACTCTTTCCAGAAATGCTAAGATTTCATTTTCATAGTTATGTCTTCAGGAGATAAAATTACATGGTTCTTAACATTATACTCTTTCTTTTCTAAAGTTGCTCCAATAATCCCCCTTAGATGAATAATTTTGGAAAAGATATTTATACATCCATTTGGCTAATCTGATCTCAAAAGAAAACCCCCAAACCCCAATACGCATACCTATAAAAAATATGTCCTTATACATTCAAAATGTGCACAGCAAAGTGGATCATTTTAATGAAAGCCCAGGGTAGTCTGACATGAAGACTTTCTGGATGTTAGAGCAATTGTTCTCTTTGATATGCCCATCTGACAAACTTCAAAGAAAGGCTTCCTTATGCAGTGAGATCATTCAACCTGTATGTGCCACCATAGGAAACAGACAAATTCTTGTGAACAATGGATAAAAAACTTGACTCATAATAATTTTAAAAATGCTGTTTCTCTTATTTCATAGCTTAGGTGTTAATGGGCATGGCAAATGCTTTCTTTTTTCTTTTTTAATAGAAAAAGAAGAAAAAAGTCCTCACACCTGAAGTAGTCATATTTATATGACTATTGTAAATCCCTTAATTGTGGTAGAATTTGAGACCTAGTAGGATCTGTGTTCTTGTTTGGGTAACTTGAAATGCCTGGAAAACCCCTGTCAACTCCCATTTTTCAAGTCTTAAAAAATTTTATTTGAACCTGAGACGGTACCATCATTAAGGATTCAAGCCATAATTGTAAAAAAAAAATGTGAGCAATTATTACTGCAAAATGTTTCTGGTGTGCACAGGTTCAGTAATATGATATTGTCACCCCCTTCTCCCTTCAGAGACCTGCCTCGACTCCTCAAACACTCATTAAATGATGAAGGAAGGTCCCTGGAGTTCCAGAACTTGTCATTAAAGTTTTACAGCTGGTGGTACTGGTAGAAAAACAAAACAAAAACTCCCGCACAACCACCTGGTCAATGGGTGAAAGTTTGGCTCCTGAAATTTTTGTGAAATCCAATGCCCAAGAACACCAAAGGAATTTTAGCCACTGTTTTAGGGTAGTGACACTAAGTCGAACACTGGTTTATTTAGATGTGGTCGTCATGGATTCATCTGTCAATTGTCCTGGGGTGGAAGTTGGGTAAGGCTGGCTTGGTAAAAATAACCTCTTGGCCAAAGGCTTTATCCAGACCCAAAATGATTTGGGAAGTTGTGTGTAGAAGGGGAATGTGTGCAGAAGGCATGATTAGGGTCTTGTCAAAGAGTACTTGACTTAAAATATACTTTTAAATTGTAGCAACAGATTTCAAAATACCTGCTTAATTTCATTTCTACATTTTCAAAGACATTTCAGTGCATGGTGATAATCAAAGTGTTAGACTATTTCTAAATTCAGTGCTCAGAAAATTTGTTGTTATTTTATTCCTTTTTTCCCCCCTAACAGGTGACAGATTGAGTTCGTAGAGTCATCTCAGTAAAGGATGCAAGTTCTCCACTATGAACAGCCTAGGTTTTATTTCATGATGTTTTGCCAAAAGCCTTTTTCTTCACCCCTGCCACGACACCAAGCACTTCATCTCCTTCGCTGAGCACCCCACCCCAGTGTCACCATCACTTTTGCCAAGTGAATGACTGTGATCATAAAACCCTGTGATCACTGGGAAGTGACCCAGAATGAGTCTCTTCATACACAGAGTCTTTCTGTCTCTTCCTAATGAACCAGGAAGAACCCGTGAGACCCACCCTCGGAGGGACAAATGAAAAGTGGGAGAAGGTTAGATTGTGGAAAAATATCACAGTGATGAAATTCATAGTATTATCCAGGATAAATGGCTCAAAATGAGCCCACCAGTCCAATAAACAGAATGCATGAGTCAATCATAATAAAATGAAAATCAGGGGGGTAGGGATGGTGGAGGGGAGAAACAGAAAGCACCAAAACAAATGGTCATTTTTAGATCGTTTATTTCTGTCGTGGAATTTTCCATCTGAAAGAGACTCTAGGAACCACAATCTATTCCACCTCGACTTATGAATCAGTGGAACCTGGGAAAACAGCCCTTGTCGTTCACCCTCAGGGTGGAACCCAGGTGTCCTTGTTCGGCAGCTGTTCATTTGATGAGGTCAGAAAGCTTTCCGGGTTTAGAGGGTAGATTCGCTCAACCAGTGACCCAGGGTCTCCCTGAGGAGAACTGAGCCAGTGAACATGGGAGGTCTGAGGGGAGAGCGGCCTATGTCCTCTGGTGGCAGGGAGGATTAAGTGATCGTGTTGCAACTTGTTCGGTGCGAAATTCTTTGGGGGATTAATTATTGCTATGATTATGTGGAGTTGGACTTTTCCTGAAGTTGACCTGTGTATCTCCTACTAGCATGATTTTAAAACGAGGAAACAACTGCCAGCAAAAATCTGCTTGTAGCCTGAGCCCCGGTGGCGTAGTGGTTGTGCGCGGGACTGCGGCCCACTGGGATGGAGGTTCGATTCCAGGTCCACGGAGCAAAGGCTGGGCCTCCTACTCCCACCACCTGAGGGCAGTGATGCCCCCCCCCAAAAAAAAAAAATCTGCTTGTAGATCAAGTCCTTTTAGTTTTTCTCTGGCCCGTCTCTACCACAACTGTGGAGTTGGTTTTTATTTTTAAAGACCGTGATACCCGTCTTTCCCTCACACTGGTGACTCAACAGAAATAGCACTGTTGGACTAACAGGGCACACAAGGGCTGGAAGGTCTGCACCTCGGTGGGAGAGAAGTGAGCTGTGTGTGGCCCCGGCTAACTCCCTTGGGGGGCTGCAGTTAGAGAGCCTTTGTGAGAGGTACTCCAACAATACCTGGCAGCCGTCTAGGGCAAAGTGCATCTTGCATTCTGGGAGTTGGAGATAGCATGTTCTCCACGAGTTTGTTCCATTTTCTGTCGGGAAGAGCTTTCAGCCGGTGGAACAAGATCCTTGGTGGGAGGTGGGTGGAAGTCCCGATTCTGGGCAGCCATACCCTGCCAACTCACCCATTGCCTCTCCATCTGTGCCTGCCGAGGCTCCCCAATCCTTTGCTTCTAGCCAAGCAGGTGGGACCGGAGGAAGAGCTCCTTTAGGGGTGCATGGGCCCTGGTCACACTTCCCAGGAGGTTTCGGAAGTGATGCCCGAAGTGTACCCGGGGAGAGGTGCCCACGTCGTAGGCCCACCGGCTTTGCTTTCAGAAATTCCATTGCAGCCCCCCACCCCACCCCAGTCTCTCGGGACCTGTGAACTCTAAGCATCAGGGCACAGTTTCTTGTCCTTCTCCCTTGCCTGACCTCCTGGTGTTCTCTTCACCAGGAAGGCGCTGATGGTAGCTGGCAGCTGGTAGGGGTGGGGGAGGAGGGAGGGCTAGTGAGGGGGAGAGCACTCATGCCTGCTGGATCCCATCAGGCTTTGGGGGGGGGGGGGTGGCAGGGGCAAGAGGAGATGAAGTAGTTGCTCTGGTATGCATCCCAAAACTGCGGTTCTATTTTCAGTTCTGCCCTACACCCCCCACCCCCCACCCCCCATGCTTGTTGGCCCACCCGGGCACCTGGATCAGCAGCAAAACATGGAAGTGAGACCCCTGATTTGTAAAACTGGAAGGCAGGCCATCCACATGAGCCTGTTCAGGGAAGGGGGCCTGGGAATGTTAATGAGCAGGAGCACAGCTCTCTGAAGCCAGCCTTCCGGGAGAGGCCGGGTTCAAAGGAGAAGGCAGCCTGGGTCCCGCTCCCAGCAAGCGGCGGGCGCCGGTGGAAGGAGAAATCAATTATGCCGACGTCGCAGGCTTCCGTGTCATTGTGTGGGAGTTGTTCACGAAGGTAGGACGCGGACCAGATCTCCGAAGGAAACAAAGCCACATGGCCTTGAAGTCTAACGAGTTTGCCATGGCAACGGATGGAAATGAGCCACCCGGGCACCGAGCAGGTGTGTTATCTTACAGAGTAAACACGCTGCCCGCGCTCGCAGGTTTTTTATCATAAAACCTGTGTTTGCCTGACTTTGCCCGCCTCTTTGTTACCGGGAGAAGTTGGCGGGTGCTCAATCGGCCCCAGGCTCTCGTGAGGGACGTGTCCTCGGGGCCAGCAAAAGGGCTGCTTCTGCAAAGCTTGGCAGCCGGCCTCGCAGAGTGGCAGCTGGGCCACAGGTACCCGGCTGGCCCTCTCCCCCTCGCAGGCGCTGCCCTGCACAGGCCGCCGCCGCTGTCGGGGGGTGGGGGTGGGGGTGTGGGTGGGGTGGGGTGGGGTGTGGGGGGGTCTGCGTGTCCAGGCGGTGTGGGCTGGCAGCTGAAGCGGACATTTCCCCACCGGGAGAGGAGAGGCGTGTGGGGCCGTGAGGCCAGGAGCTGACCGATTGTCAGCATCCTGCGGGATCTGGGCTTCGGGCCAAGCGTTCCTTGAGTTCGGGGATGAACAGATTCTATCTGATTCCAATCTGTTATCTACAAAATGCAGTGACTTGGAAACTTGCAGAGAGCCGCTGTTTCCCCGAACTTTCAGTCCTTCTCAAAGGCACTCGGTGGTGGTAGAGTAGAACTGTGGGTCCAGAACTACACTCTCAGTGTTCCGGTTTTATAAAAACCCTCCTCGGTTGAAAAAGCCAAAATAGGAAATACTTGTGTTGCTTGTAATGGCAAAGTAGAAGAGCCATATGCCCACTCGGGTCACTTTATGATTAAAAATCCACTCTAGCTCAAGATTGATGTTCGAGACAGGACGCGCATTCACAGCAGGCTCTGGTGGCTACTAAAGGAAGCCGGGGGGCAGCACGTGAGGATGCCGAGGGCTGAGATGTCCCCGGCTGCCCGCTGAGCCCCAGCCAGCCAAGCAGGAGCACCCAAACCCCTCTCCTGGGCCCTCTGGATTTCTTCTCGTCAAGCACCCGACAAGGGGCCCAGCACCCCCACTCCTGCCCTTTCGCCAAGCCCCACCCTCTCAGACGATGGCCCTGCTACCCCTTCACATATGGCTTCACCTACTGTGGCCCCTCCTAAGGGGCCTGCAGTGGCCCCTAGACTATTTGAAGTGGCAAATTCAACCAATTCAGTGGGAGAAAGGGTTTCTTTAGTACACTCACCTGCCCAGGCCCACAAAACAAAACGACAGCAAAGATGTAACAAATGGTGACATCCAGTTCAGGCAGGTACTAGACCTCCTGTTTTTTGTTGTTAATTTTGTTTGGGGGGGCATTACTGCTTTCTGGTGGTGGGAGTAGGAGGCCCAGCCTTGCTCCCGGAGAGCTGCTGCTGGATTTGAACCTCCAACCCAGTGGGCCGCAGTCCCGCGCCCACGATGCCACTACGCCACTGGGGCTCAGCCCCGACCTCCCCTGTTTTTATTGTTAAGACACCTGTTCTATCCATGCTCAGGTCACACTTCACACGCGCACTTTCCTAACAGGTGGAAACCCTTGACCCTGCTTTCTCCAGCCTCACCAGAAGCCAAATATTTGGGAAGGCAATAAGGAAAACAGGGCCTCATCTACTGATGGAAACGACAGCTGGACAAGGTGGTTTTGTCACAAAAATATTACGAAGGCTGTTTACTGGAGCTGGAGGTACTGGAGCTGCACTGTATGTCATGCGTCTGGCATTCTTTAATCCAGATGTCAGTTGGGACAGAAAGAACAACCCAGAACCATGGAATAAACTTGGCCCCAACTTATATTTAAGTTCATTACAGCAAACTGAAGAAAGAAGGCCCTGACTTCTAAATGAAATGTTTTCCCCTAAAGCTGCTTGGAATGAAGGTCTCCCAGAAGTTATGCGCACAATGTTCCACGTAACCAGGATTTCGTTATCTCCTAAATGCACGAAATCACGTGGGTGTGTCGTGTTGGGATGTACACTGAATGATAAACATCTGAAACTTGAAAAAAAAAATTACGAAGGGGCCCGAAAAACAAACGGCTCACATGCAGATTCTGAAAGATGACCCAGTAAAATGTGTACCTACAACCTTCAATCTAATGTGCGCCAAGGTTGGATCAACATCACGTATCAGTGGCCAGCTTCGGGGTCTGGAGGCATGTGCTGTAGTCTCGAGAGTTCCTGAAGACATCACCAGGCGCGTGCGCGGCACACGATCTGTTTAAGAAGGTAATTGCAAGTGTATCTCACCTACCAGCTTCCCCCTTGATTAGACACTCATTCTTTCCTTGGGCAGAGTGGGGGGAAGGGGGGGCTGCTCCCAGACACACACCTGCTCGTGTGGATGCACACATGCCCCCAGGCTCTGCCTGCACTACACAGGCCAGGTCGTGGCCTCAGGGGAAAGGGCAGGCCTACCATTAAGGCCCTGGTAGCACCAACTCGGTGACAGTGAGGGAAGTAGTGAGTGCATTTTGTATTTAGTAGGTAGCTGCCTCCTGTATTTCTAGCGAAAGCTGCCCTCTGGGTGCCACAGAAGGTTCTATGAGGGGGCTTTAAGATGAGGAGGTCAGGACCTTTCTACAGTCAAGTTTTTTTAAATTCTAAAATCTTTGTGTTTTCCTAAAGAAAAAGAACAAACCAAAAACAAAAGTGGCCACAGAATTGCTTCTATGCCTCCCCATCGCCCCACGCAGTATCTCTGAGAAGAACCCGACTCTACAGGGTTTACAGGGGCTACGTCTTTGGAAGTAGATCACCGGCCTTTATGCCAAGTCTCATACCTCCCACCTTTCAATTAGCGGCTGAAAGCATGCTATTTCTCTCTCTCTCTCTCTCTCTCTCTCTCTCTCTCTCTCTCTCAAATGTTAATCTCAGGAAGGTCACCAGATAGGAGTGAATCAGCACCCACCGAAGCTTGCAGATCAGCAACCAATCTCCCAACTGCAAGTGGACGGCCTACTATGTGTTAGGCGCCACGTTTGCCCATAGGCAGTCATACAGCCCTTCCCCTCTAGGTGCGGAGCACTGACATAAACAGAGAGGAGCTCCATGCCCACCCAGGGCCCAGGAATGAGCAGGCCGTCCCTGTCCCCTGCCCTCACTATGAGCCAGGGCTGCACTGGTGTAGCTTCAAGGTCAGATTCAAAGGACCAGGTGACTTTCTTCATAAACAAGAAACCTGCTCACCCTCCTCCCCACACATCCCTTTAGAGCAATGGTTCTCGACCTCCCTCATGCCCCCAACCATAAAATTATCTTTGTTACTACTTCATCACTGTCATTTACTCCTGTTATGAATTGGGTGACCCCTGTGAAAGGTTCAGTCTACCCTCAAAGGGGTCGCGACCCACAGGTTGAGATGCTAACCAAAACCCCCACAAATTGTGCTGTCAATGGGAGCAGGGATTAGGAGACGAATATAAGAAATGGGGAAAAGTATGGACAAACCCCACAGAAATGCAGAGTCGACCAGGAAATGCCAATGCCGTCCATGGATGTAGGCCAGGTTCACCGGAGAGCAGCGTGGATCAGAGCCTGGGGATGAACCACACAGGCTCGGGGGGGAGGGGGGGGGCAGGGAGGTGCCTCACACGGGCGGTTTCCACATCTGGAAGACAAAGTGACAGCCAGCGCTGAGAGCACATGCATCTCCGGACTCTGCTAAGTGGGGTCTGAGACGTGTTTGAAGTTGAGCCCGTTGGCTAAATATGTGACTAACTGAGCAAGAAAGCAGAAAAGGCTAATTTGCTGGAATGAGCTAAGAAACTCTCCCCAGGAATGAGTACTAGCAGCACCGCTCATTTCCCAAACCCAATCTGTGGTAGAAGAGTGACCACGCCAGGGCTGTGATGTGTTTTCTGCTCCTCACTGCATGAGTTTTGTCATCGGGCAAACCCGAGTGTGCATTCTAGTGAGTTCACTCACTGGGTGTGTTACCTGATCTTAGGCTAATTACTTTCCCTCCCAGCGTTTCAGTCACAGACTTGGGATAGCAGAACCCACTCACAGGGAGGCTGTCACACAGGGCTGGAATCAGGTGTTGGCATGTAGCAAATACTCAATAAATGTTCTTTTTTGCCTGTTCTTTCTTACTTTCTGGCCTACAATGAAGGATTGCTTATGAAGGTTTGGAATGTTATCTGAAAGTTCTAGAAACAAACAGAGCCTTTTGTTTTTAATAGGGACCCCGAAGATGGGTCAACATGCAGTCCTTTAAGCTTAGTATTTCCATCGAGTGTTTCCTAGGTTCCTTGGATGTAATAAGCGTAGTCTGTGTTTATAATAAAGTCCGAAGGAAGCACGGGAGAACCACACAGCATCTGGAGGCAAACTACTTTCCCTCTAGCCTCTAGCTGAGAAGAATGGGTCCCCACAGAACTAGAAAGATTAAAGATCTAGCCAAAATAGGCAAGGATGTTTGACCTGAAAGGAAAGTTACTTTAGAGGCTCACAATGGAGCCTTCAAAATAGGATAATGGATTTGAAAAGATGTTGAAATAGAATTTGAAAGTCCTACACCCACTCCTGGCTTACTGACAGGGCACATTCTAAAGACTAAGTCGTAATGTGCAAGTCCACGTAATAGGAAATGAGGATGACCACAGAGAAGTCATAAAATGGGGGATGGCAATCACATCGTTTAACCACCAAATGACATCATTCTAAGAAGCAGGGTCCAGGCAACTTGCCAGCATGACCTCTGCCTTGCTGTGGTGTTCGTCACTGCCAGGTGTACAACACTCATGCTCAAAACAGTTGGATCTCCCTCCCAGGGACCCCTGACCTTAGAGGGCAGAGGAGAAGTGCCCCTGAGGGTTCCCTGGGATGGCATCTTTTCATGGGAGGAGAAGGTCTCATTTCTCCCCAGGAGCAGCTGGTGGTGTAGAACTTCAGAACCCAGTATGCCACTAGAGGCTCTTAGAGAAAAGATGCATAGTCTTTTTTTTTAATTGTTCCAAATGCAAAATGGTAGCTAACGAGGTAGCGGCTCAGTGAGGAGGAGGTGTACAGTGTACATGTTGTACCCGGCATGAAACGGGAACATCCGACTTCAGGTTGGAATGACTGTTCTCAGCTGGCTCCGCATTTCTGGGAAAGGAAGACGGAATCATTACCATCGCCAACACCGCCTGCTCAGAATGACCTCGCCAGAGCGCAAAGAGGGGAGGGTGGGCGGTGGCTAGGCCAGCACTTAAGCTAAAAGCAGGTAGGACTGCCCCCCAAAGCTGTAAGCCTTGATGAAAGCAGGCTTCGTCTTTCTGTCATGGAGTGCCACGGTGGGTTCGCACTGCCGATCTTCCTGTTAGCAGCCAGTCACGACGCCCCCGGGCCACTGGTCCTCACAGCTACCTGTGAGTGCTACTCAGGCCTCTGTTTCCTTTTTTCCTTTAAAGGGAAAAGAGACTTCTCTTGAAACTGCTCATGTGGATTTAAATAATTTTCACAATGTTGTTTCTTAGTAGGCAAAGGTATAATTACACATGCAGGGGCTTCAAAAAGTTGGTGGAAACATTACCCTTTAATTCCATTTCCTCCCAAACTTTTTGAAGCCCCTGGTATATATGTTTTATGCTTATAACTCCTGACAGTGCCGAGAGGGGGATACTGGGAGGGTGGAGGGGGGTGGGGTGGAAAGGGGGAACCGATTACAAGGATCTACATATAACCTCCTCCCTGGGGGATGGACAACAGCAACGTAGGTGACGAGAGACCTCAGACAGTGTAGGATATGACAAAAGAGCAATAATTTATAAATCACCAAGGGCTCAAGGGGCGGGGGGGGGGGCGGGGGGCGGAGAAACAAGGAGCTGATACCAAGGGCTCAAGCAGGAAGCAGATGTCTTGAGAATGATGATGGCAACAAATGGACAGATGTGCTTGACACAATGGTTGCATGTCTGGATTGTGATGAGTTGTACCGGCACCTGCCCCCCAAGAGATGTAAACACTGACACAATGTATGTCTGTATATATTGTTTGAGCCCGCAATAAGATGGTTTTTAAAAATTAATAAAGCAAATATACAGACAAAAAACACCAGATATAGAATAGTTTATAATACAATGTTGCTTGCTATAGCAAAATAAGCAAACAATTTTAAAAAACCCCAACAGATAAATTCATATAGAAATGAACTTAGTGTTGAAATGGTGACATTTTGCTGAAATGAAATAGCCAATGTTAGATTAAATAGTGCCAAACTAGACAACAACAACAAAACACCTCACCCCCATGAAGTCGGTTCCAACCCACAGTGTCCCTGTAGGACAGAGTAGAACTCCCCCTGTGGGCTTCTGAGACTGTAACTTTTGATGACAGTAGAAATCTAATGTTCCTCCTAAGGAGCGGCTTCTGGTTTTGAACTGCTGATTTTGTGGTTCGTATAAAGTGGCCAGATTTTAAGCGGGACACCACTGACAGGGGTAGGGGCAGGGTGGGAGTTCTTGATTAAAAATCTGGTCTATATGGAGTAACAAAATTTTTCATAGAACACAAAAATAGACTAATATATTTATTTTAAATTTAAAACACCACAGGACATTGTTAAATTGTTAAAAGGCGGGACGTCTGGTCACTTTAGTAGTAGCCAAAAGCACGAAACACACAAGCACCAGGGCTATTCCAAGAATATCAGCATACGGTCAATGTTTCAATTATTGACTTTAATATTTGAGTATGTTGGACAGCCATTTCACTTATAGTCATTACTATGATTATATTTCTGTCACCATTTAAACCCCAGGGGAGAATATACCTGGTACTGTGTTCCTAATTATACACTTTGGGGGGGGGGGCATCACTTCCCTGGTGGTGGGAGTAGAAAGCCCAACCTTGCTCCTGGAAAGCTGCTGCTGGATTTGAACCTCCAACCCAATGGGCCGCAGTTCCACACACAACCACTACACCACCAGGGCTCAGCTAATTATACACTTTTGACCTAGTTTCTATCCAGCCTTTTGTGACCCAAGCCTTAGAATACTGGGACTTCCGATTCTGTTCTTTCAAGGTCCACAACATCTTTTAGAGGTCACTCTAGAAAGGCTCAATATGGAGACCCTACTAAGTGAATGGGGCTTTACCTCAAATTCACCTGTAGCCCTAGGGCTTAAGGCTGAAATACCCCCTCTGTGAGAAGAAACTGATGACTGCTAGGCCTGAGGCATAGAACATTGGACTTTGGTTCAGATCTCTTGCCTTGAGCGTGCTCAATGACTGGTGGCCTGGGACTACCTATACTTGCTATTTTAATGCTTTCCTTGTCTTGTCATGACATGTATTGATCTGGTACGTGTGGTTCTGCTGTCGTGTTATTGAAAGTTTTGCCCTAACAGCCCCACAGACACTTTGGGGGGGGGGCGCGGTAGCGGAGTAATATTTATATTCTTTGAGCTTAGAAATGTTTGTTTAAAAAGTTGTAAAAAACAAAATTGATTCAGCAGTCATCAAAATGAGATGATCATATACATGATGAATGATTCACCCACAGCAGAATAAATCACTTTAGTTGAGCCCAGCTCCCTTAATTTTGATTTTGAAACTCTCTCTTTGTTTTTTGTTTTGTTTTCTTTTGTTTTTGGGCATCACTGCTCTCTGGTGGTCATGGGAGCTACCCAGCGCTGCTCCTGAGAGCCGCCGCTGGATTTGAACCACCAAGCCTGTGGGCCGCAGTCCCGCACTCAACCACTTACACCACCGGAGCTCAGCCCTTGAAACTCTCTCTTATCCAGCATTGTAACTAGACAGCATGTTGCTTCACAATGCTGCCTATGTTAACAGTGGAGAGATGAAGTGTTAGAAAGATTGCACAGTGACTGAGAAGAACAAAATGTACACTCACAGCAGGTCAAAGCTGGGAGGGGTCTTCAAGATCGAAGCTGGCACTCTCCATTTTCAGGTGAAGAGACTGAGACCAAGCACATCAAAAAGCTTGAATAAAGCCATCAGTTGAGTCATTCATTCATTCAGTCACTCCAACACGTACTGAAAGCTGCTGACTAGCAGGGGTCCCCAAACTTTTTAAACAGGAGGTCAGTTCACTGTCCCTCAGGCCCGTTGGAGGACCAGACTATAGTTAAAAAAAAAAAAAACAACTATGAACAAATTCACTGCAGGCCCGGGATGAGTCCGCTGCCAAGCAGCAGCAGCAAAAACACCTGGAGGACCAGATAAATGTCCTCTGTGGGCCGTTTGAGGACCCCTGGTGTGGCGGTCATGTGCTTATGTTAATTTAATGCTTGAGATGTAGGGGTGGAGTCTAGCCTGTTAATCTGGAGATAGCCATTGAGTAGCCAATGAGGCCTCTGTGTGGGCATGGCTTTCTCCTGATACGTCTGGGAAATCTTGCGATATTTCCCTCGTGAAGATGAGAAGTATCTCCCGAGTTGTTGAAGTTAGTCTCAGAGATGATGAATCATGGACAAGACAAGATAGCAGCGTCTGAGGAGCCAAAGGAGAAGCTTTGCCCCGATGGAGCCAGACCTGTGAAGCTGGAGAGGCCACGTGGGGACCACTGCCAGCGATGAGTTGCTTCGGCCACCACTGGATGCTATTGATAAACCCTGGAAGTGAGGAGCCCTGGGGAGACCCCTGCCAGCGCCAGGATTCTTCACTCACTGACTGTGACTTCATGAGTTGGAAAGAGACATTATAGACTGGTATCGGGCATATGGGCTAATATCAAACTTATGACTTTGAACTGGACTGGGTTGGGATGCTTTCTCAGTGATCCATTCCTTTTGTATATAAATCATTCCTTTATATCCATATGCATGTCTATGAAATTTATTCCTCTAGTCTACCTGGACTAACACACCTGGTAAAGGGTAGGCTCAGCCCCAGGTGCTGAAATGAGCTGGACAGTAGCTCTCCTGATTGTCAAGACAGTGCTTTTTCCTTGACAACGATCCCCAAAAGAAATACTTGGCTTTCTTAATCAGTAAGAACTCAAAACAGAGTACTGCAGCCCTTGTAAACCGGGTCTGCTTTCAGTTTCACATATTTCAGTCAACCCCTACTTTTTGGTGTAAATAATGTCTAGCTATTAAAGAGTTTAATTTGTACAAGTCAACAATCAAGTATTATGGTTTGTAGTTGGCCTATACTTATATAATTTCCTTTTCTCAAAGCTATACCATTGGCTAAATTAATGACACTGTCAATGGAATTACCTTCTGCCCCAGAGGGATGATTGATAATATTCTGCAACATAAAATGATAATGATGTATTTCAAGCAGACTGAAGGACTGAAGACATATATGAACCATAGCTGTATGAGCAGATTTGGTGCCCACACTCAATTCTAGCCCCTGTCTAAGCACAATGAGTGCTTAAGAGACTGCCTGTTTGATATTCGCCCTCATGAAGAGGTCACTGGAGATAGGGGTGCGAAGCAAAGTGTGCTGAAGACACTAGCTGGTGCATGGCAGCAGAAAGAATGGCATCTGGGGCCTGAAAGACTTTTCTTCAAACAATCTAAATGAGGAGTCAACCAAGTCCCTGCGGAAGCAGTATACCAGCCTGTGTGATCCGAAGATTCTAAATAATAAAAGTCAAACCTGAAGGAGGGAATATCAGAGTAGTATCAGAGCTTAAATGGAGAACAACTGGCTTGCAGAAGGCTACGGATGACAGTGGAAACCCAAAACTCATTTGCAGGGTTCCCACATAGAGTAAGCCTCTGGTAAATATGTGGCTAGCCTTGTTAACAGACAGAGAACACTGTGAAGTGGATCATGGCTGATATAGTTAGGTTAGAATGTAATATCTTATTGTTTGATGTTCCTTTTGACCCATTTTAACATTGTTCTAGTCTCTTAAAAAACAAGAAAACAAAAAGTGAAGGGGAGTCACACGCAGAGTAAGCCAACGTGCATTCACCTCTGACCTCAGACCGGGGCTGTGAATAGACTTGCTATCACGCAGAGGGCACTGGAAAGTGGATGTGGCAGATTGAGTTAGGTTAAAATTTAACATCTTATCACTTGATCTCCCTTTTAATCCATCTGAAATTTGTTCCAGCTTTTAATATTTTCTTTCTTTTCGACTGGGGATTTTCTATTTTTCTTTGTTATTGTCAGCACTTTTTTTCTTTTTGGGTATGTTTTTCTGTATATGAAGTACAGTATAGAGAAACCTACAGAGACAGTGACTGGTTAAATAGTTTTTTTGGGCTATGAAAGGGGTGGTTGTGGGGTGGTGGTGGTGAACTAATTAAATGAGTACAAGAGGACTGAGCCCCGGTGGCATAAGTGGTTGAGTGCAGGACTGCGGCCCTTGGGCTTGGCGGTTCAAATAGAGCGGTGGCTCTCAGGAGTAGCACTGGGTAGCACCCACGACCACCAGAGGCAGTGATGCCCCAAAACAACAACAAAATGAGTACAAGAAAGAAGAAAATGTTCTAAAAGTATTGTTCAACTCTTCTTACTAAACTCAAACTAATTAATTATATATGTGGATTATATAAACTAGTAAAAGTTTTTAAAAACCAAAAGTATTACTTGATTTTTTTTGATGGACTCAGTTTAAAATTTAAAACATAAAAAATTGCATCCAGTTCAGAGGGTTGCAAAAGAAGGCGGGATGAACACTGAAACTCAGAGACGACTGAGGAGACTGCAGAGGAGTTGAAGCAAAATGTATATACGTTGTTGAATGTGAAGCTGATGATCTGCTCTGCTCTATAAATCTTCACCCAACTCACAACAAACATTAACTATATATGTGTACATCATATCGATAAATCATTTTGTACAACTTTGCATCAAGAGTTCATTACGGAGGCCATTGGCACAATGACAAGCCACATCAACAAAAAACCCAGCAAATGCATCTGCACGTCGCCTGAAGACAGGGGTAGCTTTGCCTGCCTGCTTTCGAGTTCAGTCTACCCTACCACACACTCTGTAAGAACTTAATTTTCTCTATTTGAGTTACTGGAAAGCTCCGTTTATAGTCAATGCTCTGATCCATTGGGCTTTCGTGGTGCATGAATGCATCGTTTGTACTGTAGCCTTGTTCTTTTCTCCTTAAAGTGGCAGGGTCATATACGTGATAGGAAGTGAAAATCGATGTATTAACTAAACTAAGAGACTAAACCCAAGTGTATTGTAGTTTAAGCTTTATAACTGGCTAAGAAAAGTCAATATACTGTTTATCAAACAGGAAGGTGGATGGTTTTTGTGATTTTGATGGCAGGACATTACAAGTAGAAACAACGAAAGCAGAAAAGTAAACTATTGTCACATGGTGATTGTTTGGTACCAACCAAATTCTAAAGACAAACCACTAACCCTAAAAGTAGGTGCTTCTAAAAGGATCATGTTAGGTGAGCCAGATAAGGTTAGCTTTTATTATAAAAGCTTTTAGTTCATTGTTGAAAGTAAAACACAGTAGTAATGATGGGCCGTGAGACTTTGTTAATATGAGGAAAATATGACATTATACAAATAGGTAATAGGAATGTCTAAAGGATATAGCCACAGGCTGATTAAGGCCCACAGGCTATGTAGGGCCCATGGATCTCATTAGTACCTGTTAATATTGCACGCCTCACCAAGAGAAGGAGTTCCAGCAATCACATTAGATATGAGTTCATTAATGTTTGACCAAATACAACAGGCTGGTTTTTAACTTGATAATTTTGAAAGAAACCTACCAAACTCACTGTCCTTGAGTCAATTCTGACTCAGAGCAACAGGTAATTCTGAGACTCCAAATTCTTGCTGCTGTGCCGTGCTTCATAGACACAGGAGACACTGCCTGGTCCTGCCCAAGCCTCATGACGGTTCTTATGTCTGAGCTCATGGTTGCAGGGGATGTGTCACTCCATCTTATCTGAAGGTCTTCCTTTTTTACTGCTCTTTTATTTTACTCATCATGATCTCCATCACAGGGACTGATTCCTCCTGATAATGCGTGCAAAGCACCTATGATGAAGTCTCGCCCTCCTGGCCTCTAAGGAGCATTCTGGCTGCACATTTTCCAAAACAGCTTTGTCTTCCCGACTCAGTGATCCACTTTGATGAGCACATGCAGCTACTCTTAGGGGAGTGAAAAGCAGCTTTATCCTTCTTCCTCGGGGTGGCTGTTAGTTTTGAACCGCTGAGCTTAGCATCAGTAGCCAATGCGTAACTCACCATGTCAATAAGGCCCCTTCCCCAATTGAATACTTTACTGTGTATCAAATATTGAACTAAGCCCTTTGTATACTTTATTTAAAAGTCACAGCGGCCTTACTAGTTAAGTATTACTCGTTACATTTTGTAGGCTGAGATCTGAGATCCAGAAAGGTTAATTAACTTGCGCACGTCCTTCATTATCCGATTGAACTGCTCATGAAAAAAAAAAAAAAACAGGAAAAAAGTCCCCAAATGTTAACCGCAGTAGTGTCTCGGCAGTCATGAAGCCCTCGTAGCACTGTCGAGTAAGGGTTGGGCTGCTGAGAGCAAGGCTAGCAGTTCAAACCCATGAGCTGCTTCTTGGGAGAAAGCTAAAACCCTCTGCTTCCACAAACATTCCCTGCCTTTCCTCAGCCACACGATTTTTTTCTAAATTCCTACCTTAAAAACTGTATCTAGGTTTGCGATGCCTTGGCATTGACTTGATGGCAGTGAGCTTAAGTCTTTTGATGAGACAGAAGAGACTAAATCATTCTGGGCTTTGGGGGGGTCAGGAGGTTTCTGAAAAATTTTAGTTTTTTTCCTTTTCAGTTTTCAGTATTTTCCCAAATAGGGGGCAAGGGCATGTTGTTTTTGTAATTAGCAAGAAGTAAGCGCTGTCCTTTTAAACCATTCTGAAGTGGAGCAGTGTTGTAAAGATGTGATTCTTCAAAGTCATACTGAACCACCCCACGATGCACAGTGATAGCTTTTCCTACTAAGAGTATTAGTGACTTTCACTTCTAAATTTTGCTTCTCTGTGATTTAAGTTTCTATAACCAGTTCTGTCATCCACTCAACACACACTGAGCGTCTATTTATGTTTTATTTTTATGAGTTAAAAAAAAAGTTTAAAGAAAAAAATGTACCGTGAGAGCCCAGAGTTGTAAATTTCATTCAAAGGAACAAGGAGGAAGATTATATCTGTTGAGAAAAAGATAGGCAGGAAAAAGGTATGTTTTAGGGACTATCTTTTGGTTTATCCTTTTCTATGCTGTCCCTGGTTTCAATAGTATGTATCACGTATATATTCTGTTCGTGGCTGTGTCTCTAGGGTCTAAAGAAGTGCCTGACACGTCGTAGGACTTCAAGAATATTTTTTGGGTGAATGAATGCTTTGT
Organism: Nesogale talazaci; assembly: GCA_004026705.1. NCBI lineage: Eukaryota > Metazoa > Chordata > Mammalia > Afrosoricida > Tenrecidae > Nesogale > Nesogale talazaci. Next base: position 749,513 of record PVJH01000011.1, on the reverse strand, counting down.
GGTGTGAATACCCCCAAACATATAGTCGATATAAACAACATTGACATTTATTCACTCCCTGTCTGATCATAGTTGGCAAATTGCCTTCCACCTGTGTCTTCCACTGCTAGAAATGACCTAAGAGAAGGCCAGGGTGTCGGGTCTTGTGAGTTTCCCGGGGCATGATGTCCCCGGGAGAGAGATTTGACATTCGGCTTCCTTACAGATGACAGCCTTGCAGACCCGATGGGGCTGTTCTACTTTGTCCTGCAATGTCACTCTGAGTCAGAAGTCGCTTAGTAGCAATTGCTTATGGGTTTGGGTGATGGTGAGAGTCATGTTACGGGACGATGCGGTGACTAGAAAGAGAGAACAGGCTATTCAGAGAAAGCTCCACAAGGTGGTTTTCCTGTATTCACTCAGATTTCTAGTGAATTTATTTCCAGAGGGGCGTAAGGTGACACATCACTATAGGATCAGTGGTTATGGAAGGGACCCCAAGCTGTAATCACTGGGTTTCTTGCCAATGATATCTGAAGTTCGTGAAAGGATGGGACCGTGGGGGTGAGATTGAGATTACCTGTCATAACCGATTTCACTTCTAATTATAAAGCTGATGTCTCTGGTATTTAAGTTAATCCAGATGACAAACCCTGAGAGATGAAACTGTGTTAGGCCAGGGTGACAAATCCAGAGACACTTGTGTCTGTGCAAGAAAGAGTTTTACATCAAGAAGTAATTGTATATCAGGAACACACCCCAGCCCAGTCCGTTTGATACCAGGCTGTAAGTCTCTCTTCAGACTCACACAATGGTGCAGAGGGCAGGAAGATCATAGGCTGGTGGGTACAAGGTCGTGCAGATCAAATGGCACAGTTCGTCATAGGGTCCTGGCAGGTCTCAAGAGTGGCTGTTGAGGAAGCAGGAAAGTGCAGGCAGAGAAAGGGAGGTTCCCAGGACTTTCCTTATGAGAAAGTCTTGCCCACAAAGAGACATCAGCAGGCTGTGACCTGATGACAGGCTTGACTCCACCTCTGCACTATTATGTATCAAATCGACACGAATTTATGGAACCACCACATAAGCCAATGGAAGATAGGAGTCCTTTAGTTGGTGCATGAATCCAGCCAACTGCCCAGCATCCACGTATCTACTTGGCTGCCCAACTCTCTGCTAATCTATGTGGGAATTATGTGATAGTGCTCCTGCCAAATTTGAAGATCCTCATGTATATGCCTGAATAAATGAGATGAGAGAAAAAAAATGATGCATTGGAATTATGGCGTTGGCAGAGGATTTTGAAAGTACCATGGACTGCCGGAAGGCCAAGCAAACCTATCTTGGAGGAAGTTGCAGCCGGAATGCTTCGTAGAAACAAGGATGGTAAGATTGCTCATGCACACTGGGTGCGTTATCTGGAGAGACCAGTGCCTAACAAAGGCCATCGTGCTGGGTAAAGGAGTCAGGCGGTGAAAACAGAGGAGGATCCTTGACGTGCCAGATTGTCACGGTGGCTGCAACAAGGGGCTCACACATAAAACAATGTGGGGGCTGACACAGGACCAGGCAGGGTTTCCTTTTGTTGTCGCAGAGGAAGAGGGCCAACGAAACAGGCACACCTAGGAGTCCCTGGGCCATTGAAAGACTCTTCTCTTCCTCTTATGCACTAGGTGAAGTGAAGGGGCAGCACAAAGAGGAAGGTTCTCTGAAAGACGAGATAGTGGCTATCATAATGGGCTCCAGCATGGGGACAGTTAGGAGAATGGCACAAGATAGCGCAGTGTTTCAATACTGTTGTGCACAGGGTCATCACGGGTCAGAACTGACTTGATGTCACTTAACAACCACAGCAGTGGCAATGACAGCATCCGGTAATCCACTGGCAAATGCTATGGGCTCGATCGCCAAATTGTATCCAGAATCTGACCACTGCCCATCTCTGACATCATTGGAACATCTTCCACCATCTCTGTCTTTAAGTCTTGATCTCCTGGGATAGTTTCCATATAAGAGAACCAAAAGGAACTCTTTAACATCTAAGGTACATAAAACCCTAGAATGTCCATTGCTTTTAAACCGAGGCCGGACTTTGTGTCTCACAACTCAGGTCTCAGGCTAAATTTCCTACTGCTAGGTTTCAGGCAAAATTACCTACTGCTTCCTTCCATCCTGGCTGCCTGACTTCCTTGCTATTCCTCAGACCCGCTGGCCACACATGCCTTTGCTGTTTCTGCTGCTGGAAGTCACCCCTCCTCTCACCCCTTATGACCCTCTTTGCCTTACAATGGATCTCCCCTCAAATGTCACCTTAGAGAGCAGCGATTTTCAACCTGTGGGTCGCAGCCCCTTTTGACCCTTTCACAGGGGGCGCCCAATTCCTAATAGTTGCAAAATGACAGTGAGGAAATAGCAGCGAAAATAATGTTATGGTTTTTTTTTGGGGGGGGGCGGGGGGGTGTCACCACAACACGAGGAACTGTATGAAAGGGTTGCGGCATCAGAAAGGTTGAGAACCCCTGTTCTAGAGAACCTGTTCCTGCCCATCACGCAGAAAGCCCCAGCCAGGCTTGACCTTTCACTTGCTTCTTCTTAGGGAGCATCATCAACTGGGGCAGGCGCCCGCTGGGTGAGAATGATTTTCCCAAGCCTGTGCTACACTCCTCTTCTTCGCTCTTGTCAAGTTGAGTGTGGCCCGTGACTTGGCTTGGTCAGGGCTGTGTGACAAATGGCATGTGTCCCTCTCAGGTGGGAGCTTTAAGAGACAGCATGCCACTTCATCACTCACTCCTCTTCTCTCACAGAGACGAGCCGCCTTCCTAATGGGGCCTCTCCAGGCACCTGGGATCCTGAGTGACATCAGCAGGGAACAGAGGCCCACCTGAGCTGCCGGGAGTGAGCATGAGGCATCAGTGGGAAAGAAACTCCCTGAAACGGTGTGTGGTCGCTTATTGCCAGGAAAAAACCCTCACCTGGTCTGGCTTACGGAGTCACAAAGATCTCTGCTGTGTCACCTGTTTACCCGCTGCCTTTCCCTTCGTCCCTCCCCCAGGACATAACATCTGTGGGAGTAGGACTTTGCTGTGTGTTCCTTGCTGTGTACCCAGCGGCCCTGTAGGACGCAGTAGACCTGCCCTGGGGGGTTTCCGAGGCTGCCACTCTTTATGGGAGTTGAACGCCTCGTCTTTCTCCTACCCAATGGCTGGTAGTTTTGCGCTGCTGACCTTGGGGTTGACTAGCAACCCAATTCGAAACCCAGAGCTCCTGGCCAGGCTGTGAGTGGTAAAGAAATACCTGCTGACTCACTGAATGAGACCCTAATTGTGTCACCTGAAATGAGACAGAACAATGGCCGCTTTCTCCAGTCTTGGACTCATCTACAAGAACACTCGTTCTACCTGTGGGGTGTGTGAGCAAAGTGGCTCCCGGTTTGAGGCCAGAAGCCTGGCCGCTCATCTCCTCAGGCGCAGCCTGAAAGCACAAAGCAGCGCCCAGGGGCACCTAACAGAGCGAGGTCAAGCAGGCCCAGAAAGTGGCCAAAGTGACAACACAAATGGAGATTTGGCACGCCGTGACAACCGTGAATAATGAGCACCGGCCGGCTGTGCGCGGATGCTGAATGCTGATGCGGTTTGCGTGGCCGGTGCGGACATTAGCATTTGTAATGAAGTCCGCTTGGGACGCGGTGGCGGCGGTGGCATCTGCCGCGATCGTAAATCGGGGCTCGAGCCCCTCAAAGGCTGTGGGTGCTTTTGTGAGGCGCCTTCTTCCCGCGTGCTTCCTCCCGATCGGCCTGGATTCGGATGGGGAGAATGCATTTCCTGTATCGTGTGGCCCTGCACAAGGAAACTCATTGTACGCCTGCAGAGGAAGCGTGCATCTGTAAGTAGTTTCTAAGAGTGTACTGAAGGATCTTGTTAGGGTGACTCATTCTCCCAGTTCCATTTGGGTGATGAAGTGGCTCACGTGACCCGTGCGCATAATGAACTGCTTCAGTGGCTGCCAGTGGGAAGCGCGCCCTGTAAAATGGGAAATCTCATGGGGTCATTGAAGGCGTAGCACGCGGATCACATAGAAGAGAAGTGGGCCTGCCTTGGGGCTGCCGCTCGTTCCCGCCGCACACAATGCGCCAGTGTTCCCCGCCCTGTCCTCTCCCTCTCCCCGCGGCCGCGGCCTGTCCAGTTTGTTCTGCATTCAGATGGGAAAGGCAGTGATTTCTGTGTACAGTCCCTGAAAGAGCAAGTAGTCCACCATTAAGTGTGCTAGCATTGGGTTCGTACTTTAGAGGCAGGATTTCTGGTTGTTGGTTGTTTTGTTGTTGTTGCTTAGATTTTGGTTTTTTTGTTTGCCTTCTTCCCATCCCTTTATCTCACCCCTTCCTCTTTTTCTCTTCTTTCTCTCTGTTAGGCTAGCTTATTGTGTTAGACAGGGTTCTCTAGAGAAACAAAACCAGAACACAAGTAATTCTCTTTATATATTTATATAGCTAGAAGGATATATAAGAAATAAAGTTAACCAATCTATAAAGCAGTCCAAATGGCTCGGTGCAACTCACTTGCATGAGGCAGCTAGTAGACTGTCAGTCCTTGGAGTCTTGAGGGCCCCTGAGTAGAGCAATTCAGGCTATCCGGCCATAGGCAGCAAAGAGCAAAGCAGGTCACCAACAGTCAGCCAGATGACAGAGTCCAACAGTCCCCAGCTCAAGAGGTGTATATTCCAGGAGTGTGGTGAAGCAGGGCTTGAAGGAACCTCAACTCACAGCAACACAGTCCACGGATTGGGTGTCCCACATGTAGTGTCGCTTAGAGATCAAGGCACAGGAGGAACAGGGCAGCCGCCTGGTCCAAAGATCCAAGAGCAAGAGGGCAAGGGCGGGGCTCACCGAGTCATTTATATCTCTGCCCTTCCATTGATCTTACATGTTGTCACAACAGACCTACCTATCGTCTTTGGCCATGTTGGCACAGCAAGCTTACCTATAACACTTATTTTCCTCCCTTTATACTCAGTGATAATTCTTCAGTGGTTACAGTCATTTCTGAGTCTCAAGAGCTATTCAGGAAAGTGATATGGAAGCCCACAACACAGGTGACAAACCACCTCTAAGGTTGTCCAGCATGCCAGCTCACTCTGGATGCCTCTAGGTCACCAAGACACAGCGAGTGAATGGAGACACACAGTAAGGCAGTGCAAAGCAAACCCCGGATGTGACGAGGGGAATTCCACCTCAGCACTCCCATCCCATGCCCAGCAGCAGGCCGGCATTGTGGGGAGGACTGGAGAGGCCCACCACAGGGGACTGGACCTAGAAACTCAATGTGAGCACATGATGGCCTGTCCTTACATCTCCAAAACCCCAATAGCTGCACAGACAATAGGGCTCGAGATGGCTCTTGAGAGAAGATCTCAGGGGTACTTAAGTTGGTCAGGAAGGCAAGAGGCAGGGACTGAGCAGACCTTGAAGGGCAGGCAGCAGGGAGATACTATCAAAAGAGATCATGGGTGCATGCCTTGGGCAACTTGCTTCACAGCCCCTCCCCTCCAAAAAAAACAAACTCGCTGACATAAAATCTGTGCCAACTCTTTGCAACCCTATAAGAACTGGCCCTGTGACTTTCTGAGACTGTAACCCTTTGGGAGAGTAGAAAGCCTCTTCTTTCTCCCAAGGAGTGACCGGTGGTCTTGAACTGCTGACCTTGCAACTAACAGTCCAACATGAAACCACTACACCACCAGGGCTCCTGCTTCCCCAGTGATCAATGACACATGTCAATTGTGCAGGTTATCTGAGGAGCATTAAAATATATATTCATTAAATGTTAGTACAAGCAATCCATCACAATGTGAGCCACTAAGTTGCCATTGCTGGACGCTTTAAATTGATTATGAAGACAAGGGAATTCATATATAAATGCATATGTAAATACAGATCAATGAATTAAAAGTGCTGCTGAATTCAAGGAAAATAAAAACTTAATAATTAGGGAAATGAGAGTGACATTCTCCAATAATGAAACAGCTTAAGAGATTTCTTTCGGAGACTTTAGAATATGTCTGATGTGCATATTTGGATTTAGTGAATTAAGTAACTTTTCCTTTGAAGACACACAAAACTGGGGTGGGAGCACCAGGGAAGGCCTGAGTACCTCAGCTCCCGCATCCTGATTCTGAGGCTGGCCAGCAGCCACTGGGGAAAAATCCCTGGCTCTCTCCAGGGGAGGTCTGGCAGCAACTGCAGAGTTCACACAGAGATGGGCATGGCACAGACTACGTCAGGGTGAACGTGAGGCTGTTCAGAGCCAAGAGTTTGGCTTCCAGGGCCCTCCAGAAAAATACAGCACTCCTTAATTTATTTCTAATTGTAATACTTTACTGTGGTTTTCCAAAAGGCCATGAAATGTGCCCTTTAAACCACTTCCTCTCAAAAAACCTCTATTAGATTTGATTTAGTTGTTTCGATAACAAAATAGCTACCATCTAAAACTTCTAATCCCAAATGTCTTGCAGTTCTGTTTCACAAATAAATGTCAATCAATAACGTGGTTTCTAAGGTCTTCGGCTCAGGGATGAGTCCTTTTGTCTGTGAGGGCTTGGAAGGAAGAGTTAAAAGGAATTTTGGGGGGGAAAGAAAAGTGATGATCTTGGACCATCTTCTTTGTTCCGAATGCCGCACATCCTTGCAGTGGGTACACGTACACACCTCTGTGTGTATGTGTGTGTCTGTGTGTGTCTGTCCATATTTTACTGGGAAAAAAATGATGATAGAAGATTTTAAGGGTTTTATGATCGAGGAGTAGGCACCTGCTATGCACAGGCACCTGTAAGGCATATGTTCGCAGTTGGTTAGAGGTACAGCTAAATGGTCTGCATGACACCTGCAATTACATGGTGTTAACGATTCCACCAGGAGAGCTTTTCCTTCAGTGTTTTTGTTATCAAGATCTGTTACTCCTGTTCCTTCAGAGACTGAAGTCATAGTAGATACTAACTTAAATGTAAGAGCCCTTGAGAGAGATTCTGGAAGATCAGCGCGCAAGAAGCAGTTGGCCCCAGAAGCCACAGGTATGTGGCCATAGCAGTGGATTGTTGAAGTCACATGATCGTGAAACTGAGTGTCCATCCTATAGCATATACATACTGTCTCAGCCCTAGTGTGAGCAAACTGTACAATAATAAACTAGAGATTTTGCTTTTAGAGACTTCTAGAAAAGAAGGCATCTTTGTGACTATGCCTTAAAAGGATCATGACAATGAGGAACCAACATTTAGATGCCTACTGAAAACCACCTGCAATAATTTTGTTAAAATTGGGCAGTCCCGGTATTGTAAGCTATATGAATCAACTTTTAATATTCTTGGATTACTCCCTGAAATTCTTTTTCCTAGAAGTTTGCCAGCGTAAAAGCATGACTTGTGTTCACCTTGCTATGGATTGCACTAAAGAGCATTTCATCTAATCAGAGGGAAGTGATAAATTATGGATGTCAACCAAATCATATATTAGTGAGTTAGTAGCACCAGGATAGTGGCAAGTAATAAAATAAAAATTTCCTCTAATCAGCTTATGAGTTAGTAGCAAAAAAGAAAATAACTAGCTACATAATTAAAGAAAGACACACACACACACAAAGACATCAGAATGCTCATTAATATGCTAATCGGAGAGCCTTAAAAGATTTGATATCAAATAGTAAAATAGTGGGAATACTGATCAATGTAAATAAACAAGTTTGTATTTATGAATGAGTATTAAATAAATTTATTATGAATGTGTTTTTGAAATGCAGGTGTATATATATATATGCATATATATTTAAGTGTTCATGGGGGAGAAAACCAATAAACCACCATTGGCTTTGGGAGGTATTTGAGGAGTTTGTCCAGGTCTGAATTTTGGCCAAGTCCCTACTAACTGTGTGACCTCAGGCAAGTTACTAAAGTGAACCTCTGAGCCTCTGGGAGCAGGGAGTGACTCCTACCTCATAAGGTTATTAAATGAGGATTACAAATATAGCACTTAAAATGGTAGGTAATTAATCGAAACGAGTTATATATTATCTTGTCGTTCCTCTCCGCAACTCTCTGATGGTGTGTGTTTCCACTCTTCGTAAAAGCTGAAGTCCTGACAATGTCCTCCAAGGTCCCACGTGACCAGTTCCTCTCTGCATCTGCACCTCCTTCCCATTCTCCCTCAATCACGGTCCCATTGGCCTGCTGACTGTTCCTCAAACACAGGAGGCAGCTCCACATCTTAGGACCTTTGCTCCCTGTGCCTGGGAAGTCCTCCTTCAGAGATTTTCAAGGTTGGCTCCAGAACTTCAAAAGCATCTTCTCAGTGAGTCATTCCCTGGACATATCTCAAATGAAAGCCTCTCATCCCCAATGACAGTTTACTTTCCTTCTTATGCTCCCCCCCCCCCCGCCCTTAGAACAGAAATACTCCCTCCTCTATGGAATGACTGCAGGTCAGTAACTTTTGCTACCCAGGTTCCAGTTCCTACATGCTCAGATTTCTTTCAAGTTTAAACGTGCATCTGTGATCAGTGGGTGGCTTTAGACAAGTTCTCGAAGTATATACTTCTCATTGTCTCTTTATGACGCCTTTCCAAAAGGTCCAATCAAAATAGTGATTTCCAAAAGAATCTGCTGGGAGTCCTGGTAGCATCAGGGGTTACACAGTGTGCTATTCGTCACAAAGTCAGTAGTTCAAAACTGCCAGCCGCTCCACGAGAGAGAGAGATGAGCTTTTCTATTACCATAAAGAGCTACAGTCACAGAAACCCACAAGGACAGTTCAACCTTGTCCCGCAGGGTCACTGTGAGTTGGAATGGACTCCGTGGCAGTGAGTTTATTTTTGGCTTATTTATTTATTTTGTTTGCAAAGGGATCTGCAGGACCAGTTCAGTTCGAAGCTAGAGAGGTCAACTCAGAAGACTGTGGCATTTGTTTTTTAGGACTCCGAACGGGTAATCTTGATAGAGTTTCTCAAAGGACACAGGACCTTGGAAAGTTTTAAGAAAATGGAAAGCTTCACTGATGAGGGAAAAAAAACTCCAGGAAAGTTGTGCTGCAGAATAGTTTTTCCCTTAGGACAGTGCATCTGCTCAAGGGTAGCAAAAGCTGTCCTACGAGGATATTATTTGAGAAACCTTACCCCCTCCACCCTACAGTGCTGGTCTTGGCCCTCCAGACTTCTTTTTGCACCTCAAGCTCAAAGAGCATTTGAAAGGAGCAGAATTTGAGTCCCTTGAGGATGCTAAAAACTCTATTTACATGGTCTAAATTGAATAGCAGAGAATTCTTTGGAGGATGGGCTAGAGAGATGGAAACACTGCCTTCAGAAGCATATAGACCTAGATGGAGGCTACGTCACTATGTATGCATGTATCTTTTCACTTGATTCTTAAGAAAGGTGTTTGTGATTGTATAGCACTACTTTTTTTGACTCACCCTCATATATTTTACTAATTTACTTTGCTCAGTTTTTACATATCACATAAGCTCCAAGAAGATAGGGATTTTTTGTTTTCATCCCTGCTGTACCTCCATGGAGGGCCTGTGTGCTGTAAATGGTAAGGTGCTCGGCGACTCACGGAAAGTTGGTCGTCTGCATCTGCTCGGATGTGCCTTAGAAGAAAGGCACAGTGATCTTTCAACGGCCACAGCCCTTGAACATCCTACAGAGCACAGTTCGGCTCTGACACCCGGGGGGTCAACAGGAGCGGGAATCAACTCGACAGAACCATGCTTGCACATTAGTAGCAGTCAGTAGTGTATGACTGATGAATGGTTGCATTTTCCTACATTTCTAGAAAAAGATATTTGTAGTCTATCCTACATAAACATTGTCTTGTTCTGAAATTTAATGAAATATTAATTTTTTGCTACATGGATTTCTCTTGGTCCCTGCCATAATAATGGACCACCCCATAGAGACCCGATCATTACTTACTGAAAGTGAAAGGTCACGGCTAAGGCAACCCAACACTGTGCTGTAGCTGCTCCTTTGAAATCTGGAGCAGCTCAGCTGGAGGAAGAAGCAAGGCTGCTTGCTTGGACGACTCCCCTGTGCCCGCCTTCATTCACAGATAAACCACGGACAGCTTCTGGTTAGCCGTTTCCACCCTGTCCTTTTAAAAGCCAGAAGGGGGGGGGGGGCAAGGTTTCTTAAGTAAATATGTAATTTTCAAAATCCGAACATATTCAAGGGCAGAGTACATAGAATATTGTCGGTTACCACTATCTAACTCTATCTCCTTTCTCTCTTGAAGGAGGGAAGGGGATTAAAAGTATATTTCTAAACACAGATACGCTTCTAGCGCAAGAGGTGAGAAGGGAGCTAAAACACTCAGGAGGGGTTTCACAGGCGCCATCTGATTCCTTCCTTAGACAATCCACAGGCCAGATATTACTGTAACTCCAATCTCTGAACGAGGAACTGAGGCGAGACCAAGGCTCAGACAAGGCATGTGATCCACTCAAGGCCACCTGACTAATAAGTTGCAGAGCAAAGACATGGAGGAAAAAAAAATCCACGTTTATCAGGAGCCTGACAACCACTTTGGCTCTGTCTTTTCTGTTTGCCCTGTAAGCAGTTTCCCACATATTAGACCCATTTGTGTGTCTTGAGCCAACAACTCTGGGATCAGACAGTGAGTGCTCAGGATGGATGTCCGCAGTAGCCAACCTGATTTCAAGCCATTGGGGTCTCAGCAGCCCCATCTCCTTTCCCGTGGGTCCATTTCACCGTCATACAGTCATTTTGAGGATGAGTAGTCAACAAATATTAAGGATCATTATACCTTCATTTTGACTGTGGGTAATTAAGAAACTGTAAAGGTGGAAGAAGAAGATGGCCCGAGGCAAGGATTAATTGCAGGCACTCTGTGTTATTATTCCATCATCATTTGAAGTTTATAATACCATATGTGCCCCCAGAGGTTTCATTTCCAGAGTTTGGTCTCCCTGTTTACCTTAGGGTATGTATGGTGATCTGGATTTGCCTGTGTGCTCTGGTGCCCTTTAAATAAAGAAGCTGAGATGGTAGCCAAGTGTCATGGGGTCTTCAGTTGTACAATGGATCTGATGTAAGAGCCCGGGGAGAGTTGGGAATGAGGCGCTTTGTGGTTGGTCGGCAGGCAATGACAAATATCCGATCATTCTCTGAAATGAACTATGAAACTCTATTGCAATGTTTAGATTGCACAAGGTGCTGAAGAAAGAGCAGTTCAAGACTGGAGGCTGGCAGAGACCACTGAACAGAAACTTAGTATCCAATTCTACATTCTACAGCAGTACATGGTGAGGGAGAGGTTTCTATGGGTGCAGATGGAAAGTAAGTCAAACAGTCCGCAGGGTCCCAAAGTACCTAAAGCAGTGGTTCTCAACCTTCCTCATGCCACAACCCTTTAATATAGTTCATCATGCTGTGGTGACCCCCAACCATAAAATTATTTTTGTTGCTACTTCATAACTGTCATTTTGCTACTGTTATGACTCATCATGTACATATCTGATATGCAGGATGTATTTTCCCTGTTATAAATTGAGCATAAAGCATCGTGATTAATCACAAAAGAATGGGTAATTAAATATTGTGAAATATTTATTTCTAATGACAACTAAATGAAATTTTGCCTTGAAGCATGGTATATCATGGGTATCAGTCTTCATGCTGGGTACTTGTGGGTGGGTGTATCTGCATGTGGGCAGACCCGCCTGGAGGGAGATAGAGGAGTGGTGTCTTAGTTCTTAAGACCATCAAAAAGATGTGTTTTCCAGTGGTCTTAGGCAACCCCTGTGAAAGGGTTGTTTGACCCCCTAAGGGGTCGAGACCCACAGGTTGAGAACCAATTACTAGGTGAACAAGGGTTACATGTCTTGTTCAAAGTGTGACCAGTAGTATCAGTATCACTTGGGAACCTGCTAGAAATGGAAGTCATTAGGCCCCAGTGGAAATTCCCCAGGGGTGAGAATTTGTGCTTTCACAAGCACCCAGAATCTCTGGCACTTGTTGAAGTATGAGAGTTATTGAGCTAGGCTGTTGAGCTAAGAGACACTTCTAGCATCCATTATCTGCAAGCAGGCACTTTCTGTTGATGTATCTGCAAGATTTTTTTTTCCAATAAAAAGCTTTATGAGATGGGGTGCCCCTGAGAGTGGTGCAAACAGTTAACACACTCAGCTGCTAACTGGAAGACCGGAGGGTTGAGCTTCCCCAGAGGCACCCCCAGAAGTCGGCTTGGAGATTCATTTCTAAGAATTCAGCCATTGAAAACCCCACTGAGCACAGTTTCACGCCAGCACACCTGGGGTCACATTGAGTTGGAAACTCCTCAATGACAACCTGTTTCGTGAGCTAGAAAAAGGACCATGAGTAAGAGAGGGCCTGCATCAGTAAAGACCTTGAACTTATTTCCATGCCCTTTAGTAAAATACCTCTGATTTCTGTCTTCTCTGCCGAATGGTGCACAGCACTGAAGTGAGTCTTAAGTAATATGAATCAAGGAATTGGGGATAACAATAACACGAAAGCCCAACCCAACTTCACTACCATCAAGTCAATTCCTATTCAGAGCGACCCTATAAGGCAGAATAGAACTGCCTCCGTGGGTTTCTAAGACTGTAATTCTTTTTTTCCCCCCACATCACTGCCCTGGTGAGAGTAGGAAGCCCAGCCTTGCTCCTGGAGAGCTGCTGCTGGTTTCGAATGGTCAACCCTGTGGGCTGCAGTCCTGCACACAACCACTGCGCCACCGGGGTTCCGCTTAAGACTGTAACTCTTAGAGAAAATAGAAAGCCTCACCTTTACCCAGTGGAGTGGGCTGGTGGTTTCAAATTGCTGACCTTGTGGTTAAGCAGCCCCAAAAGCAACCCACTCCACCACCAAGGGGTCCTTCTATAACAGAAAGAGCAGCTCTCCTGAGCACGTACATAAAAGTCGCTGTGTTGTGTTTTACATGGCTGACTTAATTCTTTAGCAACCCTACATTACATGCAGATGATAACATTTAGAGGTTCTGAGAGGGTTAGTAAATTGTCAGCGGTGGCATAACAACAAAATGGTACAGCTAAAAGTTGAGCACAGGCAATTTGACTCCAGAGCCAAAGCTTCTAACTACTCTGTTACTGGATTTCCGACTTGGCATCACAATAGAATCATCAGGGGAGTGCTCAAAAAAGACTCATGCTGGGGTGCCACTCTCAGAGGTTCTGATTTAATTTGTGGGTCCCAGGCTAGGATATTTTTAAAAAGTGTATATCGATGATTATATGACAGGTTGAGCACCACTCCATTTCTTTTTTTAAAAAAAATCATTTTATTGGGGCTCTTACAACTCATATTACAACCCATCCATCCATCCATTGTGCACTTTTGTACATTTGCTGCCATCAAAATATTGTCTTCCTACTCTAGCTTTGGTATCAGCTCATTTCCCTCCTCCCTCCAATCCTCATGAACCTTGATAAATTATAAATTATTATTATTTTCATATCTTACATCGTCTGTTGTCTCCCTTCACCCACTTTTCTGTTGTTCATTCCTTTGGGGGTGGGGTTTTTATATGTTGCTTATTGTGATAGGCTCCCTCTTTCTCCCCACACATTCCCCTTACTCTCCTGGTATTAACTAATCTCATTATTGGTGGTCCTGAGGGATTAATCTGTCTTAGAGTCCCTATGTTTCTAGCTCTTATCTGTACAGTGTACAGTGTATCTGGTCTAGCAGGATTTGTAAGGTAGAATTGGGTTCATGACAATTGGGGGGGAGGAAGCATTAAAGAACTAGAGGAAAGTTATATGTTTTGTCGGTGCTATACAGCACCCTGTCTGACTCGTCTCCCCTTTGTGACCCTTCTGTAAGGCGAAGATCAATTGTCTACAGATGGGCTTTCGGTTTCCACTCTACCTACCCCTCATTCACATTGATATGAGTTTTTGTTCTGGGTTTTTGATGCCTGATACCTAGTCCCATTGACACCTCACAGGGTGGAACACCACTCCATTTCATAATATGCTCAAGAACACTAGTAAGTGGATGTCACTAAATTTTTAATTTAAATCTGGGTAGATTTTGGCTGAATCATCACCATTACCATGACCATCACTCCCATCATTTCCACCTCTAAAACCACCTTACATTTGAATGAGCTTTACAACTTACAAAGCATGTTCAAAGATGCAGAAAAAACAAATGGCCTCCAAACAACATATCTTATAAACACTGTTGCTCTCAACAGGCTCCTTCATGACTTCTTAAATTATTTAATTCTTTAAAAATAATTCTTTAATTTATTTAAAAATTCTTTCCATAATTCTTTAAAAGAGATTTGGCTTAAAAATGATACAAATAATGGGAAAGTAGTTTTTCTTGTGAGTTTATAAACTGAAGTGGTTGCTGTTTGGGTAACAGTTTATTGTGCTTTAGGTGAAAGTTACATAGCACGGAAGTTTTCCAATCAACAGTTCATACACAAATTCCAAGAAATTGGTTGCAATCTTTGTGTGTTAGTCTGGATAGACTAGAGAAGTTCATAATACTCATATGTGTATAAGGAAGAGTTTTATGTACAAGAGCAACTGTACATTAAGAAACCATCCCAACCCAGTCTAGTCCAAGTCCATAAGTCTGATATTAGCCTATATAATCGATACCAATCTATAAGTCCTCTTCAGACTCACGATGCACATGCAATGACACCAGTACAATCACAGTCAGTGGGTGCAGAGTCTTGTGTATCCAGTGGTGATAGAAGCATCTCAGGGCAGGCAGGGGTCTCCCCATGGCTCCTCCAGTTTCTGGGGCTCAGGGTCTATCAGCATGCTGCCATGTGTCTTGCCAACTGCAATGTCTCCCAAGGAGTGAACCTTGTGCCTTGTCAGTAGAGTGTCTCCAAGGGACTGAGTATTTCCCCAAGAGGGAAATACGGCCAGATTTCCCAGAATTCTCAGGAGAAAGCCATGCCCACACAGAGGTCTCATCAGCTATCTCCAGATTGACAGGTTAGATTCCACCCCCTATGCTTTTAATCCTCATATTGACACCATATTAGGTGACTGCCACACCTTGCAACATGGCAATGTGTCAGTACTCTCCTATTTCCTCATTGGGTTCCCTGTTCCCATTTAGTCAATTTCCCTGTGATTGCATCATTGGTTTTGGGAAATGCTACCCCTTTGGCTTCAGAGATTTTAAAAACTGGAAGTGTCTACCTGGAGCCCTAATCTAAGAACAGTCTAGTTCTTATGATGTGGCGCTACTTGATATTTGCTTTCATCAAGAGATCACTGAAGATATGGGTCCTATAGCAAAATATGGTGCAGAGGGCTGAGCCCCGGTGGTGTAGAGGTTGTGTGGCCCACTGGGACGAAGGTTCAATTCCAGCATTGGGGCTGGGACTCCTATTCCCACCACCGGAGAGCAGTGATATCCCCCCAAAAAACAAAACCAAAACCAAAAATATGGTGCAGAAGTCAGACAGAGCCTTGTTAGCAAAAATAATAGTGTATAATATCTTGAAGGCTCATATTCAAAGAAGCAACCTTCTAAATGAGGTGTCAGCTAAGTCCACATGGAAGGAGTATAGCATCCTCTGAGATCCTAGGATTATAAATAATAAAATCCCAGATCATAGGAGGGAAGTATATTAGACCTTCGATTTTGGGGGTTTGTTTTTTTTCCGGCATCACTGCCCTTAGACCTTTGATTTTGATTTGGTTTGCAGAGGGCTCTGGATGACCGTGAAAACCCAAAATCCATTTGCAAGCTCCACACATAGATTAAGCCTCCAGTGAACTCCCTCACCATTGACTAGAAATATGAATAATCTTGCTATTAGAGAGGGCTATTAGAGAGTAAACTAATGCAGATGTAGTTAGGCTAAACTAACATTTTATTATTTGTTCTCCCTGTTTGACTCATTTTAAATGTTTTAGTTTTTATTATTTTCTGCTTTCTTTTTGATCGGTTTCCCCTGTGGTTCTTTTTTATGGGGGGGGGGGCGAGGGGAGTTATGTTTTTCTATACGTGAAATCCAGGAGAAGTAAATCTAGAGAGACAGTAAGTAACTGGATTAATAGCTTCTTAGGGTTTGGGCAGAGGTGGTTGGGAGGAAATGAGGAGCTAGTAATAATTACTACAAGAGTAAAGAAATGTTCTAAAATTGATTGTGGTGATGACTGTACAACTTTTTAAAAAAACCATTTTTATTGAGGGCACATATAACTCATCACAATCCATACATCAATCCATTGTGTCAAGCACATTTGTATATTTGTTGCCATAGTCATTCTCAAAACATTTTCTTTCCACTTGAGCCCTTAGTATCAGCTCATTTTCCCCTCCCACTCCCTCCTTCCTAAACCCTTGATAATTTATAAATTATTATGATTTTGTCATGTCTTACACTGTCCAACATCTCCTGGGCCTTCGCTCACTTTTCTGTTTTCAATCCCCCCAGGGAGGGGGTTATATGCAGATTCTTGTCATCGTTTCCCCATTTTTATCTCATCTTCCCTCCACCCTCCTGGTATCGTCACTCTTAGCACTGGTTCTGAGGGGTTCATTTGGCCTGGATTTCCTGTGTTTCCAATTCCTATCTGTACCAGTGTACATCCTCTGGTCTAGCTGAATTTGTTTTTTTTCTGGGTGGGGGGGCATTACTGTGGTGGGAGTGGGAGGCCCAGCCTTGCTGCTGCTGGATTTGAACCACCTAGCCAATGAGCCGCAGTTCCGCATTGAACCACTATGCCACCGGGGCTCAGTCTGGTTTAGCTGAATTTGTAAGGTAGAATTGGGTGAAGGGGAACATAGGTCAGTAGAAGACATGGAAAAATAAAAAGTATACCTTACCAAGAGTATGGGAGGGAGTGGGAGTGGAGGAGAGGAGAAATGAGCTTATACCAAAGGCTCAAGTAGAAAGAAAATGTTTTGAAAATGATGATGGCAATATATGTACAAATGTGCAAAACACAATGCATGCATGGATGGAATGTGATTTTAAAAAAGAATGACATGAAGGGACAGGGATTTGATGACAGAGAAGGAAAAAACAAGGTAGGTGCTGTCAACTATCCAAACAGATGAGTTTGAAAAATGTTTCCAGGGTTGGAGTAGCTGATTTGACAAATGAACTAAGTGTAATGGAGAGTACTTCAAAGGTGACAAGGTTGTTTTGTAAAAAATTTAAATACATAACTTTTTTAAAAGTTCCGTTTTTTGGGGGGTATTCCTTGTACATAGCAAACAAATTTCAAGATATTTCTGGGAGAAAAGAACTACTTTTCATGCATTAGTTTATCTAGAAATGGCTGCAGGAGTTTTTTTTAATTTATTTTTGGGTTTTTTTGTTTGTTTGTTTTTGTGGGCATCACCGCGTCTGGTGGTTGTGGGCGCTACCCAGTGCCGCTCCTGAGAGCGGCTGCTGGATTTGAACCCCCAAGTCTGTGGGCTGCAGTTCCACATTCAACCACTTACGCCACCGGGGCTCAGCCCTACAGGAGTTTTTTGAAGTTAATTTATAGCAGAAAAAGTTTGGGGCTTGATATAACCGTCATTTAATAGGAAAAAAGTCTATCAATTCCATCTGTAGCCACATTCGCAGAAGCTATAGTGATTTCTGTTTTTAAAAAGAAGGCCAGAGACCAGTTATTCTGGTGTTAGGGCAAGAAGACCGATCAAGCTTTGAAATCTGGCCTTCCAATAACCAGCCGAGCGAATTGGGGGCAGATAATTTAATCTCGTTAAACCTTGCACTCCTCATCTATATTAAATAAGGGCTGAACCTGTTAAAGGAACTCTAGATCTCAGTCCTAAAGTATTATTGAGGGTAAGTCAAAAAGTACTGCTCTATCAGGTCCTATTCATATATACACAGGTTTATCCCAAACACAGTATGTTCAAATATATCCCTGCATTCAGTGGCTGGCTGTGGACAAGCTAGTCCTCTAAGTAACACGCTTGTCTTAGTCTCTTTGGGGCACCTTCCGAAAAGGTCTAATCAAAATAGAGTCAATGAGGGTAGTCAGGAGAGCTCAGCTGAGACGCTAGGATCACTGTTTTGGGGGGTTAACCAGAAAGAGTGTTCTTGAAAGGCACAGGGCAATCACTGGGACCTATTAAGAAAAGGTTTTGTGAAAACTGAAAACTGCATAGGTTAAAAAAAAAAACATGAAATTTGTGCCAAGGAAATTTTTTCCGTCATGACAATTCACCTCCTTCTGCCTTGAGACTAGCAAGGGCTGTCCCATGAAACTTTTGTTGGGAAACCTTCCCCTCTGCAACCCAGCCCTGATCTTGCCGCTTCAGGCTATTTTTGTTCCCAAACTCAAAGTTCTCTTCCAAGGAACAGGATTCGAGTCTCTAGAGGACTCCAAAACTGCCATTTGACATGGTCTCAATCAGAGAGTGGTGACTTCTTTGAGGAAATACTGTCTTCAGGAGCGTGTAGGCCTAGACAGAACTTTAGAGGCTGGCCATTACTGACTGCTGTTGTCAAGGCCAATTCAAGGAAGAGAAGGTGGATTTTGAGATGGCCCTTGAGATAGAGGAGGATTTGCTAAGTGGAAGGAAGCATAGGCATTTTAGAGGATTTGGTAGCGGCTGGGGCATAGAGATAGGAATAAGGAAGATGTGTGGGGTGAGCGAAGAGGCATCTTTGGCACAGACAGGGTTGGGAGAGAAATAAGCGATCCTTTAGGGTTAGCTAGCATGGGGTCAACTTAAGAATGTGGCGTTATGCTAGAGATCAGCATTGTTACTCTGTTCGTTGAATTGCTCAGTGAGATTATCTGAAGTCTCTAGACATGCTTGTCAGACCATATCTCGACAGGAAGACATACTTTGCATGAAGTAGCGTGTCTGTAATCCTCTGAAGCTGTTCAGCCTAGAACCTACTGTGTGAACTGTCACTCTTTGATTCTCCACTGCACTCATGCCTATTTGAGCTGAGAGATCAGGCTCCTATTATCCCCATAGACAACAGGGGACTGGTATAAGAAGGCAGGTGCCACTTCACTGGGAAGGAAAATAGCCCAAGAAATAGCTTAAATGGTCTTGAGTAGATGAAGCAGGAATTTCTTGCTACATTTTCTCAATCTTAGAAGGAAGAGCTTTAGACATTTCTGAGACCTCTGTTCTGTCTGATAGTATGCAGCACGAGAGACTCCGAGACATATGTTTGAATTCTGACCCTCCTGTGTGACTTTAAGCAAATTACTAAATCTTTGTAAGCTTGATATCTTGTTTTAATCTATAGGAGAGCCAGTAATGATGAAAAATATTTTTGAATGTCTTCCTTCCATTCTGAAACTTCTCTCAGTCCCCGAAGTATTGTAAGGACATCTTTTCCTGATTCTAAGTGCTTTCTGCCACCGAGGAGGCAGAAACTACTGTTCAGTATGCCCATAGATCCTAAACATGGCACAGGGGTAAATGGGGCAGCTGGTCCCTGTGCTCCGCTCCCAACAACGTCTTTATTTATTCAGAGTCAGGTTCCAAGTCAACCCGGAGCAATGGTTCCGACAGTCGGTGTTCCAGAGGGCTCCTGATTCTTGGACGGCATCTAAGAATGGAGGGATAAACTTCTTTGCATTAAGTTTTAAACAAGAAGTAAACGCCTTAAGCTATAATATTTAAAAATTAAGACTACATCTGACCAAGCGCATTATGATTTAGAGACAGTCGTGCAAGACCCTGAATGATCACATGACCAAATTGCTGTCACTTCTAATGATCAAGGCTACAACAACCAGTGTGTCCTTAGAAGCTGCCTGAGA
This sequence comes from Nesogale talazaci, assembly GCA_004026705.1. Lineage (NCBI taxonomy): Eukaryota > Metazoa > Chordata > Mammalia > Afrosoricida > Tenrecidae > Nesogale > Nesogale talazaci. The sequence goes on along the minus strand of PVJH01000011.1, from coordinate 729,760 downwards.
AATGACAATATGCTCTCAGTGATTTGGAAGTACCCAGTCGGGCTCACAGCGAAAGAGCGCAGCGGGCTCACTGGATAGTATTTTGCCTGCATTCAAATCCTAAAAATAGCCACCTCATGAGAACAGGAAGAGCTTTGTGAAGATTGTATTGCAGTTGGTTAGAAAGGGAAGACTTTTTTTTTAATCTCCCTCCCCCCTCCTGCCTTTCATTCCTGAACACATGTGCCCCCGCTCTGGAACAGAAGAGTCCATTGGAGCAGCTGCAGCCAGCAGCTGTAGCATCTCCCTGCGTCACCTGCTCCCTGCTCAGCAGAGTCGGTCCCATCCCATTTGTCCTTTCCTTCCTGCTGGTCTCTTCTTCCTGGCGCTCGTTCCCCGCTCAGTCTCTCCCTGCAGTGGGTGTTCCCATGCTTTAATCATTCCTCGTGACAAAAGAATCATTATTAAAAATAGATTTAAGTAAATAGATAAAAATCAATATTTGCTTTTTGGGCACTTTGCTTATCTTTTTTTTTTTCCTATGAAAGCAACTGGATCGATCCTTTTCCGATTCCTAAGTATGGTGATTGGGTCTTCATATGTTTGTGTGATATGTGCCTCCCATAATCCTTGTTATGATGTGAACATACTACCCGTCTGACATGAAAAAAATATCTAACATCAGCCAATATCTCGCTCATGCCTCCACAGGCCATGCCTGTCCTTTTTGGTGGTGGTCACTTCAGGGTGCCACCAATCCCAGCCCAATATGAAGCAAGTCTTCATCTGCATCCGGAGGCCTGGCAATGACGGCTGTTTGAGGAGAAGCAGTTCACGGGATCACCTTGAGAGAAATGATTTATTCATCCTAGGACCAAGAAACAGCTCTCCTTTGAGGTGGTTCCCTTCAACTCCCACCGAGCGCTCAGGGATGCCACGTGAGTCACTCCAGCCTTCCTCTCGGTGCTGAATGAATAATATGACCAGCTGCTGAAGGGCGCCTGTTTGCGGGTTTGTTTGTTGTCACTGACTAGCTGAGCACAAGCTTCACTTTAAAGGTAGGCTTTGGAACCTGGTACAGGAAAAGTTCCTTTGCACAATGTACTAAAGAACTCATATCCCACAGTTTTAAGGGAAGACACAACTCATTTTGAGTATTCCTTTTACTGTTTACTTTGCTTATGTAGAAAAAGGGCTTGGAATTTTTAAAAGATGATGAATATTATTTTAGAGCATACATAATTTAGTTTTCAGGCAATATACTATCCAAATACTAATTTTAAACAAAATATTGTCTAATGTATTTGTTTATGGCATGGTATATGGTACATGCACAGAAAACAGGTAAAATCAAATTATCTGTTTTATTTTTCCATGTTGGCAAATAGAGTATTCTGTCTTAATATATATAATGTAGCATATATATTATAAATATATTATAAATATTATACAAGGGAGCACCCTCCAAAATGGATATTTATTCTCAAAGCCATGTATTTCCCCTCTTTTTTTTTTTTTAAAGTACCTTCATTACACTTAATACATTTGTCAAATCTGCTATTCTATTCTTGGAAACATTTTTCAAACTCATCTGTTTGGATGACTGACAGTACCCTCCTCATTTTTTTCTTCATCTCTCTACTTCATCAAATCGTTGCCCTCTCATGTCCCTCTGCATTCATGAAAATAAAAAGGAGTTACATGGAGCAAGGTCAGGTGAGTGAGGTGTTTGGGGAAGAGAGGCATGCAGTGTTTTGTTTTGTTTTGTTTTGTTGCCAAAAACTGGCACACTGAGAAGGCTGCGTGAGTAGGTACATTGTTATTGCAGCAAACACAGTTTCCTGTCTGCCACAAATCAGGTCGTCTTGTTGCGCGCTGGTGCATTATCTTTTCAGTACCTTTAAACAGCAAGCTGGTTAACAGTCTGATCTGGTGGAAAGAACTCCAAATGCACTATGGTTTGATTTTTTTCCCCTTCAAGAAGTTGGTGGACATCCAGAATTAGGATTTTCATCAGTCAACATTTCACCTTTTTTGAAACAAGAAAAACACTTGTACAGTTGAGGTTTTCCCATAGTGCTGTCCTTGTAAACTGTGTTCAACATCACAACAGTTTCGGTGGCATTTTTCCCAAGCAGGAAACAAAATTCCACAGATGCACGCTGTTCTCTTCCACCAGCCATCACAAAAGACGAGGTTGGTGCAAAACTGCTTCTATGAAAAAATTCACTGCGACCAGAGAGGACCTTTCCAAGCGACACCACTGGAACACGGAGCAAGTTGCTGAAAAAAATGCGTACCATAAAAGCTCTACGCTGTCCAGTGCAATTCCCGTTTGGGGAGGTATATGTGTGTGTGTGTGTGTGTGTGTGTGTGTGTATACATATGTATGCATTCTTTCAGCGCTGCTTTCTGAAAATAATTTGGGGTTATCAAAAATCTAAATTCCATCAGCCCAAACTGCCAGAAACATCTTCCATTTTCATACTCTTTCTTTCTGTCCACATCCTTCGATTAACGGAGCATAAGGAGCCCTCATGACATAGTGTTACGTGTTGAGCTGCTCACCACGAGGTCCGCAGTAAGAAGTCACCAGCTGCCTTTGGGAGTAAGACCCGGTTTTCCACTCCTGTGAAGAGTTACAGTCTTGGAGACTCGCTGGGGTGGTTCCACTCTGTGCTACGGGGTCGCTGTAGTCAGAGACAATGCGATGGCAGTGCATTGTGGAGCATGGAGCACTACTTCCATAGTAAAACAAAGGTGAGAGAAAGGAAAGGGAGAAATGATTGAATTGCTTTCGGTGTGTGAGAGGGTGAATCCTTTCGTCTGCAGCACATAGGAGGCATATATGAAATATATCTACAATGAGCAGCACCTGTGGCCCAGAGTGATCGCGTGGGTGTGGTGTCTTTCAGCACTTATGAGCACCAGCCAAGCAGTCCATTTTCTCAAACAAGTGCGGTGGTTTCCCTCCCTAGCAGTAAATATATCAGTGCATTAAGTGGGGTGGGGGTGAGGTAAGGGAGGGAACCACTAAATTGCTTTCTTAAATACTGCAAAGCACAGTAAATATATCTCCGCTTCAGAAATATAAAAATAATGTGCTTGGAAATGCTAATTAAGGAACAATCTGAATGTAAATTGCTGAATGGGAAACTAATTTGCTTTGTAAACTTTTACCTAAAACTACAATAAAATATTTTCAAATGCTAATTAACTGAAACGAGAGTAAGGACTTTGTGAAGAATAGATAAGAAACTCGAACTAGACCTCAATGCCTGAACCAACTGCAAAACTATAGAATCACAGAAGTGCTCAGTTGGACAAATTTGATCAGGCCTTTTTAATCTACTTCTTATTAGAGGCATGAATCCCCTGTGTAATATCCTCCTGAAGCACTCAAACTGCTTTTGTGTTAAATACTTTTGATGTAGGAATACTTATCAGTTACCCAGAAAACCAGGCTCCAGTCCTTTAGGGAAAGTGTACCTTACCCGTGCGCCCTGGTGATAGAGGGGCTATGCAGTTGGGGTGTGATCCGCAGGTCTACGGTTTCAAACCACCCTCAGAGAGAAACACTGGACTTTCTACTCCGAAAAACGATTTGCAGTCTTGGGCACCCACTGGGTGTCATGATGAATCCGCCTTGACTTGGTGGCAGTGAGTCTGAGGGAGATACACTATTTGGTTCTGATTCTTCCTTTCAGTTCCCACAGAATCAAGCCTTAGAGTCCTTCAGAGAAGGCAATCCCCATGCCCTCTGTAACTGAGGGATCACTAACTCAGACTTGTCCCGCAAACCAATTGGGACCAGGCTCTTTGCCTGCCACTGCCCCTCAGCAATGTCAAGCTCCTCATCCCAGGACAGTAGCACTGGGGCTCACAGCTGACAGGCCTGAGGCTGGGCTGTCTTGATAGGTTGCTGTCGAAGACACTGGAACCTGGCAGGGGAGATCCTAAGGGCCCAGGAAAGAGCCCCGAGTCTTAATGAAGTGGATGACAGCCAACACAGTCACCATTATATTTCATGCAAAAGCAAAACCAAAAGGCAAACCTGTTCATTCCTATCACTCTCCTTCGCAGAGCCTGTGATCTTGGCGCTTGGGCTTCCAAGTCAAGTTCTGTCCTTGGGCAGTCATCTTCCACACTCTGGATACCCTCTGTGTTACACGTTGGCACGTGCCGCCTTCTTGTCTGGGACCCCCAGCTCTAATGCGATACCTGCCTTTGTCTTTCCTTGCACCCAATGCTCACCCTGAGTGTAGCACTTCACTTCTTGTGCCTACAGCACCGGTGGCTTGTTTGTCTGTCTTGGTGGTACTGGGAGTGCTTTAAGGCCTAAGGATTCCAAAACTTGGTCTCCACTACTTTGCTCAATTAGGGCCTGATACATGCCAGAAATGCAATCGATGTTGTAAAAAGGAAGAAGCATTTGTTGATGAAAGGGAAAAAGGTACAATAAGGAAGCTCAACAAAATTAGGTAAATGATGCCTTATAGTGGAAACACTAATTTCTTTTTCTCAAGTTCCATCTTTAATGGCAACCTCAGGTTTTTAGAAATTCAGGTTTTTTTTTCCACTAAGAGGATGAGTTTCAAACGGTTACACCAAAATAGAAAAACTATAACCATACTTATGCCAGGGTACATCAAAATGTACTGCTACAAAATCATTGAAATCTTTGTTAGAACAAAAATATCAAAATATGAAGCTATTGTTTCTTAACATATCCTCCCTCTAGCTTCCAACTCTGCATTTTCAGGTTTAGTTCTATTCACCTTAGCACTTGCCTGGTACATTTGCTTTCTGTAAATGCTCATCATCTCATTTCCTCCCCCAGATCTAATCCTGTTTCTTCTAGTCTCTTCCCAAACAGTAAGAATCTTGAAGGCAGGGATTGAAGAGAGTATGGCAGCTTCTTTCTAAAATCAAATCTATTCTTTTTCACTGTGGGTTTACACCAGATGCAGGGGACATTATTCAGTGGAAGAATTCTCTATTTTGCAGTGGAAGAGCTGGGCTTGGGTCCCTGCCAGAGGAGTATGGGCACAACTGCCACCTACTCCTCAGCAAACACTTGTGTGTTGCTGTGATGTTGAGCAGACTACAGCTAGAGTTTCAGACTAGGAAGAAAGGCCTGGTAACCTACTTCTGAAAACCAACCAATGAAAACTCGATGGATCACAAGGATCCAATTTGCAACCCATCATGGAGCTGGTACAGGATTGGGCAGCTTTGGGTTCTGCCAGGGGCCTACTGTCTGACAGCCAACAACGAAACAGAGATGACCAGGGGAATGAACGCTGCCCTCTGAGACTCAATGAACTTGACTCAAATCCCATTTCTTCATTCCATGGGAACCCTACATGCCAAATCCTTTCTGGGGATTTCGAGAGGGTTTGAGGGTACTCTATAATTTCTTTTCCTAGACACCTCCAAGTTCCTACTTTGACAGACTTAGCTCAGAGCACATCACTCACACCTTTGAGCCCAGAATCTCCCAGTCCTGACCCACAGTATCTTTTTCTGCTTCCCCAAGCCCAGAACGAACTCGCACAAAGCATCTCTATTGGGAATACATATTTTACTGAAGCTATGAGATGCTGGAGAGGATCATGACACTTTTTCACTCACACCCTGCACAGAATGGAAAACAAAATATTTATCAACTATGCTCAATATCCCATCAATGAAAATGTTTAACTCATGGCCTCACTCTACAGCCTCCAGTTTCTTGCCTTATTGCTCAATGTCTCCTCTCATTCCTGACAAATCTCCATTCTTTCCCAGGCCCCTTGTCTTACTTGGCCTCTCTCTGAAGTTTTGTACCTTCACTGAATTAGATAGAGCAACCCCTACAGGAACAATCTCTAACTTGCCTAACCAGAACCTCCAGACAAAATTCAGCTAAACAACGGGCCCATCAGTTTTCTTGTATTCATTTGTACTAAACTCTCAAGGAAATGATTTGTGTTGTGTTGCTTCCCTTTTAAAATTCCACTTCCACAGCACTGTGTCCTTCCCAGAAGTCCCACCACAAGGTGGAGAGATGATAAAAGAAAATCAGAGAGGGGATGAGGAGCTAACAAAAATGAGTACGAGAAGAAAATGTTCTAAAATTCATTGTGGTAATGATTCATAAATCTTTTTAATATGATGGAATGATTACATTGTATGATATATGAAATATGCAGTAGTAAAACTATTTTTTAAAGAAAGATAGAAAATAACTGGGATTTTGGTGAGGCAAGGTAGGCCTGGACTTTCTCATAAGTAAGGATCATTCCTGCTTCAACTAACTCCCATTCTACTGAATCTTGTAAACACTGGTGCTGTATCTTCTAATATGAATACTTCATCCTAGGTACTACTTGCTTTTGAAATTTTAGGAAAAAAAACTCTTTGGTGCTTTCTCGCATAGAGTTGTTGGGCTGTGTGTGGTTCTCTGTGACCCCACATGATAGGGAAGAGCCGCTCAATAGACTTTGCCATGTCTTTAAGACCCTACAGAAGCAGATCACTGGGACTTTCTCCCACAGAACCGCCAGTCGGCTGCATGTGTCAGTCTTTCAGGCAGCAGCCCAGGGAACCTCATTACGTGCAGCCACAAGCTACAACTTGGCTTAGACGTTTCTGTGGCACTTTTTATTTTTTAAGGTGTTCAGGAAGGAGATGGAAGGAAATAAAGGAAAGAGCTAGAAGGCAAAGGGCACTTGCAGAGGTCTAAACATAGGTATGTCCATACATAAATACAACTATCTATTATAAGGTGGGAATAAATTTAAAAACATATCTATAGGCCAAATACTATGGTAGCAAGTGGACCTTGGGCCCTCTCCCTGGTGCTCCCTCAATGCAAGAACACTTTGTTCTATGATTCTGGTATTTTTTAAGGTGTTACATTTTTTCAATAATTTTATTGGGGGCTCTTACAGCTCTTATAATATTCAATACATCATTTGTATCAAGCATATTTATACACATGTTGCCATATTCATTTCCAAATATTTTCTACTTGAACCCTTGGTATAAGCTCCTCTTTCCTCTCCCTCCCCCTTTTTAATAAACCATTTTATTGGGGGTTCACACAACTCCCCTCACAATCTATACATACATCAATTGTATGCAGGCCACATTTGCATACTTGTTGCCATCATCCCTCTCAAAACATCCTCCCCCCACTTAGGTCCCCAGTACTTGCTCCCCATACTTTCCTTTCCCCTCCCCCTCCCCCATGAATCTTTAATAATTTAAAAATTGTTATTACTTTTTCATATTGTACACTGTCCAATGTGTCCCCTTACTCACTTCCCTGTTGTCTGTACCCCAGAGAGAAGATTACATGTAGATCCCTGAAATTGGTTCCCCCTTTCTATTCCACCATCCCTCCATGCTCCAAGTATCACCACTCCCACCACTAGTCCTTAGGGAATCATCTATCCTAAATTCCCCATGTTTCCGACTCCAGATGACATCCCCTGGTCTAGCTGGATTTGTCTGGTAGAATTGGGATCATGAAAGTGGGTGGGAGGAAGCATTTAAGAACTAGAGGAAAATTACGTATCTCATTGTTACTACACTATACTTTAACTGGCTCATCTCCTCCCTGCAACCCCTCTAGAAGATGTTACTTCACCTATTGATGGGCTTAGGGTCCCCAATTTGTACACCCCCCTATTTATAATGATATAATTTTAGTTCTTTGATGCCTGACACTGGATCCCTTCAACACCTCGTGGTCACACAGGCTGGTGTGCTTCTTCCAGGTGGGCTTTGTTGTTTTTGAGTTAGATGCCCACTTGTTTACTCAAACCTTTAAGACCACAGATGCTATATATTTTGATAGCCAAGCACCATCAGCTTTCTTCACCACATTTGCTTATGCACACAATTGTCGTCAGCGATTATATCATGAAAGTGAGCATGCAATGTTACGATCTTTAGTTCTTGAAGCCTGATAACTGATCCCTGTGATACCTCGTGGTCCCACAAGCTGGTGTGCTTCGTCCACGGGGGCTTTGTTGCTTCTGAGTTAGATGGCTGTGCCACTTTCTAATGAACTCTGATGTACTACCTGTGCCACTGTAAAGGAATAAAAGCCACTTCTTTATCAGGTGACTGCGAGAGGGCCTGTGGTGACAATGATTACAAGTTGGGCTCCTAACTACAGGGTCAGCAATTGAAAGCCACCAAGTCTGTCTTAGGAGAAAGAAGAGGCTTTCTACTCCTGTGATGAGTGACAGTCTCGCAAACCCACAAGGACAGTTCTTCCCTCTCCTACAGGGTCACAATGAGTTGGAATTGCCTCAATGGCACAGAATTTGGCTTTTGAGTTAAAAATAATCATGGGCTTTTCAAGTTCATCAAATCTGACTTCAATGGATGTTCAAGTGTTTTCTGTCTTTTTGGTCCAAAGTAGATATTTCTTCATCCTTAGAGAGGTGGTATCATATGGTGGAAAAGTGGGTAGGCTTTGGAAGAAAACGGAATGAATTCAAAGCCCCTTCCAGCACTTATTTGCTAGTGAGGTAACCCGCACGAATTATGTAACCTCTCAGGCTCCAATGAGAACAAGACTATTCCCTACCTAATATGGTTGGGGTGAGGATTATATAAACATGGTGTGTCAGTCCAGGTAGACTAGAGGAACAAATTCATAAACACGCATATGGATATAAGGATAAGGTTTATATACAAGAGGAATAGGACATTAAGAAAACATCCCATCCCAGTCCAGTTCAAAGTCTTAAGTCTGACATTAGCCCATATGCCTGATACCAGTCTATAAAGTCTCCTTCCAACTCATGAAGTCACAGGTCAGTGGGTGCAGAGTCCCAGCACTGGCAGGAGTCTCCCCAGGGCTCCTAACTTCCAGGGCTCAGGGTCCATCAACAGCATCCAGTGGTGGCAGAAGCAACTCAGTGCTAGCAGGGATCTCCATGTGGCTTCTCCAGCTTCAGAGGTCTGGTTCCATCAGGGTAAGGCCGTGTGGCTTCTCCTCCAGCTCCTCAAGCTCCTTGGACACTGCCATCTTGTCTTGTCCATAATTCATTGTCTCTGAGATTAACTCCTAACAACTGGGGAAATAGCTTCTAATCTCCATGAGGGAACTATCGTGAGATTTCCCAGAAGTCTCAGGAGAAAGCCATGCCCACATAGAGGCCTCATTGGTTACTCAACGGCTATCTCCAGACTAACAGGCTAGACTCCACCCCTACATCTCAATCATGAAATTAACATTAGCAATATGACTGCCACACATGGGTACAATGCTTTTGCTTGGAACAATCTCACACATGCCCCTGTAGAGGCATTCCTAACTATTTGTTTTCACTATCACATGGATTGTGCCATGTATAGGTAGACTTCACAATTAAAAATAATAAAACATTAATGATGCTTTGCTATTGCATTTCTGATAGCATTAATTTGGTAAAATATTTCCAAAGAGGTTTGACTTCTGTGAGGCTGTAATACTAGTAGTTAGTAGCATGGCTTTCTATCCTATTTCTAGCACTAGCTATGTTCGTTCTTTGGGCAAGTAAAATCCAAAAACATATATAAGTGCCCTACAAATGTCAGTATGTCATAGAGATGTTGAATCAATGAGATCATGTGTAGCAATTAATGCCTGGCACACATAAAATTATTAAAATCCTCTCTATCTGTTTATCTAAATGTCTGCTGGTGAAGAAAATGAACATTTTATCAGTTTCTAAGATGGTGGTGTGCTTAACCAAACAACCAATGAGGAACCTGAGGTCCAGAGAAATTCCAATGACTCGAGGTTCTACAAGCAGTAAATGGTGGAGCTAAGGAACGCAGGCAGGTTGTCCAACTCCATAGTCCATTCTCCTCCCACCATTCTCACATAGCCGTCCCAGTAATTTCCTAAAGCCTTACCGCAGGGAGTCCCTATTATGCAAACAGTGAGCTGACTTAGCTGTTCATCAAAAATTAGCAGTCTAAAATGTTTTGAAAAAAAAAATGAGGGCAACAAATGTACCAATGTGCTTGACACAGTGGATGGATGTATGGATTGTGATAAGAGTTGCACACGCCCTCAATAAAATGATTTTTAAAAATTAGCACTCTAAATCCACCCAGGCTTGTAAACGACAAGAAAACATTGTGCAGTTGAACCCATTTACAAAGAGAGTTGCCATGAGTTCGAGACAACTGTAGGCTGTAAGGAGTCCTGGTGATGCGGTGGGTTAAGCACTGAGCTGTTAGCCAGCAGGGTGGAGGTTCACACCCACCAGCAGCCCTACAGGAAAAGGTGAAGCTGTCTGGACTGGAAATGATTTACAGTTTCAGGAATCCTGAATAGGAGTGCTATGCGTTGGAATCAACTCAAGGACATTGGGTTTGTAGCACTGTTGGCTAAGCCTTTGCAGAACAATGAATGATGTAAGGTGGCTCTTCTAGCCACAGTCTTTATTACTCTCACCTAAAGACTTTTCCCCAAAGGTAAAAGGGGGCGAAACAGTCTGATATGATTGCATAGTTCAGCTGTGAGTGATTGCTCAGATGGTTAATTGTGATTGTCATCCTGCTGGGTATAAAATCAGCTATCTCAGAAACAGGAAAGGAGACTTTTACTACAGTAACAGAAAAGCCAGGCATGGAACACGATTTTTGGACTCCCCAAATCGGGGTACATCGAACCTTCTAAGGAGGCAGCTGTAAGACAGAGGAGTGGCAGCAGCAGACCAAGAGCCACAGCACATGATAAGGCTGAGTACGCTGTGGAGTGCGGTGCCTCTGGGCACCTAATTGGTCGAGCTAGATTGGCCTGCAGGCTGAAGTCTCTGTGGGAGTGGCATGCCCTCTGAGCATTCCTTTGACAGTCCTAAAAGGGCTGTGTAACATTGCCCAGGCAGGGCAGAGGCCAATGGACCAGTGGTTGAGAGGCCAAAGGCTAGAGAGAAGTCTGACCACAGACCTGCTGAGAAGAGGCTGTCCTCTCTGAATAATTGTATCCTGAGCCTTGGTAACCTGTTACTTAATAAACCCCATAATTATGAGTGTTAGCTACAAGTTCTTTATAGCCATCCGGTTCTGAATTATCCAGCCTAACTGAAAGATAGAGTGTACCTTGTTTTTCTGGGCTTCATACATTTCTGCCTATAGCAGGGTGTAGTCTTACCACTTTTATCTTGCTATTTTTCGTGGAAAATATTTGAATTTTTCTTCTCCAATAGAGTTCCAATTTACACAAGTTCCAGCTTTTGCGGGTTTTACCGTGTCTAAATGTCATGCAAACCAAGCTTGTTATACTACAAAACGAGTGAAGTAACAAAATATTTATTCTAGAGAAAAGCAGTTCATGCTAACCATCTTAACTTTATTTAGAGAAATGTTCCCTTCACCCCGTTTTGATCTGTTTTTAATAACAAGCTGGAAATATGTCCAAGACTGTTCTCACTGAGACATTTAAAAACTGTGGTACTGTATGATATTGCCCTCCTTAAAAGCCATTCTGCTTTTAACAGGGCAAAATTTGCTAATTAGCTGTTCACATCCAGATACAGGGTGTGTGCGTGCATGCGCGCGCGCTTGACTTAGGCACAGAAACATTACAAAATGAAATGGCGAGCTATCATTTAGCAACTGAGAACACACTTTGCTTATTTAACTGGGATTAAATACTGCAGGAGCAAGTTTTATGCTAAAATTAGACATAGGCACTGGTCCAAAAGCACCACAAGTTATAATCCTGTCAAAAGTGTAGACTGTTGGTTCAAATCAGGACACTGCAATGGGAGAACATCAATCACTTAGTCTATTTCTAGAAACCAGTATACCATGGCTCTCTCCTGTCCAAGGCGAAAGAGTTACTCACTCTAGAATTATTTCCTCCTAGAGTTTTATTTCCTCCCCTTTCTTTCATATGTGGGAGTTGTTTTGAAACTATTCTGTTCCTAATGTTCCTACAGTTCCCCCCATAAAAAATATATGTAGGTAGTAGGCAGCATGTATTAGGTGAACACTGTATACAGCATACTAACAGAACTCTCTCTCTCTCTCTCTCTCTCTCTCTCTCTCTCTCTCTCTCACACACACACACAGCCATTGACTTAAGTGTAGAGGATTCCTGAGGCTATAAATCTTTATAGGAGCAGAGAGCCTCATCTTTCTTTAAAGAATGACTGGGCTTGACTTAAATGACCTTGCGGTTAGCAGTCCAACTTTAAAAAAAAAGAACGTGGGGGCTGCCGTTTGACCTCTAACTTCACAAGGGGAAAAGAAAAGAACTATCATTATTACAGAGTCAGCTGCCCAGGGCTGCTCTCTGGGGGGCTGAGGCCAGCCGTTTGCACCCTCCAACCCTGTCAATTGAGTTCTGGCTCTCACAGGTTTTACTTGACTTTGCAGGCCCATATAATGTCACACATTCTTAACACAGAATAAATGTCTTAAATATTTACTGTAAATTCGCAGTACAAGACTGCAGGACAATGAAATGCTTTATGGTTCTCAACAGAGTGGAAGAGCCTAAAACTGAAAATTGTTTAAAAATCTTGGCGTCTTGAAGAATAAAGATATAGTTTGAGACAGAGGCCCAAGTTCAGGGGTAGTAATTCCCTGGGAAGTGTTTCCAACTCCATTTTTTCTGCATAGACATGGAGAAACTTGAAGGGCCAGTCACCTTGATGCTGTCCAGCCCCTGGCTTTTATGCAGCCTGAAAGAGGGCTGCTGGCGCCCTCATCAAGAAGGAGGCTGGGAAAGGCTGTGCTGGCTCTTTCTCCCTCTTTGGGAATGGAGAAAGAGGAAAAGTGGGTAGGTAGATGCAAGAAGTAGGAGTGGGTTTTCATCACCCAAAAGATGAAGGCTGGAGGGAAAACCAGGATGCAATTTCTTCCTTGTTTAATTCTAATTGAAGCCCTAAGTTGCAATGTCTTCCAGGGAAGAACAGTAATCACTATGTGAAAAATAACTATTTCATCTGAATTTTTGTAACTTGGGCTCCCTCAAGATGACTAGGTTAGGGTGTGAAAAAATTTAATAAAGGAGTCTGTTAAATCACATTATTTCCTAAACCAAAATAGTATCATACTGCACAACAAAACAAAACAAAAAAATGATTGTGAAGAATTTCGAGTCTAGGTGACACAGTGAATGAATACTTCACTTCCTTCTGTCTGCCCAACTCAATGGTCTTTGCTTGGTTTAAAACCAAGATGAACAGTTTTTGAGGACTGAAAAACAGTAGACATGCTGGACCGTGAGCTGGGTCAAAGTTGCAGCCCATCAGGGTCTGGACCTTGAAGAAATTAGTCGCTACTAGAACTTGAGCTCTTATGGGATACTGGGGCTTAAAATGTTTTACTCAGTGTGGTGACCAAAGTCAGTCTCAAGTCTACAAGGTAGTTGCTGAGGGAGGACTAAGGGAATCAACCATCCTGGCTTTTCTGGGACCTCCGTTTTAGCATTGAAAATCCCGAGTCCTGAGAAACTCCTGAGTACCAGGCAAACAGTGATAGCTGGCCACTGGAGGACTCTCGTGAAGGGAGGTTGAATAAAACTGCTGATATGCCGCCTAGGGCTGTGGATTTATGGGAAGCTGTGAACATAGGAAGGCCAATGGACAAAAGAAAAACATCACTACAGCAACTGAGCTGAGATACCAGCTGGCTCAGTTATTGGCTTGGCCACATTCCCAATATCCCTGTGGAGCAGGAGTCCTTCAAAATCATATTAAGATCTAGTTCTGGAACGGGGTCCAGGGTTCAGGCAGAGGATAGGGGCAGATGGAAATATCTGTCAAATTTGAATATGGAGTTGGAAAAAGATGAAAACAAAGTTATTTTATACTTGAAGTAATTATACAAATCAAAATCCCAAAACATATCAAGAAGATAATGCAAAACAAAGACAGTAGGGCAATGATGAAGTAACTTCCTTGCTATGAAAATGTTTAAAAAGACAAAGTATAGGAAATGCTATTTTCAGAAGTTAGCCCCAAAACAGCAGCATGGGATGATGAGCCCTGGGAGGAAAAAGAAAAGAAAACAAGACAAATATAACGAGTGAGGTGAGTCCCCAAAGTGCCCCAGCTTCCTGTGTAATTACTAGTGCACTTGATGCCAAATAAATATCAGTGTCTAGCCATCTTTAATAGTTGCAGCCATCTATCGACAAGGAACTAACTGCCAGAAACTCAAGCTGGACTCAAAGGAGGATGTGGAATGAGGAACATTACTGTTGATGCCAGATGGATCTTGATGGAAAGACTATACCCAGAAGATAGATGTTTACCTGTGTGAAAGGTGTGCTCCAGGATTGTATCCTTATGCTGCCCTTATTCAATCTGTATCCTGAGCAAAGAATCCCAGAAGTTGGACTTTGGAGAAGAATGAAGCATCAGGATTGGATGAAGACCCATGAGAACTGGAGGTAAGCAGTTAACACAACTTAGTTGAAAGTGAAGAGGTCCTGAAGAACTGACTGATGAGGATCAAAGATGACATGGATTACACTTCAAAGAAAACCAAAATTCTTATAGTTGGACCAATAAGCAACATCATGAAAAGTGTGTGGTTGTGTGTGTGTGTGTGTGTGTGTGTGTGTTTCCTTTTACTTGGGTCCACAATCAAGACCTGTGGAAGCAGTCCTTAAGATACCAAATACTGCACTGAGCATCTTTGTGGTGCCAAACCTTTCCAATATGTTAAAAAGCCAAGGTATCACCTGAGTACTAAGGAGTCCTTAATTCAAGCCATGGTATTTCAACTGCCCGATATACACATGCAAGGGAGACAATCAATAAGAAAGACTGCAGAAGAACTGGTGTTTTTGAATAATGTGTTGATGAGGAATATTGAATGGACTGCCAGAGAAATATTGGACTGCTGGGAGAATGAACAGATCTGTGTTAGAAATGCTGTCAGAATATGCTCCTTGATGGGAAGTTGATGACCTTGTCTCACCTACTTTGGATATGATTCTGGGCGGCACCAGGTCCTGGAGGAGGACACCATGTTTGGTAAATAGAAGGGTGGCAAAACAGGGGAAGATCCTCAGAGATTGGTTGACACAGTGGCGCAACAATGGGCTTGACACAGGAACTGTCATGAGGATGACACAGGACTGAGCAGCGTTTCCTTCTGTTCTACAGCACCGACTCGAGGGCGTTTGACAACAATCCAGCTTCAGCATACATGTGCTGCTCCAGAAGGAGCAAACCGTGTCCTCTAGTAAGGGCAGAAGTAGCCCTAATAGAACAGGAACTCATCTGCTCAAGCTCAGCCATGGAAGAAAAAAACCTGGCAATCTGCTCTCATGCAGATCACAGTGAGAACGCTCCATAGGCAGCTGTATTCCATCACACAGGGTTGCTTATCAGTCAGAATGAACTTGACGGCACACACAGCAGAGCGGAAAGGGTAGAAGGAACTCCGGGGGCTCCAGAGTTCAGCCCTCAGCTGTGGATTAAAAGGTTGGTTTGAACCCATCCCAAGGTTCCACAGGAGGATGACCTGGTGATCTGCTCACTAATAATTACATCGACTCTCCCATAGAGCAGTTCTCTGTCACTCAGTGGTCTCCACAGGCCCTAGCAATAACAGTACACGTAAATTCACCTCAGAACTGGATAGCTGGATGTGGATGGAATGTGAGCAGATTTGGAGCATTCTTACAGTTTTACGGAAATGAGGAGTGGAGTTCTCTTTTGAATTCCTTACCACAAGACTACCTTCAAAACAGAATCAGTACATTACAAATGTAAATGCACTTATATGCATTTTCCATTTGCCTTAAGATTATAGCTGAAGGAGAAAACTTTCTAGAAGAAATTAATGCCATCCCAATTCACTGTCATCAAGTTCAGATATTTTTTAAAATGCCATAGTTTTCTAATGATCACCTAACATAAAAAGCTTTTTCACAGTCTAATAATCTCAAATAAATAAAGGTACTAAGCTGTATCATAAATAGATTATAGATCAAAATGATAAATCTACATAACCAATCAATTTGGTCACTTTGTTTTCAGCTCTATCTATCTCATAAAATTTCATAATTCCTCATGCTTCATTATTTATCCTAAATTTGTCTTTTCACTCACTGATACAACTCAGAAGAACAGAAAAGCAGGCTTGGTGGACTTTCTTTTGATTTTTAACAGTTTTATTGCCATGTGATTCATAGACCACACAATTCAGTTGTTCGATCATATTTTTTTTGTTCAATCATATTTTTAAAAAGCTGTACAATCATCATCACAATCAATTTTAGCATATTTTCTTCTTTCTTGATGTTTTCTGTGACAGGACCATTCTTCTTAAATATCTTATGCTCTTAAAACAGCAAGGAGGGAAATGCCTATCTGAACTACAATATTTTGGACTAGGTTTAACTAAAAATAAGTAAATAAATATTTCTCTTTAAACCTCCTATGGCTGTCTCACATCACAAATCTCCCCATTTAGGGCAGGAACTTGAAGACAGGCATCTCATGCATCACGCAGGTCTCTATGATGAACACATTTCTATGTGTGAGATGGTAAATTTGTTATTTAAAAAATATGCTTAAAAAAAGAAAATATGCTTTAAAAAAAGAAAGTAAAGTCATTTCCCATTAAAAAATGATAGGTATAAGCTCATGTATAGGTATAAGCTTCTAAGAACAAAACAAAAACATTAGAAATAGTCAAAACCATCAGTAAAAAAAAAAGAAATAGTCAAAACTATTTAGAGAGAAAAACACTCTATTTTGGGGGGATAAATGAGGGAAATTATCCAAACAAACCCTAGAAAACGTTAAGGTTTTGCTATTGTCACTGTGTGTGGCAGTAGAGTTAAAACTCAAGCAGAATGGTCTGTTCTGCTTAGTTCCTAGATCAGGGTTTGCAAGGATTTAGGTAGTTTTCCACTTGTAAACAAGACCCAACAGCCATTCTCAGGTAGGTCTGGCTTTTTCAAAATGGGTGTTTACCTATGGGTTGAAAGTGAATGACAAATATGGGTCAAATTCGGTTCTACCCGTGGTCAGAAGGTCCAGGAGTCTGTGCACTTAATGACAAAGTCTTGTCTTCTGAAGCGCTCACTTTCTCTCTCAGTTAGGTATACATAAAGAAGAGATACAGAAGGTAGACAGAAGGGAAACTTAAAATAAGAAAAAATTATGTTTTAATGCCTCTGGTAAGAAATTCCTAGTACATTAAAAAATAATATCTATAAAAAATAAAAATAATATCTATAATAAGCTTTTTGTTTCAGTCATAGATTTTTAATCATCTCAGCAATTCTTGCTTCACATTTGCACCTAAAAGTGCAGGTTGACTGCACGACTGCTCTACTCCAGATTTCTTTCTACTACCATCAGCCACATTCAGGGTGTCCAAGGATTTCTGCATGGGAGAGGACAAGGAAGGAAAGACCCTTGGGATGATGCAGGATGACGCAGGACGGGGCGGGGTTTTGCTCTGTGGTGCACAGGGGCACCGTGAGCCAGAGCCATACGCATGGCACCCCAAGGCGACAGCAACAAGAAATCCTTCTGAGCAACAACACAGTCCGCTGAAGCTAAAACGACAGGGGATATTCCGTCATTGTCAATAAATAGTTTCTCTTGAGTGGAACTTATCAGACGTTTCCTCAGGAAAACCAAGTCTGAATTTGCCTCTGCCTGTGTTGCGAGCACTCTGTCAATATGCCATATGGGGGGATTTTTAAAGTTCGCTATCATCATTCCAGGGTAGGCACCTCACCGTACTTACCAATCACGTTTACCTGTCCATTCAATATAATGTATACAAATTAGGTACTGAACCCATCGTTGTCAAATTGATACACAATTCCACAGAATGAAGAGTTTAAACACAATGACTTCAAAATTTCTTATCAGTCCTAAAACACTGAGATTTCTATTTCTCAACCTGAACTTACAGAATTTGAGAATTCCCAGTGATGTTTATGTTCAGATACAGAAGTTGATCATCTAATTATTATAGGGTGCTCATCCTTTTCCTGCATTGTATTAATTCAGACTCAGACTGAAGCTTTTACAAGTAAAATCCTATTAGCTATTGTGGATCACTGCTATCCAATAGAACTATATAACACAGCTGGTAGGTTCCAAACAAAAAAAATTACAAACCAAAAATTTTACATTCTCTAGTAGACATATTAGAACAGTAAACATGTATATTTAAGATTAATTTTAATAGAAGTTTTTCTTAATCATTTTATTGGGGTTTTTTACAGCTCTTATAATGTCCCATACATCAATTATAACAAGCATATTTGTACATATGTTGCCATCATTATTTTCTACACATTTACTTTCTATTTGAGCCCTTGGTATCAACCTTCTCTTCCCCACGTTCCCTCACTCACCCCCTCATGATCCCTTGGTAAATTATAAGTTATTATAGTTTTCATGTTATACTGATCACTAGTTTCCTTCACCCATGTTTCTGCAGTTCATCCCCCTGGATGGTGGTGGTGGCCTGTTATACATCAATCATTGTGATTGGTTCCTTCACCTCCACCCCCCATGACCCCCCCAACCTGGTATAGCTACTCCTCATTATGTTCCTGAAAGGTTTTTCTGACCTGGATTCTGCTGTTGTGAACTCTCTTTATCTGTATCAGTGTATATGCTCCAGACTAGCCAGAACTGAAAGGCAGGCCTGGGGTCATGACAGTGGGGAAATGAAGAAGCCTCAAAGAATCAGAGGAATATTGTATGTTTTGTCCATGCTATAAGGTGCTCTGGTTAACTCATCCTTTCCTTGTTGTGGCAGTCATTGATCTGCGTCAATTTCAGCACTGGGAGTGTAGGGATGGAGGCTAGCCTGTCAATCTGGAAATAGCCAATGAGGCCTCTGTGTGGGCATGGATTTCTTTTGAGAATTCTGGGAAGTCTCATGGTATTTCCCTCATAGAGGAAAGAGACTTGACTCAGTCTCTTGGAGATGCTCAACTGACAAGATGGCAGGATAGACCCTGAGTTCGAGGAACTGGAGGAGCCAGAGGAGAAGTCACATGGGCTTACCCTGATGGAACCAGACCTCTGAAGCCAGAAAAACCACAGAGAAACTTCTGCCAGCACTGAGATGCTTCTACTGCCAATGGATACTGCTGATGGACCCTGAGTCCTGGAAACGAGGAGCTATGAGGAGACCCCTGCCAGCTCTAAGATGCTGCTACTGCTGCTGGATACACAAGACTCTGCACTGTGATTGTCCTGGTATCATTGCATGTGCTTCGTGAATCGGAAGGAGACTTTATAGACTGGCATCGGACAGATAGGCTTATGACCTTGGACGGGACTGGGTTGGGAGACTTTCTGAACGTTCCATTCCTCTTGTGTATAAACCTTTCCCTTATATCCATATGCGTGTTTATGAATTTGTTTCTCTAGTCTACCCAGACTATCATACTTGTGAACCTTCTGTGAGGGGATGCCCTACAAATGAGTTTGAGGTCTCGGCTGCAACCCATCCTCATTCTCAACAATGTGTGGTTTTTTTTTTTTTGGGGGGGGGTGTCTTCTGGTGCCTTTTACCTGATCCTGTTGACACCTCATGATCGCACAGCCTGGTGTGCTTCTTCCATGTGGGATTGTTGCTTCTCTGCTATATGGCTGCTTGTTTAACTTCAAGCCTTTAAAACCCCAGACGCTAGACTTTTGATAGCTAGACACAATCTGCTTTTTTTTCTTTTCTTTCTCATTTTTACCACATTTGCTTATGCACCCATTTTGTCTTCAGTGATTGTGTTAGGAAGAAGAGCATCACAGAATGCCAGGTTGTTAGAACAAAGTGTTTTTGTGTTCAGGTAGGCTTGAACAACAATCCAAAGTTTGTCTACTTCCCCAATATATTGCAAAGTAAATTAAAAAAAAACATGCCAATACCTCTATTTTTATGAATTAACATACTTACATAAGTGCACACTTATGTTTATACCTATGTCTATAGCTTTGCTTCCTAGATCTTTTCTATTTCCTTTTACTTTCCTTCTGCCCCCATGATCACATTCACCCTTCTTCTGCCTCTTAGTAATTCCTCAGCTAGATTGCTGTTGCTCTAATACCCCCAGAATCTATATGTTCTCCTTGTTGATTTTAATTCCCTAGTTGTTCCCCTATATATAGTATTGTTTGCTCACCTCTCTTTTCCCCCGCCTCTTCCTCTCTCTTTTCTTCTCAGGCTTACTTCCCATGCCTATCTTATATAGGTAGCCATAACAACAATAACAGTGACCAAACAAAAGATTGAACAAAAGAGCAAAAAAAGAAAAAGCATACATAATTCCAGGTCTCTCCGCTGACCTTTATGACGGTCTCCCCATTGGTCCTGGGGAGTCCCAGGAACTGCCCCTTGAAGTCTGAAGTCTATTTTGGGGCTCATGAGTTTTGTGGCTTTGCTTCAATTGCTGATTTGTTATGCTCCCTTTTTGGATTTTCCCATAGTGGGGGTAGAGAGACTGAACTCCTCCCCGCTGTCTTGAGCTGTTGTTGACTCTACAGTCTGCTCTGTGCCTTAACAGCGCCATACAGGGATGTCATCCTCAGGACTTGGTGTTCCAGTAAGGGGTCTAGTACCTTAGTCTCTTTTTCCTTCTTGCTTTGCTTTTGTATGGGCGTGGCAGGCACCCCTCTCCCCAACCTGTAGGTTTGGTGTTGTGCTCCATAGTACACACTTCTAGGGAGTGGTTGATACTGGTGCTGGTGTCAGTGGCTCTAATTGGGGCTGGCCCTGTAGACATCTCTGCTTATGAATTAGTACTAGTTTTAACACAAGATGCAAAACACTATCATCTGAACATTTAACATTACAAAGTAGTTACATTTGGGGGGGAGGTCTTAAGTCTTTGAAATTCAGTGTGTTTTTTACACATATAGCACATTTCAATTCAGAGTGGCCACACTGCGAGTGTGACTAGTTTGTGTCGGACACAGTGAGAGCCGTTTTAGAGCCTGCTACTCAAAGTGTGGTCCTTGAACTAGTAGTGGTGGAGCTTGTTAAAAATGCAAATCCTCAGGTCCAATTCCAGATCTAATGACTCAGAATAATCTGTATTTAATAAGAACTCTGGGTGATTTATATGGACATTAAGCTTCAGAAGCACTGTTTAGAGGAAGTATCCAAATTCTATTTCCAGTAAAATTTTTAGTATTTTAAATAATGTTCACATTTATAACTTGCATACACTTTTTATGACTCAATCTGCCTTCTCATGTTTTTAATAACTTTTAAAAATTACAAATGGAGAATTGTTTAATGTAGAAAAGGTGAAAAATGGTGTCACTTCTAGTCCCACTAGCCAGAGATAACCTGTTATTGACATTTATTCTTCTAGTTTTTATTCTTCTAGGGGTTTTATTCTTCTAGTCTGGGAAATGAAGAGGGTGTCCTTGAGGACACAGGTGTCTCTGATCTAGCCCATGGCATTTCAACTGCCTGACATGCACACAAGAGGGAGACAGTAAATCAGGAGGACTAAAGAGCGTATGCCTTTCAATTAAGGTGTCGATGAAGAATATTAAATATGCGTACCATGGACTGCCGGAGGAACAAACAGATCTCTGTTAGAAATACAGTCAGAGTGCTCCTTGAGGGGAAGATGGTAAGACTTGTCTCAACTATTTTGGACATGTACTCGGGAGTGACCACTCCCTGGGGAGAAAAGCATGCTTGGTACAGGGTTAGTGAAAAAGAAGATCCTCAACCAGATACACTGACACAATGGCTTCAACAGCAGGCGCCAGCAAAGGAATGATGGGGAGGCTGCTGCCATGACTCGGCAGAATCTTATTCGGTTGTACAGAGGGTTGCTGTCAGTCGGAACCAACTAGATGGACCCAAACAATTTTTTTTTAGTTTTTTTTTTTTTGGCATCACTGCCCTCAGGTGGTGGGAGTAGGAGGCCCAGCCTTTGCTCCGTGGAGCTGGAATCAAACCTCCATCTCAGTGGGCCGCAGTCCCGTGCAAACCACTACACCACTAGGGTTCAGCCCCTAACAATTTTTATAAATAAAATTAAAATACTTTTTAAAGTATACATTTCTGAATTTTGATGCATGCATACAGTGGTGCAACAACCATCACCATCAAGATTAGCATCAATAGTCATCAAAAATGTACTTGGGGTCAGCTGAGCCCCGGTGGCGTAAGTGGTTGAGTGTGGGGCTGCAGCCCGCGGGCTTGGCGGTTCAAATCCAGCAGCAGCACTCAGGAGCAGCACTGGGTAGTGCGCACGACCACCAGAGACAGTGATGCCTCTCCCAAAAACAAGACAAAACAAAACAAATGTACTTGGGGTCCTTTGTAGTGAAGCGTTACCTTGACATTCCAACACGTAATATCTGTTTGAGTCTGACTTTTTTCATTGACATAATGCATTGGGACTCATTCATATTGTCGCATAGCATTGGCAGTTTGGTTCTTTTTATGGCAGAGTAATTCTGTTCTACACAAGGTGGGCACCAAACAACAGTATTCTATCTTATCAATGTACATCGTATGGATGCTCGGTTGGCATTTGCCAAGTGAGAGCATTTGGAATATTTCCAGTTTTGAGTGATTAGGAATAAAGTTGCTATGAACATGTACTTTCAGATTTTTGAGTAAATACCAAAGAGTGAAACTGCTGTTAGAAATTCATTTGCTGTGGTCAGAGACAAAGAACCCTCAAATCTCCGAGATAATTGGTGTTCAGTCTGCCCAGCTCACAGCGACTTTATGTATGCCACAGTGAAAGATGGCACAGTCCAAGCCTTCCTGGCCAGAGTCCATGTGTCTGAGCCCATAGCGGCAGCCACTATGCAGCCAGCATGACCGCTGTCCATCCACTATGTCCATCCATCTTTGTGGAGGGTCTTCTCCAGGGACTAGTCTCTCGGGACAGTATTCCAAAGTATGTAAGATGAAGTCTTGTCATCCTGGCCTCTACAGAGCACTCTGGGGTATGTCTTCCTAGACAGGTCAGTTTGTGCTCTTAGCAGTCCACGATGCATTCAATAGTCTTCTCCAGCACTGCCATTCCAGTGCATCTATTCTTCTATGGTCTCCCTTATTCGTGCCCAGCGTTCACGTGCATCTGGTGCCATGGAGTACACCACGGCTTGGGTCAGGTGCACCTCCGCCATCAAAGGAACAAGCTTGCTTTTAAATTCTCTAAAGAGTTTATGCACAGCAGATTGATCTAACTCAATGCACCACTAGTTATCTT
The DNA here is from genome assembly GCA_004026705.1 of Nesogale talazaci. NCBI lineage: Eukaryota > Metazoa > Chordata > Mammalia > Afrosoricida > Tenrecidae > Nesogale > Nesogale talazaci. The sequence goes on along the minus strand of PVJH01000011.1, from coordinate 706,590 downwards.
GTCAGTTGTTTCCAGGAGCATGGACCATAGACCCAACCAAGACACAATCCTCAACCACGTCAACCTCTGCTCCGTTGACCATGTGACCGTGTGCGAGGACCTGGGTCTCCTTGATGCTGAGTCGTCGTCTGTCCGTCCATCCGTCTGTCCATCCATCCGTCCTGGAGTCTGCAGTCCCCAGTCTGCATCAGCAAGGGCTGCAAGTCCGCCTCACCTTCAGCAAGCACGGGGGTGTCCCCTGCATCCTGCCACAGGTCGTGCACGAGCCTTCCTCCGGTCCTGATGCCACAGTCTTCTCCCCACCCACCGGCCTCTCAGTGATCCGCTCAGCACACAGATGGAACGCATGTGCCAGTTAATGGCCAGAAGGAATCCCATGGAGTCTAAATCAACTGTGGAGACTGCAAAAAGGTTTGGGTCTTTCCTTGTGACCTGTCGCCATCCTCAGAACTTAATCTCTCACCTGTTAGAGGGGAGGATGGCGAGACGTTGACCTCAGGAAGGGCCAGCCCCTGGAGAGGGACGTCAGTGATGCAGAGGAAGAGCCTCCACAAGTTGGCTTGGCACAGTGACTGCCACCATGCCAATCGCAGCCATGGCACCAAAAGACAGCGGTCGGAAAGACGCCGTGGCTTCTAGGGAGGACTGGGGGAAACGGAGCGACAGGGAGAGACATGGGAGCCTCTTCATGATCTCTCTGAGTTGTTTCACCATGTGCATATTCACGGGGGAGCCCTGGTGGGGTCGTGGTCACATGTTAGGCTGCATCTGCATGGTCGGCAGTTCAAAGCCACCGGCAGCTCCCGGGGAGAGAGACTGGACTTTCTACTCCTGTGAACACTTACAGTCTCAGAAACCCATGGGGGTGAGTCAGCAATGACTCCATGGCAGTGAGCGGAGGGAGAGCTTATACGGGAGGGCCCTGGTGGCCTCAAGGCTACACACCAGGCTGCTCCTCACAAGGTCATCAGTTTGAAACCACCTGTCACTCTGAAAGAGAAAGAAGAGGCTTTCTACTCCCATCAGAGGTCTTCTCAGAAAACCACAGGGGCAGTTCTACCCCATCCTGTAGGACTGTTATGGGCCAGAATCGACTAGATAACTGTGAGATTGGTTAGTTTGGGTATTGCTTTTTATTTAAGTAATGTTTTAAAATGTAACAGATTTGTCCTCTCAGCAAATACAGCAACTGCAGCAACAACCAAAAAAAAAAAGAAATTCATTTGCAATCACTGTATTGTGCTTTAGGTTTTGCATATATAAAAATATATCCAAGTATTAATTTAATTGACAAAGAATGGCTATTTGTGGCTTGTACTCACCAAGGATAGCATTGTGAATGAGCATCAGTCATGGAGCCCTGATGGTGTAGTGGGGTTATATGTTGGGTGGCTAATCACAAAGTAAGCAATTCGAAACCACCAGCTGCTCCTAGAGAGAAAGATGAGGCTTTCTGTTCCCCTAAAGATTTACAGCCTCAAAAAACAACAGGGGCAAGCCTCCTCTGTCCTTCCTACAGGGTTGGTATGTGAGAATCAACATGATGGCAGGAAGAACATGGGTCATTATTGTCCCCAAACCTTATGAAGTTTTTTTTCACCATTATATAGACATTTAAAATGATTTTTAATGACTCTAATTATGAGGTTTAAAAAAAAAAAACATTGATCACCATTATCATCTGCTATGTGCCCAACATTTTCTAAGAGTTTTCAAGGGTAAAATGAAGTTCAAAATTTGGTGGGGAGATCTACCTTACCTCTTTAACTGCATTGCTATGCTCAAACAAGGGAAGAGAGCAGACCCAGCCCCAGGTAGTGTTTGTAGGTTGATTCTAAGGCAATGTGGAACATGTGGACACATCTTTCACATTCCTAGGCCAATGGTTCTCAAACTTTAGTGTTCATTAGATGCATCCATGGGGTCTATTAAAAGATCAATTCCTGGATCCCCCTTCAGAATTTAAGCTTTAATAGTCTGGAAGGGGGGCTACCCACCAGCACTGCCATCCACCAGCACTGCCATCAAATCACCAGGAAGTCAGACGTGGTGCCTACTCAACACACAGTAGGCTCCGCTCTCTGCTCCAGCGTATGGAACAGATAGGAAGTCGTGGTACATCAAGCTGCAGGAGCTTTAGCAGCGTTTTGCTGAGTGTGACGGATTCTCTGTATGAAGGATACTGACATTATTCCCTCTGGAAAATAAAACTTGCTAGTTTTATGGGCGTGCTGTCAAGTCGCTCACAGGGATACACGTTCTCTGGAGAGGATGTAAGATTTGAGCCTGTGTTAACTAACAAGATTACAGCCGCACCATTTTAACCTGTGAAGACTTACAAGATCTGGGATGCGTGGATTCTAACTACTCACAGTGTGGGACTATTAGAGTTAGATAAAATAGGCTGGTTGGCTCAATCATTCACTTTATGGATCATAGTGGGAGGCTCAGGGTCACAAACATATCTAGAGACACTGAGTTGGCCTTTTAAAGCTACTCTACACTTTTTGAATCCTACTCCTGTGCTCTATCCATAAAAACTTGCTGTGATTAAAAAAAAAAAAAAGCAGCAGCAGCTATTGAGTTCAAGTAGCACCAGCAGGTGTTGGACTGCTGACTGCAAGGTTGGTCCTTCCAACCCGCCAGCTGCTCCTTGGTACACAGATGAGGGTGTCTGCTCCTATAAAGACTTCCAGCCTCTGAAATCCTCTATCGGTTTGACAGGACTCAATGGCAATGGGCATATAGTGCATGTACTGAGGAGCTGCGGACTAACCCAGTTCTGTGCCTCCAAGGTCTTGCTTCGAGAGGGTATGGGACAGTAGGAAGAGTGAAAGTAATATAGGTTGGCATGATAAAAACAGGGACTTTTTTTGAAAATCTGATTATACAAATTTTCTCAAATGTGCAGTACGGAACAAGCATTTCTTGAGTTCCTGAACACCTGTGCACAAATAAAAACACTCACAGAACTAGTCATTTAATTCTCAAATGGAACTTGGGGTGTGACATGTCATTTGCTTTATTTTTATATATGTTTGAAAAGTTTCACAACAGAAAGGCTTAAGACAAATAATAAACATAAATTCCAAAAGCAAACTCAGGGCCCAAACAGGAGATAAAGTTGAAACTACAGAATAATAATCTAAGAACCCTAATAAGCACTAAAAACTTGAATTTTGAATTGTGTCCATAGCATAGATTAAAAATGAAAACATATGAAAATGGTGAATCTATTTGAAATCCTCCACCTGTTTGTACTCTTTCAAAATCCTACATCACTGGTGTTTATGGTAAGATTATCATTCACATGTGGAAGGGTGGCATTAAAAAATCATTATACCTCATAAAAATCAAACTGAATTGATGCAGATACTAAATTTGGGGCTTTATAAGACTCTGAAGATACTTATTTAGCTATATGTCTTTTACTTTGTTTTCATCTTAACTCTAAGATACTTGATCACTTTATACAACTATCCATTAGCACTTTCAGAAGTATATAAGCAAATATATACCCACACTATTTTTTAAATATGATATCTGAACTGTATACTTTTCCATTTAAAGTATTCTAGAAATCTGAAGTTGCTGTAAAAAAAATGGAAACAAATTCATCTTTTTAAACATCCTTGTTTGGTATTATGTTTAGTTTTTAAGTTGTACCTAATAAAGGCTATTAAACATCCAAATATGTGGTTTTAAAAAATTCAGAGTTAAAACATTTATACTTTAGATATGTATCAGTTAATACAGTTCTGGAAATAATTTCATCTTTTATACACAAAATAATGAAAAAATCCACAATGTCATGATATGAAAGCAATATTTGTATCAGACAAAAATATAAATGAGAAAATGATATATGCCTTCTGCTATGTACCTATAAGTTTTACAGAATATCATCACAACAGGTGCCTTAGAGAACATAGGAGAATGAGAACCTATAAAGGTGGTGAAAGGCATGGAAGATATTTTCTATTACCTTCTACCATGAAGTCATTCACTGCACTACTCTTTAAACAAAAACAGAGGATTCCTCAAGAGCAAGTCCTACTTCAGATGTCCCCTTACTCTCTTGATACAGAATATTGTGTTTATGTATGATAAGATTACACTAGCAAGACTGTGAACACACGTGATTTACTCCATGATCCTAATCTGCTTCCTTTTAAAGATAAAGAATGCATGTAAGTCTATTGTGTATGAGACTGTGTAATTCCTCACAAGGCACCATTCAAACAGAGAATAATGTTATTTTAAGACAATAGGAGCACAGGCATTTCCTCAGTCTTCATTTACTTTCTAAATTATATCAATTAATACTTTTATTTATGTTAAGGGAGGAAAAATATCAACATGTCATTAAGATACTTTTAATACCTCTTTGTGTAAGCAAAACTTTCCCATAAAGCATTTACTTTTCAAAAATCACTATAAAACAAACAAATCACAAAATGTTGTGTAAGATGGAAGAAACAAGAGTAACAAAGTCAATGCCAGCACAAGTGCTACTAGTGGCGGGCCTGATCAAGGTGCAGATCTCACGAAAACAAGCTGCTCACATTCCCAGAACCATAATCCCCGGGGAATAATCTTGTCCTCTTTAACTTGCTAGGTGGTAGTGCCCATAGGAATTATTCACTTTATGAAAAATCCCAAAGCATGATCACCTAGGGGGAAAATGAGGAGAAAGGTACGACTTGAGCAGGATAATTATTTTCTTGTAATAATACTCCAGAAAATAACCTTAAATATGAAGATTGCATAAACTACAACGTCGAGGGGTAGATAATTATGCATTCAGTTAACACAGCATTTGTTAGCAAAGGAGGAAAATCTACCGTGTATGTTTCCCATCTTTTTCTTTAACTTAATAGTCTCTAAAGCACTAAGGATTATTGATTTCAGATATATCTAAAATGTACTTAAAGTAAAATACAGGAAACATTTACTGGTGGCTTATACTATATGCCAAACACACTTTCTACATACTTCACATGATTTATTTCAATCATCCCTTGTAATAACCTTTGGAGGTAAGAGATTGTATTAGTGATACTTTACAAAGAACTGAAGCTTCATGAAGTTGGATTACTTGACCAAAATAATACAACCAGAATTCAAATTCAGATACTTTTCTCCCAACCACTTGCTCGTTATTTAGTTTCAGTTCTATAATGGGAAATTGGAATTTGAACCAAATGATCACACAGCACGGTTCCTTCAAGATTGTGAATTCTGATTTTCTGACTCATTGTAATTGCCAGACTCTTTGTCCCTCCCATTTTACCTTCTGGATCCTACTCACTTCAACTATCCCCAGAGTCACCGTCTTGTGTGTTGAAGGTGAGCACCTCCACCCTTCACCAGCACTTTCTCTTACTACAACTGCTTCCCAGAAGTCAATCATTACTGCTAATTCCATCTAAGGAAAATTCATGTAGCTAGTTTCTGAAGTGGGTCTCTGCTTCTGCTCAAGAACCCTTTCATGAACACCTCACAGCATCATGACCGCTGTTCCAAACCTCTCTCAGGTTTAAATCCCTAAATACACTCATATGCATCTTTGGAGATTACCTTTCTACAGATGTCAATTTAAAAATTCATCCAAAGTAGAGTAACTAGGTAAAAGAGGGGCAAAGTTAAGTTTGAAAAAAATTTTTAGGAACCTATGGACTTTAGGGGGAAGGCACATAAGGCACATATATAATTGAATAGTTCAATCATATCATGAAGAGTTGTAAAACCATTAACACAATTTTGGAACATTTTCTTCTTTCTTGTACTCATGGTTATTAACTCCCCATTTCCCTCCAATTCTCCCTATTATACTCCCAAGAAGCCATTAAATCAGTTGCTGTCTCTATAGATTTACCTATTCCTTCCCTTTTTTTAATCCAGAAAAATACACCAAATAAATAAACCAAAACCCTAACAATAACAAAAGTAAAACAGAGAAAAGTCCCCATCGGGAAAAAAAAAGAATAGAAAACATTAAAAACTAAAACAAATTTAAGGTGGGTTAAATGATAGATCAAATGAGAAAGTGTTAAATTTTAACCTAACTCCATCTGCAATAATTCTTGTTCTAGGGCACTCTATAAGAGAGCAAGGCTACTCATATTTCTTGTAAAAGGTCAGAGGGAATTCACTGTAGGCTTAATCCCTTCACTCTTTTTTGTTTTTATTACCTGAAGCAACTTTAAAATGGGTCAAAAGAAAAATCAAGTGATATTACATTTTAACCCAACTATTCTGCTGTTATCAACTTTATAATGCTCTCTCATGGTTTCTATCCTACCCCATCTTTAAAGTCTAGGCAGCGGTTCTCAACCTGTGGGTTGTGATCCCTTTGGGGGTTGAACAATCCTTTCACAGGGTTCCCCTGCTTCATAACAATAGAAAAATTAGAGTTATGAAGCAGCAACGAAAATAATTTTATGGCTGAGGGGTCATCACAACATGAGCCATTGTATTAAAGGGTCACGGCATTGGGAAGGTTGAGAACCACTGCTCTAGTGTAAGATGTCATCTGTCAGTGTTCTCAAATCTTTTCAAATCCACGATCCCTTACCCCAGGCACAAATCAAGAATCTCTCCCCTCTCCCTTATCCTTAACAATCAAGATTAAATGGTTCTGTGCGGGACTGCGGCCCACTGAGTTGGAGGTTCAAATTCAGCAGCAGCTCTCCAGGAGCAAGGCTGGGTGCCTACTCCCACTATCAGAAGGCAGTGTTGCCACCCCCCCAAAAAAAACCCCAAACACAAAACAAACAAAACAATCAAGATTAAAAATCTATTTAAAGTCCTTCTCAATTATTGTTTTATTTGTTCCTGCAGCATCCTAAGAATTAAATTCCATATTTACTCATGTATAATAAACCAAGTTTTTCAGCACAATTTTAATGCAGTTTTGTGGTAAAATTAGATGCCTCAGCTGATATTCAGTCAACTTATACTCAAGTATATACGATACAGATTATCTAAAATCTTCAAATGTGTACTTGTATTATTTTCCTACCAGATTTTAAGTGCTTACAGCTTTCTGTAGATTAATCATTTGTATCCTCCAGAAACTACTCTAGTACTTTACACATGGGGTGACGAATATAAATGGATGTTTATAATATAAAACTAGCGTTCAGGCCTGCTTCCAGTGTTGTGCCAGTGTTTCCTGAACTTCCAGTCTGAGGGAATAAATGTGCACAGATAGGAACTGGAGGGTGAACAGAAGGGATCATTGAAATCAAATGCCAGGAAGTCAAACATAAGCATACATCAGAAAGGCCAAAGTCAGACACTAAGATAAAATATAGAGATAAAGTACAGAAGAATCAGGTGGAGACAGACTGGAAGCAGTTTAATCCTAAATGGATGGGGATCTGGGATGGTGGACTATTTGGGCTTATGCACACTGCTTATCTGTGAGTAGTCATTGGAAAAAGTGAGTTGCCCAAGGGTCAGAACCAGGAAGGAGAGTCGTTTATAATTTATAGCAGAAATACACATAAATGGAATTTAAATTATATATAATAGCAAATGCCAAGAAATTATATAAACCTTGCTCTGAGAGTAAATTTAGTTCAAGTTTTATTTTCCTGCTTATTCCTTGCCACCTTGCTTTTATTTTATTTCACATACTTACACAAGTCAAACCTTTTTTTTTGTTTCTTTATGGATAGAGAAAATTGTATCTTAAGATATACTATAGTACTTAATACCAAATGTGAAAACTCAGACTTTCTTTTGCTAATATTTTTAGATTATCCATTGAAAAAAGTTGGGATAAGGACATGGTAACTAATAGTCTGTGGTTTTTCTACATGAACTGTTCATAGACTGAAAATTACAAGAGTATTTCAATAAGGGTTAAGAAAAAACTCTTCAGAGTGTAAAAGGAAAAAAAATCCCACGTCTTATTTGAAGTACATAATTTATGACGGAATCCTAGAGAGTCCAATTACTACAGTTATCTTGCCCAATAAAGCATTTATTTCTTGTCAATCTAAGCAGTACGATTGAGCACTGGGTCACAGCTGAGCAGTGTTTCCTAGTACTAATTAGCAGCAAGCATTGTGGCAAAGACTAATGTCTACATGAAAAATACCACAAAATTCACTCTAAATCCTATTGTAAATCTGCAGTAGTGCTTGGTATGGAGTGTAAAATAAATTTCGTTATCTTGAATTATGTGAAATGCTAAATAAAGTACAGTTTTAAGACCTCTACTATTTCCCCTGATGTTACTGATGAAGGATAAACTTCTGCATTCGTTTCTTTAGAAGTTAAAATATTTGGCAGTCAACATGGAACAGTGGTTCTCAACCTGTGGTCATGATCCTTTTGGGGGGCCAACAACCCTTTCACAAGGGGTCTCCTGATTCCTAACAGTAGCAAAATTAGTTATGAAATAGCAATGAAAATAATTTTATGGTTGGGGGTCACCACAACATGAGGGACTGTATTAAAGGGTGTCGGCATTAGAAAGATTGAGAACCACTGACATAGATGATTAGGAAAATCGCTTATCAAGGAGCTAGGCAACCTGATCCACTCATTCCATGGGCAAGTCTTTTAGTCTCAGTTTGCTCATGTAAAGACTTGAATGATTTCCATGTTCTTGACAGAAAGACAGGAACAGAATTGCCCAATGACATCCTGACTTAGCCCGTAGCAAAAATGAAATCCACTGTCATGGAGTCAACTCCAACACTTAGTGACTGTCTAAGATTTCTGAGACAAGAGATACTTAAGGGAGCAGATAGTCGCCCTTGGAGTGACTGGCGCTACCTTGTGGTTAGCAGTCCAATGCTTATCTGACAGCACTACCAGGTCTCAGAAAGGAGAGCTTGTAAGAGATTATTTGGATGAACAAAAGCTCCTTTTAAAAAGGGTAACTTTCTACAAATGGTGCTGCTTTAGTCACCATTTCATCCTATACAAAATGATATGGTTTTTTTGCCTCACCAGATAAGAATTTAAAAAGTTGGAGACGTATCTTATTGAAGGAACGAGGCTCCAAACTGAAAAGTAAAATTAGAAAGTAAGCACAGTAGTTCGAGGCAGAGAGAAGAGTGAGCAAAATGATTCAACCTATTAATAACTCTGGGTTCATAAAAGAGAATTTATGACACTGCACGTTGCATCTGGATGATGAGGTTCGGATTGTGAGGACTGCCACTGAGTCGATTTTGAGTCGGCAGGGTAGAAGTGCTCCTGTGCGTTCCCCGGATAACTTTGCATGGGAGCAGACAGATTCATCTGTGCAGTGAGGTGGTGGTTTCAAACTGCGGGTCTCGAAGTGAGCACACAAATGCTTCATGCACGACATCACCCTGGCTCCGCATTGTGAAGACTCAAAGAACTCACTGCTGTCCAGCTGGTGCCAGCTCATCGGGACCCTGTAAGAAAGGATAGATGTGCCCTGGGAGCTTCCAGGCTTATCATTTTTGATGGGGATAGAAGGCTCTGTCTTTCTCTCGCAGAGCGGCTGGCTGGTGATTTCTAACTACGTGTAGAGTATAAAGTTTCACATTTCCTCTTAACCGACTGGGTGGAGACATGTAGTCAAAGCTTATCGTGTGAGGGGCTTGTCGACACAGGGGTGCATTCAGCAACCTGGGTGCGGACACGCAGTTGGCGCTGGTGTGCGTGACCGTAGGACAAGAGAGCAAAGGCAGCTGTGGTTACTGGCAAACAAACACAATAATGTCCAGTGGAGGAGGGGATGGGAGGAAGTGACTGCACAAGAGACTCATAGGGGAGGGGAAAAGTTGAAAGACGGAAGGGTTCAGGTGAGAGAACCCGTAAACAGCGAGCAGCTGAAGGCTCATGAAAAAAGATGTCAGGAAACTGAGCATGGCTGCCCTGGGAGAACTTGGGCTAGACGGAAAGTTCCTGAGAGAATGAGACATTTGCCCTAGTAGAGTTGAAACTGACTATACAAAAGAATGTGCTATGGGGATGGGCTCTAACAGGATGATGGGAAGGAAAATCACCAATATTAGTATCAGCTGCCCAAGGCTGATTCCTGAAGCTAAAATCAGACATGTTCCACCCTTCAACTTCCTTACCCATTTAGACACCAACTGTCCCTTCCCACAGCACTCTCTATTTTTCAACTTTGTTGTCATTCATTGCAATGGCCACAGAATTCACAAAATTGGATAAGCTAACAATTACGAGGTATATTGGGGAGGTTAACAGGTTAAAATTCAAGTGAGAACCTACTCCCACCACCTGAGGGCAGTGATGCCCCCCCCCCCCCAACCCCCTAACAAAAAAAAAAAAATTCAGGTGAGAAATGCTGAGGATACAACTGTTTAGTCAGAACAGTTTCTTTTCTGCTATGCCCCTTGACAGGCCTCTCTGACCCTCAGTCACTTGATCTGGTCTCTGCCCTGCTCAGGCAACGTCACAACGTTCTTTTACAGTTGCCAGTAAACATCTGTGGCAGTCACTGATCTGTGTCAATTTCAGCACTGGGAGTGTAGGGGTGGGGTTTAACTTGTCAATCTGGAGATAGCCTCTGTGTGGGCATGGCTTTCTCTGAGAACTCTGGGAAATCTCGCAGTGTTTCCCCTGTGGAGGTGAGAAACTACAGACTCAGTTCCTGGGAGATGCTCAACTGACAAGACAAGATGCAGCATAGACCCTGAATCGTAGGAACTAGAGGAGCCAGAGAAGCCACACAGGCTTACCCTGATGGAACCAGACCTTGAAGCTGGAAAAGTCACAGAGAGACCATTGCCAGTGCTGAGATGCTTCTACTGCCAATGGATACTGTTGATGGACCCTGAGCCCTGGAAACAAGGAGCCATGAGGAGACCCCTGCCAGTGCTGAAATGCTTCTACCACCACTGGATACACAAAACTCTGCACCCACTGGCCTGTGTTTGTCCTGGTATCATTGCATGTGCTTCATGAGTCTGAAGAGGTCTTACGGATTAGTATCGGACATATGGGCTAATATCAGACTTATGAACTTGGACTTGACTGGGTTGGGATGCTTTCTCAATGTTCCATTTCTTTTGTATATAGACCTTTCCCTTATGTCCATATGTGTGTTTATGAATTTGTTTCTCTCGTCTACTTGGACCTACACAATATTCAAAAGGCGTGCCACTCTGCTCTACACCTCAACCAGAAGGCATTCAACTCCAATTCCATGGGTCAGCAAACCCAGATTGCCCAAATAAGTGCTAAGGTACCCTACTCCACAAGCCGGCCTCCTGCCCCTAACCACTCAGCTTTACTTGCCCTGTGGGGTGGGAAGTTCGCCCAACTGTCTCATGCTCTGGCTCCTGGTTTTGCTGTTGCCGCTCCTCTGTCCCTTGTGTAATGTCAAAGCTGCCTCCTGGATCAAGGAGGTTCAATATACAGGAATTTCAGGTTTCAAAGGATGTGCTCCACTTCTGGCACTTTTCTCTGGGCTGGTAATAAGATTTCCCTTTCCTGCTTCTCAGTGGCTCACTTTATACCCAGCAGGATGGCACTCACAATTAACCTCACAGCTGAATCAAATAATCCAAACAGTAGCTTCCCCCACAGTCGTACCCAGACTTATCAGGGAGTAACAAAAGCCATGGCTGGACAAGTATGATTACATGACTCACTGCATTACACTGACTGAGCATATGCTGGATCCAGGATGTGGCCATAGATTGCAATGAGTTTGGTGCTGGTGGATTAGTCTGGGTGGATGGGAGAAACAAATCAAAAGACACTCAAATATGTGTAAGAGAGAGCTTTATATCAAAAAGCAAGAAAACATCCCAGCCCAGTCCAGATCAAGTCCCTAAGTCTGATATTAGCCCACAGGTGCAACACTAGTCCATAAATCCCCCTTCAAACTCAGACAGTCACATGCAATGATGCATAATGGAGGAAGATCACAGGCTGGTGGGTACCATGTCTTTGGATCCGATTGCAGTGGAAACATCTCAGTGCTGGCAAGGGTCTCCACATGGCTCCTCCAGCTTTCCAAGTGTGGCTCTTCAATAAGAAAGTGAAGCATAAAAGAGAGTGTGTGGCCTACCTCCAGGGATACAGAGAGAAGCTCCCAGAATCCTCATGAGAAGACCATGTCCACAAGAAGGCATCATTAGGCTGTGACCTGACAGGCAAGATTCCACCTCTACACTTGGCTATCAAATTTACATGACATTATGTAAGTATCACAAGGGATTATAGCTACTGTGTGATGAAATCACTTGGGACAGGGCATGAGATAAAGTGGAGAGGAAGACTGTCAGCTGTGTGTTCAAGTCTTTAATAAATGAAATCATGGAAGGTTTGGATATGCTGAGTTCTGGGCAGCAAATAGTACTGAATAGCAGAAACTGTTAGTACTAGGAACCCAAAGCTTGGCAATATGAAACCAGCCAACAGCATAGCAGATGAGAGGTCTGGTGATCTCTTCCCATAAGATTGCAGCCACTGTAACACCTATGGCGCACATTTCTACTTGGAAATACTTGGGGTTGTCAGGAATCAAGACTGACTATATGGCAAATCTTTTTCGAATGAGGATCTTTCCTTTGTCTAAGTACTTTCAGTCTGGAAACAGTTCACCTAATGGTAAGCAGCTGCTTAAGAAAACTGGGCAATATTTCCTCTCACTGGAAAGACTAACCTATGCTCCATATTTTGGACTTGGCAAAAACCTCTGGTTTACATTTTCATCCTAAAGCGAGGTCACCGCTGCTAAAGTCAAGTGAAAAACGACTGACCTGCTAATCACCTGAAGAAAAAAATCTCAGCTCCCCACTTCTTAAATGTATGAAAACACATTTTAAAGTAAATTTAGGAAAACACCATTCAATCGACCCATTTTTGGCATAAGAACATCTGATGAGTACACTGGGTACGGCTTCCCATAATTTTATTTTTTAGTGTAAAAGCACACATTATGTTTGTTATAATCTTAGAGAACAGGTGGCATGCTGTTTCCTGACAGGCTGACCTTTACACAAAGAATCTTCACCTTCAACAAGCTAAAACTTACTGTAAAGTGATGGTTCCAGAGATCACGTCAGCTGCTACATGCTTGGTTCGCCTGAGTCAGAGGTAGAAACGTCAGGTCAGAGAAATCATTACTACCAGCTAACATCACACAACTCACCAAAGAGAAGCGGTTCCAACCATCAGATTAGGGGTGAATTAATTAAACCTATGACCAAGCACAGAAGGTTAATTTTTAAGTTGATCATTTTGTATGGCCGATGAATGACCCTTGGGAGAAAAGAGATTTTCCACTCCTGGCCTTAAGTCATACAGAAGTGGCTACATAGACAACACTTTGTGTGAGCGAGGAAAATTTACTTCTGCAATACCAGTTATATGTGTGATATTAGTACGGAATGCGAAGAAAAGTTAATGTCAAATACTCATTTGATCCTTAATATTAAGAAAAGGAGCCTGATGGCTCAATGATTAGAGTGTTTAGTTGCTAACTAAGTGGTATGAATATACGACTTTATGGGAGAAAGATGTGGTCGTCCACTTCCATCTAGATTACAGTCACGGAAGCCCTGTCCAACAGGGTGCTCTGAGCTGGGAGAGGCTGAACAACAAGTAGGTAATATTTAAAAAAAAGTCTACAGTTTACTAGTCAATTAAATAAGACTTTGGGCCCCAGAGTCATCTTATTTTTTAATCACTCACACACAGCATTTATAAAATGTTATACAATAACAATAAGAAATTAAAATGACAATACAAAAATTATAGAATTAAGTAGCATAATACAAATATAGAAACCAAAAGACCACAACTGAGTCCGGTATTATTTTAATCTATGAAACCTCAGCTATAAAAAAGTTGGCATTTTTATCTTGTGTGTGTATTAACACAGGACAGCCCCTACTCTTGCTCACTGAGAGCTTTAGAATAGAAAAGCGCCCTGGTCAGGTTTTTCTAGAGGCAAGAGTTGTGTGTGGTCAGTCTATCCATGGAAGTTTCTAGAATATACAAAAGTTTTTGTGGCTGAGCCCTGGTGGCACAGTGGTTGTGTGCGGGACTGTGGCCCACAGGGTTGATGGTTCAAATCCAGCAACAGCTCTCCAGGAGCAAGGCTGTGCTCCCTACTCCCACCAGGGCAGTGATGCCACAAAAAACAAAAACAAAAACGAAACAAAATAATGTACAGGATGTGCTTTTCGGGTTTTACATCTGATAGACAAATAATGCTGTTGTTGTTATCTAGTACAAAGTGTAAATGATATCGGATCAGTTTCTAACCTAAAACTGCACAGTGATATTTATAATAGTGTAATAACGTAAGCATTCTGCTGTTGGTCCACAGTGAAATAGTTAAGCAAACAGTGGCACTGTCACGGGAGCCTGGTGGTGTAATGGATTACACGTGGGGCTGTTAGCCCCAAGGCCAGTCACTCAAAACCACCCGCTGTCCTGCAGGAAAAAGATGAAACTTTCTGCTCCAGTAGAGTTACAGTGTAGGCAACCCACAGGTGCAGTTGCCCTTCGTCCTGCAGGAGCACCGCCAGTCAGCATGGGTTCTAGGGCAGTGAGTGAGTGAGCAACTGCCCAGCTATAAACAGCAGATTCTATAGCTATTATGGACACTGAGAATTTAATTGGCTTGGGAAGTATTTCTGCTATAATGCTAAGTAAAAAAAAAAGAGACTAAAATATTACTCATGATTGCCTCTAGGTAAAATGGAGCATTCCATATGCTCTCATGGTATTGTATTTTCTATCCTATTTAAAACTCTTAAAATTGAAGAATTATACCTTATTGGGAAAAAAATAAAGGAAGTATCAGGGTCAATCTGCAGCTACACATAGGGGACTAATAGATTTTCCTTGTCTGGACTAGGATGAGAATCAAAACCTAAGGTGGTACTAACAAAGATGATTAGTGCAAGTTTTCCTGGAATGCGATTAAAGCTGTTAATATAAAAGGGACCTTGGGGCCTGGGAAAACTAGGCTGACACAGGTTGTTATTTCATAAAGGTACTTTACTTCTGAGGTTTTGTATCTTGGCTTTTTAAATTGGGAACATAATCTAGCCTTACTCTATGGGCAGTTGGTATCTTTCTGTTTATTCATAATCTATCAGAAACACTCCAATATCAATTTTGGAGAACTAATTTAAATAAGGGTCCTGGAGAACTCAGGGATCAGTTCTTATTCTATTTTGAAAGCATCTATTTTTTTGTTCCTCACACATCATCTTTAATGTCCAAGCTCATCAGTCTCTCCCTTAAGACTATTACTTCTAATTTATAGAAATGGAAACATTAAAAAAATTTTTTTCCTCTCTCCATAACTGAAGAGATTACTTGGTTGCAATTATAACAGATGAAAGATCTTTGTCTTAGACTGGGTTCGCTAGAGAAGCAGACCCAGTAAAGTTTATATATGTATGTATAGAGTTTTCTATCAAGCTAGTGGCCTACACAGTTGTAGAGGAAGGTACACATGTCACAAGACATGAGTCACATGTCAAGCTGGAGGCTTCTACAGACATGTAACTATAGCAGCTCATAAGTCTAAAATGGCAGGCTGCTAATGACTCCAAGGATCAGCAGAAAATACATTAGGCCGCTCATGCAATTCCAAAGAACCTGAGGCCACATAATGAGCCAGATGCAGGATCCAGGCACAGCAAAAAAGCAAGATAGCTTTTCCTCAGTATCTATTTATAATGAAGCAGGTCACACTCCTGAGGATTATTTTATGATAGATCTTATCATGGGGGGTGGAATGGAGATTGCTGCCTTAAATGCCAAACCATGGAGAATCTTGACCCAACCATGTTGACCAAAAAGTTTAATCACCACAGTGGTTGTTCAGGAAATTCATGTCTAAACTGGATTCAACTTCCTCTTAATTTACAAAACAGAGAAATAAAAGTCCATTCTTAGGGCCAACAAATATTTTATTAATCATTCGAGCAGTAAATATTTAAGTGTCCACCTTGTACCTAGACATGTACTAAAAACAGAGGAAAGCCTTCTGGGATGAGGCAATTGCCTGAGCCCACCATTCTTACCGAAGGGCTCTGCCTCTGTAATACAACAGTGGATGGCTTTAACAAATAGACGTTAACTTTGTCAGCTTTAAGAGGCTACACATCAAAATTCAGGACACCAGCTCCTGAGGGTGGCTTTTTATTTCTGTTGGCTTTGAGGGAAAGTCTTTGTCTCTTTGCATCTTCCATTCCTTGGCTCCTCAGTAATCATGTGGTAGGGCATCTGTCTTCTCCACCTTGGTTTTTCTTGCTTAATCTGCTTGTTTTATATCTCAAAGAAGACTGATATAAGGCATACCCTACACTAATAATGACACATTAGCATAAAAAGGAAAACACACTCCGAAATGGGATTATTGACACTCACTAACGTGTGTGCACACACAAAAAACAAAAAACCAAACCCATTGCCACCAAGTGAACTGTAACTAACAGCCCACTAGGGGAGAGTAAAACTACTTCATCAGGCTTCTGTAGCTGCAAATTTTTGCACAACTAGAAAGCCTCATTTCTTCTCCCCTGTAGGGCAGTTGCTAAGTTTGAACTGCTGACTTAGTGATTTATAGCCCAATACTCACTCCACTGAGCTACCAGTGGAGGATTTACAACACATACTCTTGGAGGAACATGATCCAATCTAAGACAGCTTTTTAAATCTTTTTAGGGAGAAAACAAGTTTCTTTTCCACTAAGATTCCATAAAGACAAACAGTCAAGTGCTGAATAAATATTTTAAAAAATCATTTTATTGGGGGTTCATATAACTCTTATCACAATCCATACATCCATCCATTGTGTCAAGCACATTTGTACATTTGTTGCCCTCATCATTCTCAAAACATTTGCTTTCTACTTGAGCCCTTGGTATCAGTTCCTCATTTTTCTCCTTCTCCCACCCCATGAACCAGTGATAAATTTATAAATTACCATTTTGTCATGTCTTACACTGTCACCGTCTCCCTTTACCTCCTTTTCTGTTGTCTATCTCTGAGGGAAGAAGTTATATGTAGATTCTTATAATCATTTCCCCCCCTTTTTTTTTTTCCAATTCCCCTTTCAACCCCACCTTCCTTCCACCCTCCCAGTATTGCCACTCTCACTACTAGCCCTAAGGGGTTCATCTATCCTGGATTCCCTCTGTTTCCAGTTTCTATCTGTACAAGTATACCTCCTCTGGTCTAGCCAGATTTGTAAGGTAGAATTGGGATGATGATAGTGGTAGGGAGGAAGTATTTAAGAACTACAGGAAAGTTGTATGTTTCATTGTTGCTACACTGCACCCTGACTGGCTTGTCTCCTCCCCAAGACCCTTCTGTAAGGGGCTGTCTAGTTGCCTACAGATGGGCTTTGGGCCCCCACTCTGCACTCCCCCTCATTCACAATATGATTTTTTTGTTCTTTGATACCTGATCCCATCTACACCTCGTGATCTACAGGCTGGTGTGCTTCATACATGTGGGCTTTGCTGCTTCTCAGCTAGATGGCTGCTTGTTTATCTTCAAGCCTTTAAGATCCCAGACACTGTATCTTTTGATAGCTGGACACCATCAGCTTTCTTCACCATATTTGCTTATGCACACATTTGTCTTCAGTGAAATGAGCACCATGAAATGGCTGGATATACATTTTCTTTGACTAGGACAAGGTTTTTTTGACGTGGGCATTACTGACACTTTGGACTACTAGACAATTCTTTGTGTTATGGTGGCTGTGTTAGGCTGAGCTGACTAAGGAACAAAAACAGTCACACTCAAATATGCCTAAGAAAGAATTTATATCAAGAAGTCCAACTCAAGTCCATGGGTGGATGCTAGCCAGAGCCTTCTTCGAACTCACGGAGCTGCAGGCTGATGACGCAGAAAATGAAGCAGGATGCAGGAAGATCACTGGCCAGTGGGTACAAGGTCATGTGGATCCAAGTCCATGGGGGCATGGCAGGGCGAGGACATCTCTCCAGACAGAGGCCCATAGGAGGCCAACTCCTGGAGGCAGACACAGAATCAGGGTGGGTGAAGGGCCAGAGAAATAGAAGGATTTCTTGGGTTTCTCTTTAAAAAAGGCAAGATCCCCAAGGAGGTATTACCAGGCTGCCACCTTCTTCACAGGCTGGACTCCATATCTCCCCTTCATACAAGTACCATCAAGCTGGCATAAAATCTAAGTATTACAGGGGATAACCCACAAACTGTAAAATACTTAGCCACACCACTGGCTTCTACCCACTAGATAACAGTAGCAGTGTCTTAAATATGATCATCAAAAATGCCTCAAGATGGTTCAACCAGGGGAGAAAAATGCTCCTGGTTGAAGACTAATGGAATAGATGTATCAAACATTTGGTTTAATTCTATAGCAGTAAGGAAGACTAAGTTCAATGGAAATAAAATAAATACATTCAAATAAGTTTACTTTGAATTATATCGAATTTACTACAAGCAAATTTATTATAAGCAAAGAAAAGCAGCCAAATAATTGAATAAGAAAATATGGATCTTGCTCTTAAAAAAAAAAACACCTGGCCCTTTGGCTTGCTCTCTAGCTTAGGGAGGAATGGGAAAGCCTTGACAAGATAGGCTACTTTCTGGATGGCACTGCGTACAGATGCTATTCAGGAGTCTTTACAATAAGGAGGTCAAAGTACTGAACCTGGAGTTTGTAGATCCAGATAATAGATGCAGATCTATTCCTGTGTTTAAGGAGACATGGATTCTTGCTGAATTAATGGCTTTATTTCACTGGGACTCAACTTCCAATGTGCATAATGCAGGAAAGGAAGGTGGTGAAGAGGGTTCTACATAGATCTTTTAATTTTTTCATTAATATTGGGGTTTATATTCCTGATGGGGGAGCCCTGCTGGCAAAACAGTTATGCCTTGGGCTGCTAACCACAAGGTCAGCAATTCAAAACTACAGCGTGCTCCTCAAGAGAAAGACAGGACGTTCTACTCCCACAAAGAGTTATAATCTCAGAAACTCACAGGGGCAGTTTTACTCTGCCCTATTGGGTTTCCATGAGTAAGTATGGCAGTGGTTTTTTAAAAAAATATTTCAGTCACTAGATATATGTTCTAAAAGGAATCCTCTATGGTATAATGATTATGTAATCAACTGCTAATGAAAAGTTCAGGAGCTCACATGTACCAGCTATGCCATTTGAAGAAGAGCAAACAATTTGCTTCCAGCAAGATATATAACCCTGGAAACTACCCTAGGGGGTGTATCTCTTCTATTCTATAGTACCACTCTGTGTTGCAATAGACAATGGGAATGTCTTTGGAGGGTTTTTGGTAATTATTATAATCTAGGCACTGTACTGCTAGCGGAAATGTGGGCGGTTGGAGCCCACCAGTCAATATCCTACAGAATGATGTGGTAGTCTGCTTCTATCAAGATGATGGCCTTAAGAACCTGCCCTAGAGGATTCATATGCGCTGGAATCTTATCAATGACAACAAGTTTATTTTAGTACTTGGAACTCCAAAAAACCAACTCTCTGTCATCAAGTTGATGCCCCGTCCTAGTGACCATACAGGGCAGGGCAGGGCAGGGCAGAACCTCCTCTCCGAGTTTCTGAGACTGCAAGTCTTTATGGGAGTACCGAGAAAACCTGTCTTTTTACCCCGGCAGCTGGTGGTTTCAAACTGCTGACCTTGCAGTTAGCAGTCCAATATGTAAACACTATACCACTAAGAACTAGGACATAAAAAAAGATATGGCCCCTTCCTAAGTCTCTTAGAATAACAACTCCAGCAACATAACATGAGTCATAACAAAAGCATGTCCAAAGTGCAGTGAAAGACTAGGAAGATTTAAATCTGGCTGTGAAAAGCAGGGTCACCTCTATAGTGATGGGACATTTTGATTAAAACTGGAAAGATGAGCAAGAATTTTGCAATACAAGAAGGAAGTATTCTAACTAGAAAGGGAAGTATAAGAGATCTAATGCCTTTTCAACCAGAATGGAATGTTTGAAAAGTTCTGTAGTGTCAGAGAGTAAATTGGGGAGAAAAACTGAAAAGATGGAAGCTGAATATGTAGGCCAAATCAGGAGGTGTGCATGTCATGAAAACTGTTTATACTGTAGACTATAATTTAAAATTGATATGGTAGACAGATCACACTTGCAGTAGCATGTAGAGAATGTTGGTGTGTGTGTGTGTGTGTGTGTGTGTGTGTGTGTGTAAGCCACGAGGCTGAGAGGCCAATCAAGTGACTATTGCAATAGTTTGCCTAAATGTAAGAAGGGCGACAGAGGACCTCAGGAATATTAAGGAAATGAAGTGGACAGAACTTGAAGTCGGAAATTTGGATATTATAGTTAAGTATTGGGCTGTAGGCACTATTTTTGCAATATCTCATTTAATAGTTCCAGCACCCCTCTAAAACCCCAAACTCACTGCCATTGAGTGGATGACAGTTCACAGCAATCCTACAAGACAGTAGAACTGCCCTGTTGAGTTTCTGAAGTGAACTTAAAAAAAAAAATTTTATTGGGGCCTCATACAGAGCCCATTACAATACATACATACATACATACATAGTATGCAAAGCACATTTGTACACTTGTTGCTATCATCATTCTCAGAACAGTTTCTTTCCACTTAAACGCCTGGTATCAGTTCCTCATGTTTCTCCTCCCTCCCAGCTCCCCCCTTCCCCATGAACCCTCAATAATTTACAAATTATTATTATTTTGTCATATCCTACACTGTCTGACATCTCCCTTCACCCACTTCCCTGTTGTCCATACCCCAGGGAAGAGGCCATATATAGATCCTTGTAATTGGTTCCCCCTTTCTACTCCACCTTCCTTCCACCCTCCTGGTATCGCCACTCTCATCACTGGTCCTAAAGGGATCATCTGTCCTGGATTCCCCATGTTTCTGGTTTCTATCTGCACCAGTTTACACCCTCTGGTCTAGCTGAATCTGTAAAGTAGAATTAGGATCATGATATTGGCAGGGGAGGATGCATTTAAGAACTAGAAGAAAGTTGCATATTTCTTGGTTGCTACACTGTACCCTGACTGGCTCATCTACTCCCCTCGACCCTTCTGTAAAGGGATGTCGCTTCATCTACAGATGGGCTTTGGGTCTCCAATCTGTATTCCCCCTCATTTAAGATATAATTTTTAGTTCTTTGATGCCTGGTATCTGGTCTCTGGTCTCTTCGACACCTCATACTCACACAATTTGGTGTGCTTCTTCCACGTGGGTTTTGTTGCCTCTGAGCTAGACGGCCACTTGTTTACCTTCATGCCTTTAAGACGTTATATCTTTTTATTTTTTTATTTATTTATTTTTTGTTTACATGTAGTTTTATTTTTTTAATTCATTTTATTGGGGACTCATACAGCACTCATCATAATGTATACATACATACATACATACATACATACATATGTTGTTTCAGTAGTTACATCTTTTCTGGGATGGGGTGACGTTATATCTTTTTATAGATGGGCACCATCAGCTTTTTTCACCACATTTGCTTATGCACACATTTGTCTTCAGTGATAGTCTCAGGAAGGTGAGCATCATGGGATGCCAATTTAAGAAAACAAAGTGTTCTTGCATAGAGAAAGTGCTTGAGTGGAGGTCCAATGCCCATCTGCTGCCTTAATACTAACCCTATAAGTATATGCATATAGATCTATTTCCCCATCATCATATATAAATATATTTACCTATGTACATGCCTGTTTTTCGACCTCTATAAATGCCCTTTGCCTCCCAGTTCTTTCAACCATTTCCTTTTACTTTCCTCTTACCCACTATCATTCTTAGCCTTCAATTGGGTTTCAGTAGTTTCTGTTACATTACTGTTGATCAATCCCTATCAGGCCTCTCACACCCACCTTGTCACTGATTTTGGATCACTTCTTGTTCCATTATCCCTGGGCTGGTCCACACCATCTCCTTTCCCTCATGTCCCCCATCTCCCATGTCGCCTGGAACCATCAGTCCCATTGTTTTCTCCTCCAGACTATTCATCTTATCTAGATAGACTTGCAGAGGTTATAATATGTACAATACCCCCCAAGACATCACAAGATGAAACAAGAAAACAAAATGATGACAAAAAAATCAATGTCCAGAAAAAATATATAAATAAGTAAAAAATAATAATAACAAAAGAAAAACCTGTAAATAGTTCCAGATCTGTTCATTACCTCCAAGAGTGTCCCCTCGTTGAATCCGATGGGGTGCCACACCCTGACCCCAAAGTACATCCTTGGCACTCCCTGGGGAAGTCCACACTCTGCTCCCCTTGCTGCTCTGCTGCATACCCTCAGTGTTTTGCCTTAGTGTGGTGGGGTCAGACCTGGTACAATCCTGACCCTGCTTCTCCACTGTGCCCGCAGGGCCTTGTCAGCGAGGGATGCTGTGTTTCATAGTGGAGCCAGCCATATGATCCTCTCTGTGCACTGGCTGTTCTGAGTGGGGATATCGTCCTCAAGGCTCGGTGGGCCCAGATGCACTCCACTTCCTCTTCTTCCCCCTTCATTTGCTCCTGTCTGTTCTGAGCAGATATGGCCCTCTCCCCAAGCTGCAGTTGGAAACGAACTTTTTACATGAGTAGAAAGCCTTGTCTTTCTCCCGGAATATCCCTGATATGTGTGGAAAATAATTCAATTTGTTAAAAGATAATTTGTCAAAAACTCCTTAAGTTAAATTTAGCAGAAACGTGTTTTGTAGAATACTTGTCTTGGAAATATTTTTAAAGCGTATTCTTCAGCAATATTACTTTTTGACGAGTCACTCTTGGTGAATGACTCAGAATCTAACGTCTGTATACTATCACCCCACTTTAACAAAGAAAAACTGAAGTGGAGCAAAGGTGGAGCCTGAGTTACAGAATCAGAGCTTTTTAATCTCTCTCTCTCTATAGATATTTAATAACGAATAGTAGGTGAAATGTCCTGTAATGTCTGTTTTCTTCTACTGTGCCATATTAAATATTCTTAAATCAAGAGCAGACCTTAGGGGGAAAAAACATAACCCACTCAAACTAAATTCACAAAATCCAACGTAATCAGAGTACTATAGCTTATGACAGCAACGTCGTCCATGGTTGTCGCTCTGGGCTTTCTCCCACCTTCGGTCAGTTGATGAAGAGAATGACTATAAGGATTCTTTTCTCTGCTTCTTTGCTTGATTTCCTAACTTCCAGAAACTATCTTTAAACTGGAGTACACTATTCTTCATGTTTACATGATAATATTGTAAATATGTAAAACCCACTGCTGCTGCTGTTACCTGTATTACGAGCCCGAGTCATGGCAAGCCCCCCCTGTGCAGAGTGAAACATTCCAGAGGGTTTTCTAGACTGTGGCCTTTCAAACGCTGCCAGCCACACCAGTCTTCCAAGATGCAGTGAGCCGGGTTTGAGCAGCCACCCAGGTTTGAGCAGCCACCTTTTGGCTAATAGTTGAGCACCTAACAGTTTGAGCTACCCAAGGACTCTTTCGAGCTCACTATTCACCTCTAAACTTCCCTCTTAAATGTTTGTTTCATCACCTGTATTACATTAAATATGCATAAATTAGGCTACTCAAATTCTGTTCACAGCTGCAGCAGTAAAAGAGATAATATATGAACATTAGCTTCCAAGTGCCAATAAACCGGAAGATGGAAGTCACCTTACCTATGCTCTCCCAGGTATGAGATATTGAAGCACTTTAAACTCAACTCTCTATCCTGCTGCTTATCAAGAACCACTATCAAAAATTGTCTCTGACCTTTCTTGTATCTGAAGTGATCTTGTTTCCTACCTTCAGGTAGAGGAATGGGCCCTAGTTGAGTGGAGAGCACTCCCCATTTGGGGAGGCATTTAGAGAGGGATGAGGCCATTTCCAGTTGTCAGTGGCTTGGAGTACCCAGGGGCCAGAAGTGTTCAAAGTCGTGCACAGAGAAGAACTGCTTCACAGAAAAGTTTCAGAGGGCACTTCAAGATCATTTTACATATGAAGTCATAACCAGTTTCGTGCTTGGGTTAATGCTCTGCAGACATTACCTTACGGAGTCCTCGTGGTTGGTGCAGTGGTTTCATGGTGGAATCACTAACCATGAAGTCAGCAGTTTGAACCCATTAGGTGTTGTGCAAGAAAAAGACAAGGCTTTCTACTCCTGTAAAGAGTCACAGAGGGCTGAGCCCCGGTGGCGTAGTGGTTGTGCGCGGGACTGCGGCCCACTGGGACGGAGGTTCAATTCCAGCAGTGACTCCACAGGAGCAAAGGCTGGGCCTCCTACTCCCACCACCAGAGGACAGTGATGCCCAAAAAGCAAAAAACAAAAACAAAAAGAGTCACAGAAACTCACAGGGACTGTTCCACTGTGTCCTCTAGGATCACTATGAGTTTGTGGCAACTCGATGGTGTTTTGTTTTATTTTGAGTCATTGCCTTGAACATCTTAATTGTTTTATGCTTGAATTTCTAGTTCGTAAGTCAAGTCTAATAGTACAAGGAAGCATACATACAGAGGTGTGCACTATGTGTGCATCCATTCACAAGTTTCCTAAGCCTCAAGAGTACAGATAGTGATGCAGGGGAATTTAATAAGTCACAAACCTGTATAAAATAAGCTTGTTAGATCTATGACTGAATAAGTGGAGACGCTAACAGCCCCCAGAGGTCATGATTTCTTTTTGAACAGGAACTTACTTTAAACTCAGAAAGAAGGCCTTCTAAGAAAGACAGAAGACCAAAGAACAATGTCACAGTCTCTCTCACTTATCTGTTACTTCTCTGGTACCAACCAACTATTTATGTCGAAAATGATGACATAGGTAGAAAGCAAAAATAGGGCAACCCACAATTCCCTTTCCTTTTCCTTCTTCTTTCCTGATCAGTAAGCAGAAGAGAGCATGTTAGCAGAAAGTGTCTGTATCAAGAAGGAAAATAAAAACAGTTGAGTTAGCTTTGCGCCGTGTTTACACAGTTCTGGTAAGCAGAAAATACATATGCATGTACCAGCTACAAAATATAAATACAAAGCTGACTTTGTAATTTTGGAGATTCCCCATACAAGTTAAATGTTCTTTTATTTGCATTCCAAAATGGCACTGCACAATTTATGAGTGCACAGTAAAATTCATTTTAACAATTTAAAATTTTAATTTTCCATTACTCGGAATGACATTGAGAAATAAAAAATTTTAAAATCGTGGCAAGTCCAAGGAGAGATGGCAGGAGAAATATATAGAAAGTATCTTTGTGTTTCAGAATGTATAATGTTCTTTTCCCTGTCCTTGGGACAAAGGGCTCCACATTTTCATTTTGTACTGGATCTCACAAATGAAGTAGCTGGCCCTGACTGAGCTGGTTTAAGCAGAAAAATAGTTTAAAATACTATTTAGCTTGCCAATCTCTGAGAGGGCCAGAGAAGCAGTCTTGGGTAAAAAAACATCATCCAGGATAGTTGGGAGCAGAAAGAACCAGGAAGAACACATCACCACAGGGCTGTGCTAGCAGAAACCCATTCCAGCACCACCTGCCGCCAGCACCCATGACTCCAACAGCAGATGCCAGTACTCTTCCCCCACTGCTCAGCACCAGATACTTCCATTTGCCAGGAGATCCCATCTCACTGAATAAAGCTGAAGCATTATGCTGCTCACTTTCACATTTAAGTCTTGAATGGGTGCATATGCTTGCTGGGAACGAGGTCACGTGCTAGGATGGGCCCAAACTGGATCCTGATGGTTAGCATATTTTCCCAGCTAACTCTTCATTGAAGTCACTTTGGAAGCTTAGGACTGTTTACACTGTGAAAATTGGCTAAAGTTATTCTTCGGCTCCTTCCCAGGCCCTATTGCTAAAACATTCACCAACATACCACTCACTGGTCTTCTGCCAGCACTAGGTGCAAGAGAGTCTGGCTACTGTAGTTTTTCATTTTCCATCTTCTAAAGTACATGCTAGCAAGCTAGCAGGCAGCTGGCTGAGTGTTGAGTGAGCCATCTTCTGCGTATTTGCCACAAAATTATGGCAGCCTTTGTCTTGTGTCTTAGATAACATTGTTAACAGGTGGGTGCCAGCATGTGCGTAAACATGTGATAGCATTGACGCAGAAGACTGGGCAGTGATATACAAGTGATATACATAGGCCAGTAAGAGGAGCACTGGTGGTGCTTTTGGGGAAGTGTTGAACTGTTAACTATGTCAACTATGTTAACTATGGGGTCGGTGGTTCACACACACCAGGAGAAAAATGAGTTTATCTGTTCCCATAATGATTTATAGCCCTGGATTTATAAACCCTACAAAGGGTCACTCAAAGGCAGTGGCTCTTTTCTTTTACAGGTCAGTAAGCCTGAAGAAAATAAATATTAACTGACATCACAAAAATATATTTCTGTGATACTAGGCCAGCAAACTATAAGGGGACCATATCAGTTTTGTTGTCCGCCATGTCCTAAATCACCTGACAAACGGTACTTAAGAAGTTTGTGACAAAAAATGGAATTAAAAGTTAACAGATTTTTCCCATGAACTTTTTGAAGCCCCTTCAGTCATTCAACTCCATTAAATATAGATTCTAGAAGAGCTAAATTTTGGCATTCCTTATAGGGTATGCCGGTAAGACAATTCCAAGTCATTCCAAGTTAGACTAAGTGTCCACAGTTGACTGCTAAAACTTTTACGTATCTTATCCCATTTCAGCCTTAGAACATCAAGATGAGAAACATATCAACAAAAAATTTACGTGACTTGTTTAAGCTTATTTATCTAATTAATGATGATTAAAAACCTTGGTTCTCTAACTCAAAATTCTTGTGCTTTTATTTCTTGAAGAGCATCTTTATGAATCAATTGTGAACCATCCTGTTGAGGGTCAGCTTAAATGTTAAACAATGTACACAACATCATAATTGCAAGTTAGAAATGTTTTTCTCAAGAGTGAAGGTTCAAAAAAAAAAGAGTGAAGGTTCTTTATTTGGGAGTTCTAGAAAGATTTGAATTGTAAAAGCAACTGCTTTTACAATTGTCAAAGTGAAAAATGGTAATGCAAGAGACACCAGGTACAGCAACCTCTTCTAAGACTAGTTAATGCTATCTTGATGCATTTTCTTTTTTCTGAATTAGGAATATTGGCATGTCTGCCACAATAGCAAGAATGTTGAAACACAGTGAATTGAACTAAATTTTTTTGTTTCCCAGAATATAAAGGTTATGTTTACACTTGTGTTGGTCTGGGTAGACTAGAGAAACAAATTCACAGGCACTCATCTATGTATAAGAAAAAACTTTATATATAAGAGCAATTGAATATTGAGGAAATATCCTCTCCCAGTCCAGATCAAGTTCTTAAGTCCGGCATTAGTCCACATGTCTGATACCAATCTATAAAGCCCTCTTCAGACTCACACAACACATGCAATGACACCAAGGCAGGATGGTCACAGGCAGCGTGTGGAGAGTCCTGTGGGTCCAGTGACAGTGGGAACATCTCAGCGCCGACAGAGAGCTCCACGTGGCTCCCTCGCTCCAGGGCTCTAGTGCAGCTCCATGTGTCTTCTCAACAGGAATTTCTCGCTGGCAGTGAGCTGGTGTCCAGCCTTCATCAAGCTATTTACCTCCTCCAAATAAGGTCATCAAGCTGCGACATGATTGACAGGTTAAACTCTCCCCCTTCACTGTTATGTCTCAACCTGGTAACAGATTATGTCACTAACACACTATAGCCTATTAAAGTGTACAACAGCATCTTGAAAAAATTTGAGCTAGTGAAGTACCAAAAAAAATTTTTTTTGAAGTATCAAAATTTGTGTGACAAAGTGAGCACATGCTGTTTGAGAACTGGCAGTGATAGATTTATGAGACCCCAGGGTTTTCAGAACCATAAATTTGTAGAGATGTAATACCTACAAAGCACAAGAAAGCCAAGTGAAATCATTTATATCTGTAGGATAATTTTAAAAATTTGTTTCCCCTTGATTATATTATTGTACCTATCCATCCACTGCCATTGAGTCGATTCCAATTAGTAGTGACCCTATATTGTTTCCAGACTATAAGTCCTTCTGGGACCAGATGGTAGGCTTGAACTGATGACCTATAGTAAGCAACTTGATACTTAACCTAGTGTCATCAAGACTCTGCATGGTCTGGTGTTTGCTTTTTCAAATTTTCTTAAGCTTAAGAATGATAGGGTGGGCTATTAGATTTCTGAGCCTCAATTCCTAAACTGTAACCCAATAAGTCAAAGGTTAAAATTTAAGAACACTCTTGCATTATAGAACACTTTAAGAAAACAAGTATGGGGGCTGAGCCCCGGTGGTGTAAGTGGTTGAGTGTGGAACTGCAGCCTTGGTGGTTCAAATCCAGTGGCGGCTGGGCAGCACCCACGATCACCAGAGGCAGTGATGCCCACAAAAAAAAAAAAAACAAGTATAGTGCACCTGACACCAGTTTGCACAAGGTGTACATTTTATGAAAAAAATGCATTTGGGCATTATCATCTTCTTTGTAAATCATTTCCAGTCTTCTTTAGCTTTGAACCAATTTAAGGGCACTTTCACTTAAAATATATTATCAAGTAATTTACTCTCTATCATTAGAAATATTACAAGCTTTAATCAAGCAGCCTTGGGGTCTAGTGGATTACACATCGGGTTGCTAACAGCAGGGTCAGCAGTTCGAAACCACAGAAGAAACGCTTTCTGCTCCCATAAATATTTAGAGCCTCAGAAACCCACAGGAGGATCTACTCTGTTCTGTGAGGTTGTTTGAGTTGAATCCATGGATGGCAGTGAATTCTGCATGTTTGTAATTATGCTGAGGTTGAAAAGTGCAGGCTAATTTACTGTGATAATCAGTCTCAAATTCCTTTGAGGATAAGCACTTATTAGCATTTATATATCGTGGCACTTACAGACAGCGTATTTTCAGGAACCTGTTCCTTTGAGGATTTTCGATATCCGATGTGAAGACCTACCCGATTTCAAGAGAGGACCTTTCAAAGTACTTCAAATATATAACCCACCAACCGTTAAACACCCCCCCCCATAAGTACATTAAGTGAGAAAATATGCTCTCTACTTGGGGTAGATTGAAAAGGAATCAAAATTTAAATTCAGTGTCCTAGTTTGAATTCGAAACCATAGTTTCTGCCTTATGGCATAGGAGCTTTTTGTTAAGAAATTCGAAGGGTGTTTTTTGTTGTTGTTGTTTGTTGTTTTTTTAAAGAAAAGCTCCCTCATCTTGCGCTTGAGAAAACTGAGGCCAGATGAAACTAAAACCTCCCTCCAAGGTCATGCCCAGTAGTACTGCTCAGGTCAGACAAAACCCATCCGTTCCAATGGCCAACTCTGCCCCCTCTGTGCCTGTCTTTTCATTCCACTACAGCTTCTCTGCACTTTTGTATATGCTTGGTCAAAGGGGGTGCCTGCTTTCTCTCTCTCTCCTTCTTCTTCTAACGGTCCTCAATCACCACCACCCCGCCCCCGCTCCCCAATGTGCCTTCGGGTAGAAGTCGCGCAAAACATACTAATGAGCAACACTAATGACTTTCACCGGCCTTTTCCTTTGGCCAAACATTTCTCTGGAAGGCTCTTAATCCCTCAGCCCGCGGGGGAAGGGCGGGAAGAAGGGAGGTCACCAGGCGCTGACACGCTCTCACGTGCACACGCACGCGCCCGGAACGCAGCCTGTGGGGCCCTGGCCGAATCCGAGAAAAGATCTGGGGGCGGGGGAACACACCGAGGTTGGAAATCCCAACGCAGCGGATCTGCCAACCCCTGGCAGCTGAGCCGAGCCGAACGTGAATACATAAATCTCATTAACGGGCACGGCGCAGACACTGCAGCAAAGCGGAGGAGGCGGGGCCGCGGCTGCCCGGGCGGCACGTTCGAGGAAGCGCCAGGGCGGCCCTTTTATAGGCCGTAGCTCTGGCTCGCGCGCGCCCCCCCCTCCCCCCCCCCGACACTCCCCGTCCCGCCCCGCCCCCGGGCCACGCGCGGGAGCCGCGACGTTACCTGAGACTGGCCCGCCGCGCCCGCGCCCGGCCCCGCCCACCCCGCTGCCCGCCCTCTGTCCCGCGAGGCCGCAGCGGCACGAGATCTGCATCTCGCCTTCCTCCTCCCGCGGGCGGGTTTTCTTACCTTGTAAAAAAACCGTCTGCGCCATTGCCCCCGCCTCCTCTGCTGGATGTGAAATGGCGGTCGGCGAGCCAAGTGCGAGCGCCGCCGCTCAGGCCAATTCCGCGTAGCCGCCCAAACAGCGCCCAACACTGGCGTCCCCCTTCTAGCCCATCTATGTCATCGGCGCTCCGCTGCCCCCACCCAGGTGGCCGTGCACACCGGCCGAGTCATCGATCCCTCGCGCCGGCCGCGAGCCTTACTTTTCTGCCAGCCTCTTCCCTGGCTGCGTACCCCGGGGCGGGGAAGAGAACACCTTTCTGGAGCTCCCCCCTCGGTGTCCCGCTCGGGTGCCCGCCCCGCTCGCCTCCCATTCCCGCCGCTCCCCCTCCCCCCACTCCTCACCGCCCTCCCCTCCGCCCCCCCTCCCCCTCCCTCAGTGGTTGCGTCCGTGACATCATCATCATGGCAACAAGAGCTGCAGCCTGGGACCGAGGAGCCCGTGTGATCCGCGGCGGCGGCGGCAGTGGCGGCAGCACCGGCACCGACGAAAGCGCGACGGTTTCTCTCCGGCTGCCCCTCGCTGGGTGTTGTTGAGGAGGCGGCGGCAGTTGTGCCAACACCACCCCGCCCGCCGTCGCTCCTCGCGGTGTGTGTGTGTGTGTGTGTGTGTGTGTGTGTGTGTGAGTGTGTGTGAAAGGGGAGGGGGCGCCGCTGCGGAGGAGCCGCCGCCGCCGCCGCTGCTGCTGCTGCCAGGTCGCTAGCGAAGGGGAGGCGGCGGCGGCGGCGGCGGCGAACATGTTTTCTCTGAGGATCGTGACTGCCGACTACTACATGGCCAGCCCACTGCAGGGACTGGATATCTGCCAATCTCCCCTCACCCAGGCCCCTGTCAAGAAGGTGCCGGTGGTGCGAGTCTTCGGAGCCACCCCGGCAGGTAAGCGGTCGCGGGGCGGGAGCTCGAGCCGGAGCCGGCGGGGCGCCCGGCAGCCCTTCCCGCCGCGCGCTCGCCGGCCCCCGGCTCCGGCCGCGGGTCGCTGCCGCGTCTCCTCTCCCCAGCGTCCTCCTGGCGTTTCCCGGGTGCGCGACCGGAGGCGCCAGAAAGGGGGGTCCGCGGGGGCGCCGCGCCCCCCCCCCCCCGGAGCCGGCGGGCGACCAGCGCCGCGCGTTGACCGGGGCGAGCGGCGGCCGGGAGGGCGAGCTCCCGCCAGCCCGCGCTCGCCCAGAGGCCGGGCCAGGTGGCCGCGCTCTGCGCTCCCCGGCCGGGCTCG
>PVJH01000011.1:468634-675138 GCA_004026705.1 Nesogale talazaci | reverse complement strand
TCTCCCCACGAAGTGACCATGTGGCTCTGCTGGGAGTGCCGTGGCGACTCCTGGGAGGCGCGTGCTTCGCGCGTGGGGACCGGGCGGTATCCTCAGGTGCACTGCCTGCGGGGCCGAGTGCGTCCTTGGCCGGTGGGAACGCGCGTTCCTGTGGCCCCACGGACGCGAGCGGTCCCGCGGAGTGGGCTGGGTTTATCCCGGGCCACGGCAGCACAAACAGAAACATCGCCCCGATGCTGACTAGTTGCCTGGCGTTTTGAAATAGCACGCATTAAAAAAATAAATAAACTCAAAAGGCGGTTGGGAAGAAAGGGTGGGGTGGAGATGCCAGCAGTGAGCGAAGCAATACCCCCCCCCCCCCACCCGGCGCTCTAGGGGGTTTATGATGATATCAGTGCAATCGTGGGCACATTTACAAGGTGTTTTTAATTGCTTTTCTGTGCTGCGTGCTTTGAGCTGCCGACAGAAAATAATGGAGCTGCCTGCGAGAGAAGGGATGCCGTTACCTCTAGCTGTGGGTCGCCCTGTGGGATTTTCGATGGCACTTCCCACTTGATGCTCCTTGCCCTCTTCGCCATTCATCTGATTACTACAGTCAGTTTCTGCAGGCCGCCAAGATAATGGCACCTTTTCAAACACAGGCACTCATTCTAAGCAGTCTTTTTTTTTTTTTCATGTGAATTCCCTTTGTTAAACATTCCAGTGTTGTTGGTGAGATTTGGTGGAGGACTGGATTCCCTATTAAAATGGTGTAAAGGATTTGATGCTGGACCTTGTAGATAAAGGCTTTGACTGTTAACAATATATTGCAGCCATAACGCTGGAAACTTTGGACACAGCGGAGGCTAGGGAAGTAGTGTTCTGATGGCTAGGTTTTGTGGTCTTTAAAATACAGTGGTGGAGTCTTTGTTTCTAATTGGAATTTCAGTGGACTCCACCATTTGTTCTGACTTCAGGTACATAGAAAGGATAAACTGTTCAGCCAGATGTCCAAATTAGAAAGCGGACATGCTAAGAAAAACATACTGTGAAATTTCTGTGTGTGACAGTTGGTGTGGTTGCCTCACTTTCCTATACATAGTTTCTTCTCTGCACAATTACATATGTGTCCCTCAATGATTTTTCAAACTCTGTTTTATAGGAAAGTTTTTTTGATGTAATGGCTCCAAATGGTCTTAAATGAATTTCCCTGCAAGCTAACAGTAATTATATTACATAAGCATATTCTTTTCAAAATAAAAGCATATAGATATTTTTGTATTTGTGAGTATAAAAAACCTGATCTATGAGCATTTTATGTTATGATGAGGAATACATATTTATTTCTCCCTTCCTGGACATCTTCCAGTAGATTTTAAAAGAAAATCACCCCAAACCTCTTTGTTTGTATATACTTTAAAGCATAAAATAAATGAATTTTCAAGAAAAGCCTTTTTTGGGAATACACATTGAAAGAAATAAAACTTGATACAGAGAAACTCAAATTTTAGTTTAAAGTTATTAAAGGATCATGAAATTGAGTTTGCAGTAACTGTAGCTCACAATTTCAAACATAAAATGTGTGTTTTCAATAAGAGAAAAAATTGAAGTCATTGCCATACATAGAGTTTATAGCTTCCAGAAATCCAGTTGCATTTTTAGCCTGTCAAAAACTCACATTGAAATTGGTATTAATTAAACCCAAGCAAAAGCTTCAGAATTATCAGAATTCAACTCCCGAAGAAAGTCCATCCATCTACTAAAATAAAGCTAGAAAATAATACAGAAAAACAATCAGGCTAGTGTGACTGTTATGGGAAATATTTTAAATGAAGATGGATTTATTAAAAAATTTATCTAAAACACTAATTTTAGAAATCCTTAATTCTTTATCTTAGTTTGAAAAGAATATAATTTAAAACCAAGATTTCTTTGTAAATAAGATTCTGAAAAGCAGCAGAAGACATTTTCCCTAAAATAATGTGATAATTTCAGAATTACAAATTCTGAACGAATAGAAACTGGAGTAATATTTTTTTACAGTTGTTTTCCTCATAATGAATAGTATTTTTCTGCCTTAGAAATCAATGTAGTTAGCTTCGGGTTGTCTTGTGTTTTGAGAACTTACATATTGAATAATTTATGAAAAAAATGCCCTAGGTTAAAATAGTCTCATGTTTCATGTTGGTGGAAGAGGTATAATAAAATACCGTATTTCAAATTGGAATGATAAATTCTGTTTCTCATTGCTGAGGCATTTGGTTCCTCATAGAATCACATCTACTTACATATGAATGATTTTCAAAAATATTCTTCAATTTTATTCTTTCAATGGTTGGACATTTTTACATAGCAGTGTGTTGAGCAATATCATTTATAGCAGAGATAGTTGATTGTCTATATTTTTGGTAATGTGTTAATAGATGCAACTAAGGTTATGAATAATTAAAAGTCCTTATATTTTTTGTTTGTTTGTTTTAGTTTGAACATGATTGTGACTGCCCTTGAGATTTCAGATAAAATCCCAACGCTCCATTGTGAGGACTTGACGCAAGTGTACCTGGGAATCCACCTAATCTCCATATCCCAACTCTTGCTTAGTCGCTTCCTGTAACACTCTTCATGCTGAGTTTAGATGCTTTCTCAGCTTTTGCAGCACTAGGTTAAACAGAATTATCCTTTCAAAGGACTTCCCTGCTGAGATGCAGAAGAGAAGTAAATAGGAGAATGTGAGATGTCCACAAAGCAACTAATTAAACAAAGTAGGCCAAACAGACTATAGAGGGAGCTGCTTGTCTTTGAGATTACTGTACGGAAATCTGCCAGTCCTTTCTCTTCATCTTCTTTCAGCTCAGTGAATATTGTACTAGACTCTTCTAGGTGCTGTCAAACGTAGAATTCATTTTTTTCACATAAGAAATCTGTCATTTTAAAATTGTGCGTATATATACTTGAATCAGAAATGTGTATATTTTTATACTTTCTACTTTGTAATGTTAATTCTAATAAATTAGCATAGTAACAGACTGGTGGATTATGAGACTAGAAATGAGTATAGTTTTGGGTAGCATAGATCAACTAAAGTGACAAAAATTATCTAGTGAAATCTTGTTTCTCAGTCTTTTTTAGTTAAAGCATTTCAAAATATTATAAGATGATGTAATTATTGATTATTAGAGAAAGATTTTTAGTAGAATTACTGAGATTTCATGACTCAAACAAAATTACTGATTGTACTTATTAAGTATTAGAAACAGTAGAGTGACACATTTGATTCTTTATGTATTTGGTTAAAATCACACAGTAAATTAGAGTCTTAAGCAAGAATTTTCTGAAATCTTTGGGTGCACTGGGCCCTAATAATAGGTTATGCAGTTCATTTAGTGAATACATAGTGAGAACCTACTGTGTATTATTTTTTGAGTGCTGTCATTAAGAATAAATTTTACCTTCCAGAACCTCATAATGCAGTACGGATGATAGACGTATAAACATAAGTCAAGTGTGGTATGACCAGACTATAGGAGAAATGAATATAAGGCATAGGGAGGGTTCAAAGGAAGATATTAATGACCCCCCGGTGGGCATAGAGAGTTAGGGAAGGCTTCATGAATGAAATATGGTTCAGATCATCTTAAAGATGCTTTAAAATAATTTTAAAACTGCAAAAAATTACACAACTGAAGAAACTGCTTTCTGAAGGGCAGCTTGGAAATACCAATCAGAATCTATGAAATGTGCTTTTTTAATCCAGTAATTTCAGTTTTAGATAATTACAATACAAATCACTTGGCAAATCTGACTGTATTTTAATTCATCTGCATATTCAATTATTCACCGCTACCGTAGTCTCTGCTGCTACATTTTTGAAATGGTGTATTACAATAGTATCTTAATCTTGACTTATCCCAATCTACTCAGCACCTTCTGTTTTCTTAAAATCAGAGGCATCTTTTCAAAATGCAAACCTAATTTTGTCACCTTACTTGACAAGCATACTTGATATGCTTCAGTAGTCTGCCATTGCATTTTGGAAAAGATAAAACTACATGGTCTACATGGTGATGTCTTATGGCTTGTGTGCGCTTGTGGAATCTGCTCATGAACAAAATGGCAGTCATTCAAACAACCAGGGAATACTGCATGGTTAAAGTCAGGATGCATCCGGGTTGCATCCTTTCATCCTATTTATTCAGTGTGTATGCTCCTCAAATAATCCAAGAACCTGCACTACATGAAGAAATACACAGCATCAGACTTCAAGGAAAATACTTACGAAGAACCTGCAGAACACAGATGGTATAACTTTGTTTGCTGAATGAAAAACACAAGGAGTTCTTACTGAGGAAGCTCAAAGATTACAATATCCAGTATGAATTGCACCTTGACATAAAAACAAAAACCTACTGCCATCAAGTTGACCCTGTGTAGGATTTCTGAAGCCCTGGTACATGCGGTGGCTAATTGGCTTGAACCATTAACCTCATGCTTAGCAGTCCAATGCTTACTCAACAGCACCACCAGTTAGTAGCAGCATGATAAATGGAGAAAAGATTGAAGTTAACAAGGATTTTATTGTACTTGAATCCACAATCAGGTACATGGACAATCAACACACATGGACATTCCAGTCAAGAAATAAATACATTGCATTTGGCAAATCTACTGCAAAACTGTTAAAAAACAAAGATGTACCCTAAAGGCTAAGGTTCATCTAACCCAAGCCCTGGTATTTTCGATCACCTCAGAAGCATGTGGAAGCTGGACAGTAATGTGCTGAGCCCTGCTGGCGCAGTGGTTGTGTGCGGGACTGTAGCCCACAGGGTTCACGGTTCAAATCCAGCAGTAGTTCTCCAGGAGCAAGGCTGGGCTTCCTACTCCCACCAGGGGAGTGATGCGGAAAAAGGAAGAAAAAAAGAATCGATGCATTTGAATTGGGATGTTGGTGAAAATATTGAATTACCATGGACTGCCAGAAGAAGAAATAAATTTGTCTTGGAAGAAGTACAGTCTGAATGGTCATTATAAGCAGGGTTGGAAAGACTTCACCTCACATACTTTGGATGTGTTATTAGCAAGGATCAGTTCCTGGAAAAGATCATGTTTGACAAAATAGAGGACCCTGGGAAGATCCCCAATGAGACAGTGGCTGGAACAATGAGTTTAAAACAAGAGTGATTGTGAGGATGGCGAAAGACTAGACAAGGTTTCTCCTTTGATTACAGTGTTGCAATGAGCCCGAAATGGCTTGAAGTGCTATACTAGAAGTGATAGCTCTTACCACTACCCAGCAGCGTCGTGCCTTACCAGGTCTTGTATAATCTGGCCCCATCTTTTTGACGCTTCATTGTTTAATCCATGTTCACCTTGCCTTGCTCTTTGTATCCCAGCCGTTTTCAATCCTTTATTTTTACCATGATCCCTCCCACCAGGAGAATTTTGTCAGTGCTGTTCCCTGTGCCAACAATGCTTTTCCTTTTTCTTCAGCTAAACTGATTTGCCCTTTCCCAGGGAAACATCTTCCTTGACAGAGACTTTCAAAATTCCATGAACTCTCCATAGCACTTGTTATAGTTGTGATTATATTTATGTTTGCAATTAATTCTGTTTCTCCTAATAGATTGTAACCTCCATTTTTGTTATGTGGTATCAAGTCGTATCTGACTTACAGTGACTCTCTGTTGACTCACAGTCAACATGAAAGATTGCCCAGTCTATATGATCCCCAACATTGTTGTTTGAGCCCAGTGTTGTAGTCATTAAGTCAGTCCATCTTGTTAAGGTTTTCCCTGCTTTTCACTGAGCCGCTAACTGGTAGGTCACTGATTTGAGTCCACCAGTTGGCTCACCGGAGCAGGATGGAACTGTCTGCTCTCTAAAGATGTCAAGTCTTGGACACCCAATGAAGCAGTTCTACTTGGGCGGTGTGTCACTGTGAGGCAAAGGTGAGTCAAAGGCAATGGCTTAGGTGTCTGTAATGTGTTCATTTTTGCTCACCATTAGAGAATCGGTGTTTAACACTACTTGAAACTCAAAGCATTTGTTATAAGAATTAAATCAAGTAGAAGTCATCACATAGATGTCTAAAACATAGCAAATGGTTATAAATGAGATACACTCACATAGTAAAATATTATATCATTAAACATGTTTCAGAAGAACATATAATAACGTGAAAATGCTGTCAGAATATTATCTTAAGTCTGTTTATGAAATAGTCCTCTTAATAGTGTAGAGAAACTGTAAAGGTATACACCAAAGAATACACGTTACCTTTAGAAATGTTTTATATTTTTCACATTTTCTAAAGAAAGATTGTGTAGTAATGAAAGTTACTGCATAAAATTAAGGAAGAATTGAGTGTTTAGATAGGTTTCAGAAGTTTTGTAAAAAAAGACCAACAATAGTGGACTTTCAAAGTAAATAATAAGCAGAATACATGATTATATGGTAATAAAATGTAACTTTATAGAAGTTCAATTTGGGAGTGGCAAAAATGATTCTTACATAAACAAGCTAGTAATTTCTGGAGTTTTAATGTTTATTTATATGAAAATAGATTTAATTTTTTAATGTTTTGAAAGTAGTGTGTTTTGTTGTTTTAGTACATGCTAGAGGTATTTATTTTTAAATAGTGTTCATTTCAAAATTGAAGGGAGAGTGGAAGTGGAGTGGAAGGGGGGAACCAATTGCAGGGATCTACATATGACCTCAGGAGTATGGACAGCGGGGAAGTGGGTGAAGGGACATATCAGACAAAGTACGATATGAAAAAGTAGTAACAATGTAAATTTTTAAGGGTTCATGGTGGGGGGTGTGGAGAGGGAGGGAAAATATGGGGACCTGGTTCTGGGGGCCTAAGTGGAGGGAGAATGTTTCAGGGGTGATGATGGCAACAGGTGTGCAAATGTGGTATGCATACAATTGACATATGTATTGATCGTGATGGGAATTGTATGAGCCCCCAATAAAATGATTTATTTTTAGAAAATGAACACTAAAAAAGAGTTTATTTTAAAAATGTCCTTAAGTCTATACATCAGCAAGTAGTGTGGTTTGGGTGCATGATGGCAATGAAAGAGATAGAAACTTATCAGTAGGGAGGAGGCAATTATTTTCATAAGAAGCTCTGGAATCGCCAATTACTCATCTAGGAAAAGAAGTTGGCCCCCGGATAAGTAAAAAGTATATATGTGTGTGTGTGTGTGTGTGTGTGTGTGTGTGTGTTGGAGTAGTATGGAGGGAAAATTTAGCATAGTGATTTTAATATCTTGGCATGAAGACTTTTCAACTCATGACATAAAGCTGAAATAGTTACTGAAATTGACAAAATAAAAAATAGAGTGTCTAGAGGAAAAATCACAAAAGTTAAAAGAAACACATATTGAGAAATTTTTGTGAAGGACTAATTTCCTCCTAATATACAAAAAGACCTACAAAATAACCTATTACAAAAAAAGAAGCAAAAAGAATTCATATGAGAAAATCATTACTTTTGACATTGTAAAGATATAAATTTAAACTATCCTATACTACTTTGCACTCATTAAATTAGCAAAGATTCATTCTATAGTGTAACTTGGAAAGGGCATTTTTTATACATTGCTGGTGGGAATTCATTCTCTATGGAAAGTAATTTGGAAATAATTTATGAAACTTAAAATGCATATCCATTTTGATTTAGCAGTTTCATTCTGGAATTTTTATCCTTAGGAAATTTTGCATTATCTGTCAAATGAGTGTATTATAAGAATATTTTATCAAAGCATTGTTATTAAGTTGTTTGGGAACAACCTAAGCATAAAACAGTAGGGGATGATTAAGTAAATGATGATGTATTTTTTCAGTACTCTTTTTTTTTAATTTATTTTTTTTCAGTACTCTTAAAAAAATAAGGCAACACTATGTATGTATTAGATATGGTGCTATACTAAACTGTATTAAGAGGGGAAAAAAACAAGATGTAAGACTTATGTAGTTGTAATTGTGGCTAATTCCAGCTATTTCTGGAAGAATACCCAATAATTTGTAATAGTGGTCACCTCCAGTGAAGGGAACTGGTGGTCTAGAGAATAAGGGTGGGAGACTAACTT
Organism: Nesogale talazaci; assembly: GCA_004026705.1. Taxonomy (NCBI): domain Eukaryota; kingdom Metazoa; phylum Chordata; class Mammalia; order Afrosoricida; family Tenrecidae; genus Nesogale; species Nesogale talazaci. Next base: position 667,066 of record PVJH01000011.1, on the reverse strand, counting down.
TTTTAATACACTGTTTGGTAATCTTGAGAGATATATTTTACCATGTACACTTACTTATCCAAAGTCAACATTTTAAAGTTGTTTTATTTGCAGGAATTGATAATGTAGAATAACAATAAAAGAGCATAGGTGTTGTCAACACTTTTCAAGGGATACTGCAATGCTGTGTATATTGTCATATTCACGAAAAGACAAAACAAGAAACTCAAACTCAATGTCATCGAGTCGATTCTGACTCAGTGACCCTAACAGGACAGATTAGAACTGCTTCTGTAGGTTTCTGAGACTAAATCTTTATGAGAGCAAAGAACTTAATCTTTGTCCAGGGGTGACTGGTGGGTTTAAACTGCTGACCTTGAGGCTAGCAGGACAGCACATAACCTACCCTACCAGGGCTCCTAATGTTCTACTAGAGAACCTTTCTTTCAGAACCTTTCGTTCATAAACTCCAGTTTATGTTATGTGGACCATTGTGGAGGGTGATGGGTGGAGTAGGGTTTGAAAGAAAGCTGTGGGATTCCTGTAAGCAGAGAACATGATGACTGCCAACTAGCAATTACTGCTCCTTCTTGATACTTAGCGTGTATTAAAGGAAGTGCTTTATTACTTGAAATCTACTTCAGCAGCCAGCCACAGAGTCTGCCCCTTATCTAGAAGGAATCCATTAAGCTCACAAACCAGGTGCCTGGGAAGCATGTAAGGAGCCCTGGTGGCATAGTGGGTGCGAGGTCAACAGTTCCAACCCACTAGCCATTCAGCAGGAAAAAAGTAAGAGTTCCCATGAAGAGTTACAGCCTCGAAAACCCTCAGGACCAAGTCTACTCTCTCCCAGAGGGCCCCACCGAGTCTTATTGACTCCCGATGGCAGTGAATTTGAGAAACAGCCTCACTGATGATGAGGGCAAAGGAGAGCAGGGTGTGTGATACTGGAGGGCCCTGCTTTTGACATGAAACTCTATTCACCTGGAGTGAATCCTACTAGCCAGGTGCATCTTTAATATGCCATTTTAGCTTGCTTCAAGGTGACTTACTACCTAATAGTGCATGTGTATTCTTCAGAACAAGCTTTGTTATTTCTTAATAATCTTGATGTGAAAAAGTTTAAGTTTGAGATTCACTTATCACAAACGTCCATATTAGACATGTCAAAGAGTTATCTGCTTATGTTTTACCCTTTTCTATAATTATATAAAGAAAATATGAATAATTATTTCCCCAAATATATAGATGCCTCCAGATCTTCAGACTGGCCAATATGCTGAACAAATATTCTTTTCAGTGTAAAAAGAAGTTAGGGATCACTGTTTTAGTTGAATCCTCTCAATTTATCTAAGGAAAACTAAAATCTAGATTGGCCAGTTCAGAGATTTTTCCAGTTTCCTTTAGTTAGTTGGTAGAACTGAGCCTGAAACTTGGGGATCTCGACTCACTTGCCTTATGTTGGCCCTTAAAGAAGAATGCAAGCTGTGGGGAAATTTTTTTAAATGCCCATATTTTAGAAATATTTGAGGGCTTACTATGCTTAGTAATGCTTACAGCCTTTCAAAAATTAGGTTTACAGCATGTTTCATGATTGTCGCAATGTCCTTTGGGAAAAGAATGAAGGTGAGACTATAGCACATAGCAAGAGGAAGTTAGGATAGATCACAAACAAAAATTGATACTAGAAGCTTTTTTTTTTTTTGGTTTTTTTTTTGGGGGGGGCATCACTACCCTCTGGTGGTGGGAGTAGGAGGGCCAGCCCCACTGCTGGAATTGAACCTCCGTCCCAGTGGGCCGCAGTCCCGCGGACAACCACTACGCCACCGGTGTTCAGCCCGATACTAGAAGCTTATCTGTATCTTTTTTCTTTTTTTTTTTTCCCCATTGTGTTCCCCTTTTCAAATGATATGCCATGAAGAAATCACAGCACAATCCATAAGTATGTTACAGGGAAAACGATACTGTGGCATGGTGTCTGGTTGTGTAGATTACTGATAAAAAAAAAAAACAAAACACAGTATTTAGCCATGCCTAATATGTACCTTTATCTAAAGAAAAAAAATGATGTTGTAGGAAACTTTTGAAGCTCTTCTGATGCCATGATTAATTTTTTCTATCTTACTTTTGATTAGAGCCCTGGTGATATAGCAGTTACACTTTACCTTGCTAACACAGGTCAGCAGTTCAAAACCATGAGGCTTTCTATTCCTGTAAAGAGTTGCAGTCTTGAAAATCCTTAAGGGCAGTTCACTGTGGTCAGAATGACTTGAAAGCAGTGATTTGGGGTGTTTTATTTTGATTGGATTAGAACTGACTTAAGTAAGCGCAATATGTGTGGAAAGTGATAAGGATTTAAGTAGGCTTCAGAGAATGTTGCCATTAGTCATAGAGACTCAAATACTAATGGTATACATTATGAGACTTGTTACTTTGGTACCTGGTTGATATTTTTAATACCATAGTTGTAATACAACAGTGAAGTAATAGGAGTTTAGGTACAATTAACTTAAATATGTAACATGGTTTCTAGGGAGGTATGACTGGGCAATTAAAAGCAACTCCATGTTCAATCATAACACATTGATGCATTTTTGAGGCCAAAGCAGTAAGTAAAAGTAAGTCACAATTAATGATATTATATGAATTGGTTTGAAGAAATGGCATGGAAGAAGCCACATTGACTTCTTCCAGTTATAGAAGGTAGGAGAATTAAACTCCATATTGTGTAAGGGTGATTCCTATGAAGTAAAGTTTAGACAAGCTTTCGATTCCAACTCCCCCCCCCCCCCCCAATTCGGACATCAACTATTACTTTCATAGGATTCACTTCTGCATTCAGTAATCCATAGCAATGGCTACAAGGAACTCACACAGTACTCAGGATTACAGGGATTCTGGGAGAAGGTGACAGGTTACAAAACGTTTATAGTTACTTGTGTCTAGTACCACTGCTCAACTATGTTGGTAGGCATGTCTCTCTGAGGTTCCTTGACCTCTCAGCTTCTCAGTCTCTTGGCTTCTGCCCTGCTTCAGCAGTTATAACGCTCTTTTAGCACTGATGTAGTCCCAGAGGGCACTACACTATACAAACCAGTCTCCTACCCCAAACCCCTCAGCTTTATGATGGACCTGAATGCCTCATGCTCTCAGCACTGCCTCACAGTCTCAGCGTTGTACCTCAACTCTTTCACAGCCTTTCACTGTCTTCTCTGCTGCCACTTCAGTGAAGGATCTCAGACTCTCTTCACTCCTGGCTCTTTCTCATTGGTCATTTCTCTGTCCTACTTCACAAATGGCTCATATTATTCCCAGTGGAATGGCAAAAATTAACCAATCCCCTCAATTACGATTTCACACATCCTATTTGCCTGGTCCCATCCAAACACTTGGTCAGTTACAAAAATTTTGGATAGAAGAGCCATAGCAAGCAATTTCATGCCACTCAGAGCTTTAAGAAGTTGGTGGGAACATGGAATTTTTAAAAAAGGAATTTCCCTATGAATTTTTGAAGGCTGCTCTTATTTAAACCATCCCCCCCCCCAACTGTCATGACTTTGAAGTTTTCAAGATCGTCCTCTGTTTTTTTCTCTTCCTTTGTATAGTTTAAAATATATTTTAATGAAAATTATTTGTTGCTCCGTTAATATTGGCAAAGTGAGCTGTTTTCTGCAGCATAGACTGAGTATGTGCCTAGCAAAATAAATTCTGAGGAAAATGAATAGTAATTATAAATGCAAAATTTAGCCTCTTTCTTTTTTGCCGATTCAATTTTCTTGTTAGATGATAGTTTTAATTCTAACAATTTGAGGTTAGTTTTCTTGGGTGCAGCTAATTAATTTTCTTTTAGCTTAGAAAGCATTTACTATATAAACGATTCAAATAAGAAAGTATATTACTTCAGAAATACTTGTGTTCTATGTAGCTGTTTATAAGTCTATTTTCCTTCCATTATAATTATTAAAGAAGTACAATAAGAATGAAATATCCTATCTTGTGTATGTATACATTTACACTTCAAAAATTTATATATTAGATTAGATTTTAAGGTGGTACAATGAAAGTCCAAATACATGTTGATATATAAATACATGTACAAATATATGTTGATATATAAAGAATGTAAGGTTAAAACATGTTGACATATTCCTAGTTTCTCAGAACACAAGAAAATAACTAATCTAAATTTCATTTCAGAATAAAAACCAAGACAAGCCACATTAAAGCAACCTAAACATTAAACTGTCATCTTATTATTTGTTTTAAAACTATGGAATAATATATCTGAGGACGATTTCTCTCAAAATTTTTATTGAAATTTTATTTCAATTTCAAGTAAGTAAAATGCTTTGGTTAATAAATTGGGGCCAGGGGAAGTGGGACAAGCTTTGGCACTGAAATTGGTTCATTTTACTCATTCTTAAAGAAACAGTTCAAATATCCACTGCTTTAAATTGAGCCTTTTCTGATTCCTTCCCTCACCCCTGAGAAATTCTCTTCTGTTTCTAAACTTTTTGTTTCATTTTGTTTTGGACAGCACTGCTCTATGGTGGTTGTGGGAGCTGCCCAGCTCTGCTCCTGAGAGCTGCCGCTGGATTTGAACCGCCAAGCCCACGGGCCTCAGTCTCACACTCAACCACTTATGCCATTCTCTTCCGTTTCTTTCGCCTTACCCCCCTCCTACATTGCTGTTAAGGACGATTTACATTGATTATCGTCTTTGTGGGAATAGTCTCATAGCACTACCCTAATGTCCTCCCCTTACACCAACATAGTAGAAATGAATGTGGACTCTTAGGATACAGACCTAGTTCTGAATCCTCCTGTGCCTCCTGTGGGTGGGAGACTATTAGATAGGTTATTTTACTTCCATAATTACTATTTCATAGGGTTGATGTGATTAAATAGACCAACAATTATCTCCCAGAAAGATCAACAAATACCTGCCGTGCATAATAATAGAAGTGTTACTTTTTTTACTCATCTCTTTCCAAAGTGTCTATATCACCTCATGTGTACCAAGTCCAAGCCCAACCCATCCCAAGTTACAGAGAGCAGACAAGACAGTGTAGAACTGATCCATAGGCTTTCCAAGGCTGTACATTTTCATGGGACTCAGATTGCCACGTCTTTCTCCCTAAGAGTGACTTGGTGAGGTTGAACCTCTGACCTTCTTTTGGTTAGCAGCTGAGCACCTCAATCATGCTATCCCAAAATACAAACCAAATCCACTGCCATCAAGTCATTTCCATTATACAAGGACCCTGGATAGTTTCCAATTCTTTCTAAATCTTTACAGGAATAGAGAGCCTCATTTTTCTTGCTTGAAGCAGCTAGTGAGTTTGAATTGCTGACCTTGTGGTTAGCATTTCAACGTTTACCCTACAGCACCACTCTACAGCTCCTTTCATTTGCTAAATGTTTTAAGTGAGTCAGAATAGAAACGAACTTTGTGTACCATTTATTTGTTCCTTACAATTGGACAAACTAAATTTTTATAATTGAAAATGGCTAGGGCCTGAGCCCCAGTGGCGTAGTGGTTGTGCACAGGACTGTGGCCCACTGGGTTGGAGGTTCAAATCCACCAGCAGCTTTCCAGGAGCAAGGCTGGGCCTCCTACACCTACCACCAGAGGACATTGATGCCCCCCCCCCAAAAAAAAAAGAAAATGGCTAATATGTCTATAAGCCAGACATTTAAAAACCATTGTTAGAAAATATCCCTGTGTAGGCCTGAACTTTAAATTGCTGAAATTATTTCTGTGTGTGTGTGTGTGTGTACATATACATATACTAAGGGACAATGGGGGATGGAGGAGAGAGAGAGAGAACAGAACTGTTGGAATATGCACACACACAGCAGTTGACAGTGCTGTCAACTTGGTTTCAATTAATGAAGACCACAAGTATGTTGGAAAAAAAACTATTCTAGGGTTTTCCGTCAGGCCTTTCTTCTGAAGCATCCCTGGACTCTGTCAATCTTTTAGTAAAGAGTCAAGCTTATATGAATTACTTATAATTATGAATGGCAGAAAGGCATGCAGGCTTGATCATGCCTAAAGGGGGGGGGCAATGAAAAGTCATTGATTAAGGAATAACTAGTTTTTCCATAATGCAAATAGATTAAATGTTTTTCTTGTGAAAGTCTTATTTTCCCAAGTCATCAAGAGTTGGCCCCCCTTCTTTTCTTTCTTTCTTTTTTTTCTTTATATGGACCAGAGATTGCACCCAAGGTGAGGTATAAATACAATCTATTGTGTTCTTTGTTTTTGTTTTTGTTTTTTTTTTTTTGCCTTTTGCAAATCATGGCATGTAGACATGCACAAAAGTGAAGCCATTGACTTTGAGACCTAGTTAGGATTGTGGACTGTAGACTGGATAAATTCATTATTACTAGAACTGTACTGTTCATCATATTTTTCTACATACATGCTTAGAGTGTGTTGTGTCTCCTTTTTTGTTTTAAATAGCATTGTCATCCTTCCTTTCCACCCCTCACCCCCAACAAATTAGAAAAATTTTAAGTTAATTTTCATATATCACACCGTGGTTGATACTTCTCACTCAAAACTCAATATCATTGAGTCAATTATGTTCCATCATGGTCCTATATGACAGGACAGAAGAGCCTCTCTCGGTTTTTGAGGCTAGAAATTTTTATTTTGGGGGAGGGGGGCAACACTGCCCTCTCGTAGGAGTAGGAGACCCAGCCTTGCTCCTGGGGAGTTGCTGCTGGATTTGAACTGCCAACCCAGTGGGCCGTAGTCCTGCACACAACCACGAGGCTAGAAATATTTATAGGAGCAGAGCCTCTTCTTTTCCCCAGTGGTTTTGAACTACTGACCTTGTGGTTAGCAACCCAGTGTATAGCTCAGTGCGCCACCAGAACTCCTTTGAATGATGCTTAGTGAAATTAAAATAGAAACCCTATTGTTCAAAATCATAGCGGTTCTCAAAGAGGAGGTGGTAAATTTTTTTTTGTCATTTTATTGGGGGCTCTTAAAACTCTTAACACAATTCATACATACATCTATTGTGTCAAGAACATTTGTGCATATGTTGCCATCACCATTTTCAAAACATTTTCTTTTTACTTGAGCCCTTGGTATCAACTCATTTTCCTTCCTCCCTCATGATCCCTTGATGATTTATATATATTTTTTCATGTCTTAAACTGAACAATGTCTCCCTTCACCCACTTTTTTGTTGTCCATGCCCTGGGAGGGGGTTATATGTTGATCATTGTGATCAGTTCCTCTTTCTCCCTTCACTTTCCCTTTTTCCTCCTGGTATCACTACTTTCATTATTGGTCCTGAGGTGTTTATCTGTCCTGGATATATATATATATGTGTGTGTGTGTGTGTGTGTGTGTGTGTGTGTGTGTATGTATGTGTGTATATGTATACACACATAGATATATATACATGTTTTCATGTACATATCTATCTATATCTATAGATATATAGATACAGATATGTGCTTGCTCTGGCTTAACGGGATCTGTAAGGTAGAATTGGGGTCATGATAGTTGGGGTTGAGGGGAGCATTAAAGAACTAGAGGAAAGTGCATGTTTCTTCATTGCTGTGCTGCACTCTGACTTGCTTGTCTCTTTCTTGTGACCCTTCTATAAGGCGATGTCCAATTGTCTACGGATGGACTTTTTGTCTGCCCCCTGCACTCCCCTTTATTTACATTGATAGGATTTTTTTTCTCGGTTCTAGATGCCTGATACCTGTTCCCATCAACACCCCATGATCTCACAAACTATTGTGCCTCTCCCATGTGGGCTTTGTTGCTTGTCAGCTAGATGGCTGCTTGTTTATCTTCAAGCTTTTAAAACCCCTGATCAGCAGTTCTCAACCTATGGGTCTTCTTCACCACATTTCCTGAAGTACTCATTTTGTCTTCAGATCGTGTGGGGAAAGTGAGCATCACAGAATACTTGGTTATTAGAACAAATTCTTGCATTGAGGTAGTGCTTGAGTAAAGCCCAATGTCTATCTGCTACCTTAAGGAGATGATATAGAATTTACTATTGTTAATTTCCTGCTCTAACAGATCTATCTGTATTAGCTATTTTAATCCACAACACCTAAATTGGTACTGTTACCCGATTTTTACACATGGGCAATTGAGGAATGGAGAGGTTAATTAACTTGCCTAAAGTTAGATAGCACATTGTGACCCTCAACATGTGAGGTTTAAATAAGAGGACATGGGTTAGACCACTGCCCTCCTGAACAAAAGCAGAGAAGCAACATCTTGAGATTTTTATCTCCAGACACTTAAAGAATTTGATAATATCCATTACTGAGAAATGATAGTAACCCTGAATAGATTCTCACATACACTTTAAGTCTGTTGTTCTTTTCCCCCAAGCAATGTTAATATTTCCTCTAGAATTCATGGAGACAGAATTATTTTGTTGTATGTACGTGAAGGGTGGTGATAGAACTTTGAGATCAGCCTGATGTAGAATGTTCTTCTCGTGGGTTACGCTTTGAGCTGCTGGACTGCAAGGTCACCAACTTGAAGTTACCAGTCCCTCTGGGGAAGAAAGGTGAGGCTCTCTATTCCTGTAAAGAGGTAGAATCTCAGGAACCTACCGAAGAATCCTGCTCCACCATGCAGAGTTGCTAGGAGTCTTAATCAATTTGATGTCAGTGAATGAGTTGAGATTTTCATCTTACAAGTAGTATAAATATATTTTTATTGTACACGTTATAAAACAACAGGTAGAACAGACATTCTCCTTCACCGGCAATCCTGTTCCTCTCCCCATTTGTATCAGCTTTTGCCGAATAACAAATCTTTACCCAAAACAAACAAACCCATTGCCATGGAGTCAATTTTGACTCTTAGCAATCGTATCTTTATTGAACTAGATTGCCACGTCTTTCTCTTACAGCACCTCGAGGCTCCCTTAACCAGACCAAACCCACTACCATCCCATAATTTTGACTCATAGCAGTCCTACCTGTAGGTTTCTAGGGCTCCAAAGCTTTCTGGGAGCACTAGTGTAGTGGCTGGTGAGTTTTAACCCCCCTGTTTTGCTGTTGACATTCCAGTGCACGCCCAACAGCACTACCATAGCTCCTTCCAAGGTTCCTTACACCTACTTCAAACTTAAAAGTAATCGCCATTTGTAAGCTCCCACTCTGGGCTATCCTCAGTTGAACAATTCTGCTTCTGATAGGGCACATTAGTGTGGCTGCAGGCAGTGGTGGATTGGGTTGGAGTTGGTTAGCCGAGGATGCCTTTAATTCTCTGGAAATTGGCGTTGGCTATTGGCTGACTTGATGGAAGGTTTTATGTCTCCAGTAGGCCGTCACTGTTAGGTACAGTCAAGCCAGTTACAACTAACGAAGCAGCCCTTTGTACGACAGAATGAAACACTGCTGGTCCTGCACCGTCGTCACAGTCATTGCTGTGTTGGTGTTTTGTATGATTACCTGTCTGTGAAGTCCAGGACAGGTCGATCTATAGAGATAGTATCTGGATGGATAATGGCAAATGGGCATGTGAGAAGAGGGTGGGGGCAGAATGGGAAGCTAATAATGAGGAGCCTATGAAGAAAATGTTCTGAAATTGATTGTGGTAATGATTGCACAACTCTTAACATGCTTGAACAATTAAATTGTATATGGAAGGTATTTGTCAATAGACTACTTTTTAAAATTGTAAATTTGTTTTTAGCCTATAAATACTTTTTTAAAATCTCATGGAATTCTGTTTTCCACTGTGGTTTGATTTTCATTTCTGCTTTCTATCTTTGTTTTCACTTTTGTATGTGATGTAGTATTTGGCACATGAACCTTTATGGTTAATATGTCTTTTAAAGCAGTATTTTTCAAAGTATGACAAAGAATTAGGGTTTTTTCCTGATACTTTAGAATATGTTAAACGTGAATTACTAGAAAAATGAAGTGAGAAAAATTGACAAGCAAAATACTACCTCCAGTTTTTTTATTACTACATTCAGCAGTAATGCTGACCTGTCATATTGTAAGAATGACTAAATGCTTACTCAAGTTTTATACTAGTTGACTGTAAGCCTGCAATAGCTAGTTCACAGATTCCATTTTGAAGAGCATGGCAGATTATATCTTTTAATCACTCTAATGAGACCCTTTAATTCTTTCCTTCTTCAATCATATCCTATGTCCGAATCACTGTTCGTTTTATTTCCTTCATAGGTTATTGCCTGTCACTATGTTTAATCCTTTTATGGCACTTGAGTTGTTTTATAAAGATCATTTTATTGGGGGCACTTATAGCTCTTATCACAATCCATCCATCCATTCATCCATTGTGTCAAGAACTTTTGTACATATGTTGTCGTCATCATTTTCAAAACATTTTATTTCTACTTGAGCCCTTGATATCAGCTCGTTTCCCCCCCCTCCCTCATGAACCCATGATAATTTATAAATTATTATTTTTTTCATGTCTTACATTGACTGCTGTCTCCCTTCATCCACTTTTCTGTTGTTCATCCCCCTGGGAAGAGGTTGTTTGTCCATCATTGTGATCAGTTCTCCCTTTCTCCCCATCCCCTACCCCTTCCCCTCCTGGTATCTCCACTCTCATTATTGGTCCTGTGGTATTTACCTGTCTTGGTTTCCCTGTGTTGAGAGCTCTTATCTGTACCAGTGTACATCTCTGATATAGACAGATTTTTAAGGTAGAGTTGGGGTCATGATGGGGCGAGGAAGAATTAAAGTACTAGAGGAAAATTGTGTGTTTCATTGGTGCTATACTGCACCCTGACTGGCACATCTCTTCCTTGTGACCCTCCTGTAAGGGGATGTCCAATTGTGTACACGTGGACTTTGGGACTACACTCCACACTCCCCCTCATTCACAGTAATATGATTTTCAATTTTGGGTCTTTGATGCCTGATACCTGATCCCATTGACACCTCATGATCACACAGACTGGTGTACTTTTTCCATATTGACTTTGTTGCTTCTCAGCTAATTGGCTGCTTGTTTATCTGCAAACCTTTAAAACCCCTGATGCTATATCTTTTGATAGCTGAGCACCATCAGCTTTCTTCACATTTGCTTATGCACCCATTTTTGTTTTAACTGTTTTCTCGGGGGCTCATACAACTCTTACCACAATCTGTACATGCATCCATTGTTTGTAAAGCACATTTGTACATTTGTTGCCATCATCCTTCTCAAAACATTTGCTTTCTACTTAAGCCCTTGATATTAGCTCCTCCTTTTTCCACTTCCTCCCTGCTCCCCTCTCCCTTATGGGACCTTGAAAATTTATAAATGATTATTATTTTGTCATATTGTACACTGTCCAATGTCACCCTTCTCCCACTTCCCTGTTGTCCATACACCCTTAATGTTTTGCTTTGGTGTGGTGGGGTTAGATTGAGTGCACTCCCAGCCCTGATTCTCCAGTGTTGTCCCCCTAGGGCCTTGCGTCAGCAAGGGACACCGTGTTCCATAGTAAGGCTGGTCATATGGTTCTCGCTGCACCCATTTTTATCTTCAGCAATTTTGTCGGGTAAAGGAAGCATCACAGAATAACTGTGATAGATAGGAAGTAGACCTATTTCCCTATCTTTACATATATACATACACATATACACATGTATATCTACATATACATATGTACATGCCTGTAGACTTCAATAAATGTGCTTTGCCTCATAGTTCTTTCCTCTTGTCCCACTCTCATGTTTGGCTCTCATTCAGGTTTCAGTAATTTCTCTCGGCAATACTGCCCTTGATCATGCCCCACCAGGCATCCTATGTCCTTCTTGACATCAATTTGAGATCACTTGTTCCCTTGTCCTTGGGTTTATTGGCATCCCCCTTCCTTTCCCTTGCCTCCACCTCGTGTGTTTGTACCAACCCCCCCAACCTTTGTTTTCTCCTCCAAATTGTTTATCACACCTATCTTATCTAGGTAGACATGTAGAGAAAATGATAAGCACAAAAATAAGACAAAGCAAAATAACAAAACTAACAGTAAAAAAAAAAAAGTCTATAAAGAGTTCCAGGTCAGTTTGTTGACCTTTATGAGTATTTTCAAGTCAAGTCTCATGGGGTGCTATGCCCTAGCCCCAAAGTCTATTTTTGATATTCCTCCAGAACTTTGTTGCTTTGCTTCCCTTCCGGCTCTGTTGCACACCCTTAGTGTTCTGCCTCGGTGTGGTGGGCTCAGATGGGGCACAATTCCTGCACTGTCCCCAGTGTTCTCCCGTGTAGCACTATGTATGGGTCAGTGAGGGATGTTGTGGATCATGCTGAGGCTGGCCCTATGGCCCTCTCTGTGCATTGGCTGCTCCTAGCAGGAATATTTTTCTAAGGGCATGGTGGCCCAGGATGTGTTCCTTTCACTTTTCCTCCTTCCCTCTTCGTTTGCTCTCTTTTGTGCTCTGATCAGAATCGCCCACTCCCTGACCTACAGTTTCAGCGTGTCCTCTGAACTGCATTGTTCTGTGGCGGTGGGGGACTCCACTTCCATTGGGGCTGGCTCTGTTGCTTTGCTTTTGCCTGCAGGTATGTTGCATTCGTGTCTTGGTACACTGTGTTAAAGTCTGGTTCTTCTCTCCCTCCTGGGAAGATGAAAACATTACCCGACCCTTGGGTAGGTTAGTGTCTTGTTCCCCCTCCACCCCCTTTTTTTGTTTCTTTTCCAGGCACTTGAGATTTTTAACCTCATCAGATAATCTTTTCAATAGGGCATCTTTAATTGTTTAATTTTTCTTCTGGAATTTTATACTTTTTAATATTTTATTTTTTTTCCTTTAGTTTTTGCTTTTGTAGCACAGATTTTTTTTTAAAAAAAACATATAGCTCCACAAAACACTTTTAAAGACGTGCATACAAAAATAGTTTATGAAATTCAAGAGGAAAACAAAAAGGTTTTATTTTTAGAATACTGAGAGTCCCTGAGCTACAAACAATCATCCACCTAATGTTCAACCCATAGTTTTGGATCAACCCTGTAAACTTTTGAGGTTACAAATGACTAGTATTTAAAATCTTCTTTCAACAAAAATTAACTTCTATATTCAACTTTACCTGAACAATTTAGACTTGACTACATATTAATTTGTTGTGAGGCACCACTGCTAGTGGTAGTTTATAACAATTAAAACTCATTTTTTTACTTTTTGGGTGGTTGAAGTACTGTTTCAGTTCCTATTTTTCAGGAAACATATAGGAATATATTGTTTTTCAGAATACTCATGTCTGATAGCATTCTGTGTTGGATGTTTAATGTTAATGACAGCATGGCTTAGTATGTTACTGTTGGACCCCAGACTTTTTTCTTTAAAATGCTATAAACATTATTCAGGTCTCTCTCATTTTTGACTGGGAGTAGAATAATTTTTTGAAGTAGTTCTCATTGGTCATTGCTTCCAGTCTGTATGTTGTATTTCTTAATGAGGTGTATATAACACTCGTGGATCACATTTCTTTCCTATAGCTGCTCTCTCTGTATTAATATTAAATATGCTATGCATAGTCGTTAGGAGTTGGACTGCTAACTGCATGGTCAGCAGTTCAAAATCATAAATCTCTTCCCAAGAAAAAGGTGAGACTTCCTTCTCCCATACAGAGGCCCAGTCTTGGAGACCCATGGGGCAGTTCTGCCCTGTCCAGCAGGGTGACTATGAGTTGGAAATGACCTGTGGCAGATGAATTTATACTTCTGATTAAAAAATAGATTTCAGTTACTAAGATTTTGAAATAGAGGTAGGATCTAAATATAATTGTTGAAAATCAGAATAACCTCCCATTTTTTCACTAAAATTCTTATGATATTCAACCCTGTTTTCTAACCTTGAAGAAAGCCTGCTATAATAGGAAACAGCCCCCTGGTGAATATTTTGTTTTCAACTTCTATGTTATTGTTGTGTTTTTCTAGTGTCACCTACTCCCATTTGAACCTTACTGGGTTTTTAAAAGTTTTCTTAAATCTTAATTTTTACATCTTAAAATTCCTTTTTTATCTTTATTAAGGAGCCTGGCTGGCACAAGTGGCTTTTGGTTGGCTGCTGACTTAGAAGTTGGCGGTGTGAACCCATCTGGAGGTTCTGTGGTGAACAAACTGGTGAACTACTTCCATAGAGACTCTAGCCAAAGAGGTCATCTGGAGTGCTTCCATTCTGGAAATCGTATGTCCCTGTGAGCTGTAGGCTGACCCAGTGGCAACTGAGAATAACTAAGGACGTCTTTTCTGTTTTTTGTTTTAACGCATCTTCCTTTATAACGAGGGTCATGGAACCCTTAGGATTTTCTACTGAGAGCTTGTGAAAAAAACAAAACCAAAAACTCAAAGCCATTGAGTTTACTCCCAATTCATTGTGACCTCACAGGACAGAATTGCTCCTGTGGGTTTCTGAGAAAGCCTCATCTTGCACATTGAGCTGTGAACTGCAAGGTCAGCAGTTCAAAACCACCACCTGTTCTGTGGGAGAAACATGGGGGTTTCTACTCTCCAAAAGAGTGACAGTCTCAGAAAGCCACAGGGACAGTTCTACTTTGTCTTACAGGGTATCTATGAGTTGTAATTGACTCAATGGCAGTGAATTTGATTTTGGACTTTGGTTAGTGTTTGCCAAGGAATAAATCCCTGGGTGGTAGACATGGTTAAGCACTTAGCTACCAGCTGACAGATTGGAGGTCCAAGTTCAGCCAGATGTGCTTCAGAAGAAAGGCATGGTGAATTACCTCCAAAAATTGACAGCCATTGAAAACTCTATGGAGCTCAGTTCTTGAAACACATGGGTTGCTGTGATTCAGGATTTACAGGGGGCAATTTGTATGTTTGTGTTTTGTTTTGTATTAATGCTTGCCAACAGTCAGGGTAGGGTAAGTCCATTTAGTCTTCTTAATTTCCCACTTACAAAGTTACAGAATTCCTCACCCAGATTTTCAGAGTGAGTTTCAGTTGGTGTGCCTCCTCCACTGATTGTTGAGGGGTTTTCTCCCTGTTCTCACTTCACAGATGTCTGGCCATGTGGGAGCTAATTTATTCCTGGATAATCTGAGGCAGTGTATTTTTTGTTGTATATGTTTTGATTTTTAAACCCAAAGCATGGCATGAAAACCTTTAGTTGTAAAGTCCCTCAGGACTGGAAACTGTGCTGGAAATAGTGCTGGAAACTGACCTCACATCCTAGGATGGAGAGTGCCTAGGCTCCAGCCAGTTACTTAAAGCTATGGGTTTTGAATAGACAAAGAAAGAAAAGTATTGAGTGGGAGACTAACCTCAGTCTTCTTAGAAAGATTTTGAGAACTAGTTCCTGTTGACACAACCTGTCTTTTCAAAGTTGTGTATTTTAAGCCTTTTAGTGAAAAAACTTGGGAGAAAGGTTATTCTCTATTCCATCAATTCCAAGAAGTATATTCCTGCCCCATCTATAACTGAGTTACTGATATGTGTCTTATCAGTAGTGTACCATATATATCTACAGTTTTTCTTTTTCGACAGTTTTATTGGCACATCATATAATTGAATAGTTTAATCATTCAATCATCAAGGGGAATTGTACAACCAACATGACATCTATCTTAGAGCATCCCCCTCCCTACCACCACCCCCCTCCCATGGTTAAATCTCCTTTAAAATAGTTGTACAACCCTAGTGCTCCCTACCTGCCTTCTTTATTTACACCAGAAATCCCCTTGCCCTCTATTGTCCGGAGCTGGTGTGCTGGTGTACTTTTCACCATATTCAGAATTTGTAATTATCATCTTTGTATCACACCCCCACCCTTGCATTCCTTGTGACACCTTGTATCAGGCGTTATCATTATACATCCATTCTTCCCATGCTTCATAGCTGAAAAACCACAAAAAACAATGAAAAATAAATTGCACTATGGAGGTAAGGATAAGATAGTATTAGCATAAAGACAAAAATAGAGATGAACGAGAGAGAGAGAACATCAACATTCAAAAAGCCAGGAAAGAAATTTCAGTCATGGAACAACTAAGCATTACTTGAACCCACAATAAATTCAGGCCATGTCTATAATGAGGCCAACTGGCTAAGTCTCGTGTTCAGTCTAGCATAATCAAGATTACAGTGGTCTCTGCCTGGTAGTAAGGCTATTCAAGACTCTTGCCTTTGGCTATAGGTGGCTTGGTCTGAACAACTACTCTGCAGAGGGGTTTTGTGCTCCCACCATCCTCTATAGCCTTCTACAAATTGGGTGTTCATAATTGTAGGTCTGATACTTTTCACCATATTCAAAATTTGTAATTATCATCTTTGGATCACACACACTGGTGTGCTGCTTCTGTGGGGACCTGACTTCTTGGATAGATGGCTGCTTGTTTGAATACAAACTTTTTAGACCCCAGCCACTATTCTGATTGATAAGTGAGCACCATGTACTTTCCTCATCACACTTTGTTTAGCACTCATATCTTCAGTGATCATTTCATAAAGGTGTGTATCGAGCAGAGCCATGATGTAAAAGCTAAGTCTCTTTTTCAGTAGTCCAAACTTGAATGCATTTTAGTTGGCATCTTTGAGTTAACGAAATATTCATGGAGGTCTTGTGCCATTCTACACAGAATATATATATATATATATATATATATATATTTGGACTAAAAGGTTAAAAATAGCCTCTCAGAACACTTTGGGACGTGGGTTAAGTTTTCAGTATTATATACCTAGACATCTGATAAAGATAGAACATGAGCTGTGTGACCGTGCACTGTTGTTTATGATAAAAAGGTTTTGCAATTAGTAAATTATATGTGGACTGGGAGAATTGACTATTAAATATCTAGTAGGAGGCTATAGCATTGAACTTCCTGAGTGATGATTCTAGACTTAACTGGTGAGGCTCAGGAAGCTATGCTTATAATAGGGATTGGAGATTCAGGTTGGTATTTGGTACTTCTAAGCCAGGTTCCCTTGATGGTGCAGCTAATACTGCTAACTGAAAGGTCAGAGGTTTGAGTCCACCCGGAGGCACCTCAGAAGAAAGATTTGGCAATTTACATAGGAAAAGAAAAAGCAGCCATTGAAAATTATGGAGTACAGTTCTACTCTGACACACTTGAGAGGAAATGAATAGTTCCCTAATTACTGTGGGTGGGGAACTCCTGCTGAAGAGTAACTACTGCCCTGATAACATGTTTTCTGTTTTGTATCCAGCTGAGGCCCATATAGCCAATGCCTGGTGTGGCTCATTTAGTCATATTCTGTGGTTCATGGTGTTGGTTGGTTGTTTTGGAGTATGTATTTTAAAATGTTTTACTGCTAAGCAAATATTCTTAAGTGTTCTAAATTATTAGACATAAAATAATTTGAGAGTATCTATATATATTTAAGATGAAGGGAGTATTAAATAAGTACCCAGGTGTGATAGGTAGCTTATTGTGCCAACATGGCCAATGACCACATGAGATCAATTGAAGGGCGGAGATAGAAATGGCTTGGCAAGCCCTGCCCTTGCCCTCTTGCTCTTGGATCTTCGGACCAGCTGGCCGCCTTGTTAGTACTGTGCCTCGATCTCCAAGTGATACTACATGTGGGACACCTAATCGGTGGACTGTGTTGCTGTGAGTTCAGGTTTCCTTCAAGCCCTGCTTCGCCACGCTCCTGGAATATGCATCTCTTGAGCTAGGGACTGTTGGACTCTGTCATCTGGTTGACTGGTGGTGACCTGTTTGCTGTTTGCTGCTTGTGGCCGGATAGCCTGAATTGCTCTACAAAGAACTACTCAGGGGCCTTCAAGACTCCAAGGACTGCCAGTTTTCTAGCCGTCTCATGCAAATGAGTTGCACCGAGCCATTTGTATTGTTTTATAGATTAGTTAACTGTTTATTTCTTATCTTATATATCCTTCTTATCTATATAAATATATCAAGAGAATTACTAGTGTCCTGATTTTGTTTCTCTAGAGAACCCTGTCCAACACAAATGGTACCGGAAGTGCTTCTAGAGAAATAAAATCATAAACATGGGTTTCTTTGGCTCTCCAATCTGATTAGTCTTGAGAGCACTGATGGTGCTAATACTACACCTAAAGCCATGTATAATTCTGCCACTCCTACTAATTCATGTTGTGAAATAGCAAAGCTAATAATAACTAAAGTAGGAGCACCGGTAGATGGGGTGCTAGTTCAAGGAGAGGCTCTGGGAGATAGTATGTTTAATAATTTCCAGCAGTTTTGTCCAGACAGCAAGTATAAGAAAGCTAGTTGACTGGTCCTCCTTACAATAATGGACTACGTGATTAAGGAGAGGGATGGCCTCAGGGCCTCAGAAGCAAGCCTCAGGTGCCTATGCACAGACTTAAAGACTTCTGCCTGTCCCACAAAGGAGAGCCTTCTTGTCTGTAGTAAAAGAGCCGACATTGTTGAGAAGCAGGTCCAGAGTCTCATTATGCAAGTGGCTGAATTACAACATCAGGTGAATGGCAGATGTAGAACAGTGTCTGATGCCAAAGTGAGGGCATTGATAGGAAAAAATTGGGATCCTGAAATATGGGATGGGAATATATGGGCTGATGATCCAGAAGAAGAGGATATTGTGCCACCTCTAGAAACATTCAGCCCAGTTATTAGAGCCACCCCTCCCAGCTGAAGACAATAATCCACTCTCAACAAAACAACCTGAGCAGATTAACCAAACTATTCAAGGTGAAATTCCAAGTGGGACTGCATCTGTACCATCGCCTGAGGGAGATGCCTTACAAGATAGTGCTGAGAACACCCAGGAAACACCCTCACCACTGATAATTTCTGCTAGACTTTTAACTAAAATTAAGGTTCAGAAAGTTCCTAAAGGTTAAGTTGAGGTGATTACTCAAGAAGAAGCATGCTATACTCACAAAGACCTGCACGATCTTTCAAATACATACAAGCAGAAGCCTGGGGAATATTCCTGGGAATGGTTGCTCAGGGTGTGGGATACTGGTGCAAGAAATGTAATGTTAGACCAGTCTGAGTTTCTGAATTTGGGTCCCCTAGGCACAGAATCTTCTTTCTATGTCTCAGGGAGAAAGGCTAAGAGAGGATCCAACTCCTTATTTGGTTGGTTCACTGAAGCATGGGCTGCCAGATGGCCTAGATTAGACCAACTTGAGGTGCCTGACCTACCTTGGTACACTGTAGAAGAAGGCATCCAAAAGCTGAGGGAAATTGGTATGTTGGAATAGATCGATCAGGATACTCCCATAGACCCCAAAAGGGGGTGTCCTTAGTTTCACCACAACCATAAGGAACAAGTTTATGAAGTGGGCCCCAGCATCTCTGAAGACTCCTGTTACCTGCTATTTTATGTGCACCAGGATTAACTGTAGGAATTGCCCTAAGTGAACTCTGACATTTGCCCACGATGGGGCTGATGGGACTCTGTGGTGACAGAGGACAAGTGTCAGCACTGAATTAGCAAAGACAGAGTGGATTACTACAAAGGCTTTTGTAGTAATCAAAGCACCCTGTCTCGTGTGGACTTATAGCATTGGCTACTTAGTCACGGTGTCCCTAGGAGTGAAATACATGGGAAACCTACTAAATATTCACATGACCTATATAGGCAGAAGAATGCTAGATCAGAGGAACAGTGGGATAGACAGTCACAATCACTCATTCAATTCCCAGACCAGAGCCAGTTTACAGACCCACACCCCTTGAATGAGGGGACAGTCGGGTCCCTTGGAAGGAGGACCCTGCTACATCACTGAAGGTTTATGCTGTTAGTCTTTCTTCTAATCTTTCCCAAAGGGACCTGCGACCTTTCACAAGAGTGACTGTTCATTGGGGGAAAGGAAATAATCACACTTTTCAGGGATTACTGGACACTGGTTCTGAACGGACACTAATTCGATGAGACGCAAAGTGTTTCTAAGGCTGCCAGTCAGAGTGGGGATGGTGATCAAGTTATCAATGGAGTTTTAGTTCAGGTATGCCTCTTTGTGGGTCCACTGGGTCCCCGAACCCATCCTGTGGTTATTTCCCTAGTTCCAGAATGCATCCTTGGAATAGACATACTTAGTAACTGGCAGAACTCCCATACTGGATCCCTGAAGTGTGGAATAAGGGCCATCGTAGTGGGAAAGGCCAAGTGGACACCAGTAGAATTGCCATTACCTAGGAAAATAGTAAACCAAAAGCAGTACCGCATTCCTGGAGGGATTTTTAGAGATCAGTGTCACCATCAAAGACTTGAAAAATGCAGGGGTGGTGAATTTCTACCACATCCCCATTTAACTCACCTGTTTGGCCTGTAAAGAAGACAGATGGATTCTGGAGAATGACAGTGGATTATTGTAAGCTTAACCAGATGGTGACTCCAATTGCAGCTACTGTTCCAGATGTGATCTCATTGCTTGAGAAAATTAATACTTCTCCTGATACACGGTATGCAGCTACCGATCTGGCCATTGCCTTCTTCTCAATACCAGTTTCAAAGGATCACCAGAAGCAATTTGCCTTCAGCTGGTAGGGGCAACAGTACACTTTCACAATTCTCCCCCAGAGGTACATCAACTCTTCCGCCCTGTGCCATAATTTAGTCTGAAGGGACCTCGATCACCTGTCTATTCCACAAAATGTCACACTAGTCCATTATATTGATGACATTATGCTGATTGGACCCACTATGGAGGATGTATCAAAGACTTTAGATTCATTAGTACAGCATCTGAGTACAAGAGGTTGGGAAATTAACCCAGCAAAGATTCAGGCACCCTTCACCTCAGTTAAATTTTTAGGGGTCCAGTGGTGTGGAGCATGTCAAGATATTCCTACTAAAGTGAAGAATAAGCTATTGCATCTGGCTCCCCCAACAACGAAACAGGAGGCACAACGCCTAGTGGGCCCCTTCGGATTTTGGAAGCAACATATCCCTCACACGAGTGTTCTACTTCTACCTATTTATCAAGTGACACAAAAGGCCTCCAATTTGGAGTGGAGCCTGGAACAGGAAAAAGCTCTGGAATAGGTTCAGGTTGCCGTGTAAGCTGCTTTGCCACTGTGATCCAGCTGACCCAATGGTGCAAGAGGTGTCAGTTGTCAATAAAGATGCAGTATGGAGTCTTTGCCAGACCCCTATTGGGGAATCACAGTGTAGACCGTTGGGATTTTGAAGTAATCTTCTTCAGACAACTACTCCCCCTTTGAAAAACAGCTGTTGGCCTGTTACTGGGCCTTGGTGGAGGCTGAATGCTTCACCATGGGCCAGCAAGTCACCATGAAGCCTGAACTACCCATCATGAACTGGGTATTGTCTGACCCACAGAGTCCTAAAGTTGGATGTGCACAGCAACACTCCATTGTTAAATGGAAGTGGTACATACGAGATGGGCCAGAGCAGGACCTGAAGGTACAAGTAAGCTGCATGAAGAAGTGGCCCAAATGCTCACAGTCCCCAATCCAGTCACTACCTTCTCTGTCCCGGTCTATCTGTGGCCTCCTGGAAAGTTCCTTATGATAATTTAACTGAAGAACAGAAAACTCATGCTTGGTTCACAGATGGCTCTGCATGATATGCAGATGTCACTAGTAAGTGAACAGCAGCAGCTCTACAGCCCCTTTCTGGGAGCTCCCTAAAAGATAGTGATGAAGGAAAATCCTCCCAATGGGCAGAACTTCGAGCAGTGCAACTGGCTGTTCAGTTTGCCTACAAGGAAAAGTGGCCAGATGTGAGACTGTACACTGATTCATGGGCTGTGGCTAATGGCTTGGCTGGTGGTCAGGGACTTGGAAGGAACATGATTGGAAGATTGGTCACAAGGAGATGTGGGGGAAAGGTATGTGGATGGATCTCTCTGAATGGGCCAAAAGAGTAAAGGTAATATGTCTCATGTGAATGCTCACCAAAGGATTACCTCTGAAGAGGAGGGCTTTAACAATCAAGTGGATAAGATGACACGCACTGTGGAGACTGGCCCTCCCCTTCCTCTGCCTCTCCTGTTATCGCCCAATGGGCACATGAACAAAGTGGACATGGTGGCAGGGATGGAGGTTATGCATGGGCACAGCAACATGGACTTCCAGTCACCAAGGCTGACTTGGCCACAGCCACTGCTGAGTGTTCCATTTGCCAGCAGCAGAAACCAACGTTAAGTCCTAGATTTGGGACCATTCCTTGGGGAGATCAACCGGCAACTTGGTGACAAGTTGATTATATAGAACCACTTCCATTATGGAGGGGGCAGTGTTTTGTTCTGACTGGAATAGACACATATTCTGGATATGGATTTGCCTTCCCTGCACGCAATGCTTCTACCCAAACCACCTTTCGTGGACTTACAGAATGCCTCATCCACCGGCATGGCATCCCACAAAGCATTGCTTCAGATCAAGGAACTCACTTCACAGCAAACTCAGAGCAGCAATGGGCCCATGCCCATGGAATCCACTGGTCATATCATGTTCCTCATCATCCTGGCTTGATAGAATGGTGGAATGGGCTCCTGAAGACACAACTGCAATGTGAACTATGTGGCAACAACTTGCGGGGCTGGGGCAGTGTTCTTCAGGAAGCTGTATATGCTTTAAACCAGCGACCAATATATGGTGCTGTGTCTCCAATAGCCAGGGTTCATGGTCCAGGAACCAAGAGGTGCAAACTGGAGTGGCACCACTCACTATTACTCCTAGTAACCCACTTGCAGTATTTTTGCTTCCTGTCCCAGCAACTCTATGTGCTTCGGGACTGGAGGTCCTGGTCCCGAAGGAAGGAACTCTCCCACCTGGAAACACAGCATGGATTCCACTGAACTGGCAGCTGAGAATGCCCTCTGGCCACTTTGGGCTTCTCATTCCATTGGATCAACAGATCAGGAAGGGTGTCACCCTACTAAGTGGTGTGATTAACCCAGATTACCAAGAGGAAATTGGACTGGTGTTACATAAGGGGGTAAAGAAGAATATGTCTGGAATCCAGGAGATCCCATAGGCTGACTCTTAGTGCTACCATGCCCTGTGATAAAAGTAAATGGTAAATTACAGCAACCCCATCTAGACAGGACATCTAATGACCTAGACCCCTCAGAAATGAAGGTCTGGGTCACTCTACCAGGCAAAAAACCACAACCTGCTGAGGTGATTGCTGAGGGCAAAGGGAACACAGGGTGGATATTAGAAGGTAGTTCTATCTACCAGTTATGACCACGTGATCAATTGCAAAAGCAAGGTTTGTGTTTGTTCATGTGTTTTCTGTATATAAGCATATTGAATATCTTTTCTCTGTTCATTTATGATATATCAGCAACAATTAGACTCTGTGTTCTCACTTATATGTATGATAGATGTTTGATGTTAAGTATAAGTTTGATTGCATTGATGTCTGGAAATTTTATGTGGCTAAAGAATTGTGTACAGGTGCCATATTGGCAAGGGGTGGATTGTGATAGGTAAGCTTGTGTGCCAACATGGCCAAAGATGAAACATAGGTCTGTTGTGACAACATGGCCAATGAGCACACAAGATTAATTGAAGGGCGGAGATAGAAATGGCTTGGCAAGCCCCACCCTTGCCCTCTTGCTCTTGGATCTTCGGACCAGCTGGCTGCCTTGTTAGTATTGTGCCTTGATCTCCAAGTGATACTACATGTGGGACACCTAATCGGTGGACTGTGTTGCTGTGAGTTCAGGTTCCTTCAAGCCCTGCTTTGCCATGCTCCGGGAATATACGTCTCTTGAGCTAGGGACTGTTGGACTATGTCATCTGGCTGACTGGTGGTGACCTGCTTTGCTGTTTGCTGCTTGTGGCCAGATAGCCTGAATTGCTCTACAGAGGACTACTCAGGGGCCATCAAGACTCCAAGGACTGCCAGTTTTCTAGCTGTGTCATGCAAGTGAGTTGCACCAAGCCATTTGTATTGCTTTATAGATTAGTTAACTGTTTATTTCTTATCTTATATATCCTTCTTATCTATATAAATATATCAAGAGAATTACTAGTGTCCTGATTTTGTTTCTCTAGAGACCCCTGTCTAACACACCAGCCTAAGAACTGGAACATTACCAGATTTTGAGGTTCCCTAATTGCTTTCTCCTCCCCCATCCCCACCTCCAGCAATAACCACTATCCTCTAATTTAGCTTCATAGTGTCCTTGTTTTTCTTCATAGCTTCATCATGTATGTATATACTCAAAACATTGCTTAATTTTATCTTTTCTGGAAATATTTATGTGACTTTTTACACATTTTTCAGTGACTTCTCCCCTCTAATAGTATATTTTGGGGAATCATCTATTTGTATATATTATGTATTGTTACTCTATCATTTTTATTGCCACAAAGCATTCCAATGTATCAATATAGTACATTTATCATTCTCCTCTCTGTGACGAGTAAGTTGGTTCTTGTTTTGTTTTCCATTTACTATTATTACCATTTACATTTACTATTTCCACAGTACTATTATGAAAACTTAGCTTCCATCAACAGTGGATGAGTTTCTTTTTTTTTTAAGTGGTTGAGTTTCTTGTGCATTATACTTTCGCCAATAATTAGAATTACTTGGCTTTTTGAGTTTTTAATTAATTTTAAACCTCAGTGTGAGGTTTGTATATTTTCCTCTCACCAATTAAGTCCTGCAAAGTGTTGGACTCCTAACCTCAAGGTTGGCAGTTCAAACCTACCAGCTACTCTGCAGGAGAAAAATAGAGCCTTTTACTCGAAAGATTTACAGTTTCAGGAACCTCACATGGGGTCTTCATAAGTTAGAATTGAGTTTTTGGCACTGATTTTTCCCCAGTGATTTTGAAAGGATCCTTGGTGGTGCTTTTGGATAAGCGTTGAACTGCTAACAACAAGGTCAGTGGTTCAAAAACACCAGCCTCTGTGTGGAAGAAGAGTGAGGCTTCTATAAATAATTCCGTTTCAGAAACATTAAAGAGAAATTCTCTTCTGCTGTATAGGGTTGATAAGAGTCGGCATTGAGACTGTGGCGATGACAATGTGAATGAGCTTGAATTTTGACATATGTTTATTGTCTATTTGTTCTCTTCCCGAGAGAGAAGTGTTGAAGTTTCTAACTACAATTGAGAATTTGTCAGTTTCTCTTTCTAGTCCTATCAATTTTTGTTTCATGTGTTTGGAGTTTTGTCAGAATTTAAAATTGTTGTATTGGTGAAATAATCTGTTTATACCCAGTGGTATTCCTTGTGATGAATTATTCTTCATCTGACCCCACTCCAGCCTGTTTTAGATTAGTGTTTGTATGGTTTATCAAGTCAAAGTCTGAGATTTCTACTCCTTGCAAGCTAACAAATTTCATAGATGGTAGCAGCTTATATTTGACTCCTGGGCCCTAGCTCTGTTTCATGTAAATAAGAAGACATTGGATAATTGGTTGAGCCTTAGTAGCACAATAGTCAAAGTACAAGTCTGTTAGCCCGAATGTATAATCCCGCTAACTGCTTCTTGGTTAAAAAGATGAGACAGTGTGCTTCTGTGAAGGGTTACTATCTGGGAAATCCTGTGGAGCCGTGAGTCTCATAGGGTCATTATGAGTTCAATGGAGTAGAGGGCCGGTGGGGTTGGGATTTTAGGGAGGTAGTTGCAGTCAAAGATAGAAACCAATGAAGACTTGCCTTTCAATATGAGGTTAGCTCTAAAAGTATTGCTATTAAGTCAAAGAAACCTTCGTTAGACAAAAATACAGAGTGTGAAACTGCTATTTCTTGACATAGCTCTTTTCTAGATCAGCAGTTCTCAATCTCTGGGTCGCAAACCCATTGAGGGGTCTAACAGTCCTTTCATAGGGGTCACCTAAGACCATCAGAAAACACATAAATATCTCACAATATATAATTACTTATTGTCTTGTGATTAATAACTATGGTTTAATTATGTTTAATTATGTTCAGTTTGTAACAATGAAAATACATTCTGCATATCAGATCGTTACATTGCAATTCCTAACAGTAGCAAAATTGCAGTTATGAAGTATCAACAAAGTTAATTTTATGGTTGGGGATCATCACAACATGAAGAGCTGTATTAAAGGGCCACAGCATTAGGAAGGTTAAGAACTGCTTTAGATCTTTACATTCTTTTTTTAAATCATTTTATTGGACTCATACAACCCTATCACAATCCATCCATCCATCCATCCATCATATGTCAAGCACGTATGTTCATTTGTTGCCCTCATCATTCTCAAAACGTTTGCTTTCTACTTAAGCCCTGGGTATCAGCTCCTCATTTTTTCTCTCTCTCCCTACTCTTCCTCCTTCATGAACCCTGGATGATTTATAAATTATTATTATTTTGTCATATCTTAAACTGTCCAATGTTTCCCTTCACCCACTTCCCTGTTGTCCATACCCCAGGAAGGAGGTTCAATGTAGATCCTTATTGGTTCCCCCTTCCAACCCCATCTTCCCTCCAGCCTCCCAGTATTGCCATTCTCATCACTAGTCCTATAGGGGTCATCTGACCTGGATTCCCTGTGTTTCTGATTCTTATCTATACCAGTGTACATCCTCTGGCCTAACTGGATTTGTAAGGTAGAATTGGGATCATGATAGTGGGGGGAAGGAAGCATTGAAGAACCAGAGAAAAGTTTTGTTTCATCATTACTACACTGTACCCTGACTAGTTTGTCTCCTCCCTGTATTCCTTCTGTAAGGAGATGCCCCGTTACCTACAGATGTGCTTTGGGTTCCCAATCTGTACTCCCCCTCATTTACAATGATATAATTTTTAGTTATTTGATTCCCGATCCCTTCGAAACCTCATGGTCACACAGACTGTGTGCTTCTTCCATATAAGCTTTGTTGCTTCTTAGCTAGATGACCGCTTGTTTACCTTCAAGCCTTTAAGGCTCCAGACACTATATTTTTGATAGCTCAGCGCCATCAGTTTGCTTCACTACATTTGCTTATGCACCTGCTCTGTCTTCAGTGAACGTGTTGGGAAGGTGAGCACCATGGAATGCCCGTTTAATAGAATGAAGTGTTCTTACATTGAGTGAATACTTGAGTAGAGGCTCAATACCCATCTGCTACCTTAATACTAAACCTGTAACTATATGCACATAAATCTATTTCTCCATCATCATATATAAATATATTTACCTATGTACATGCCTATATTTAGACCTCTATAAATGCCCTGTACCTCCTAGTTCTTTCTATTTCCTTTTACTTTCCTCTTCTCCCACTATCATGCTCAGGCTTCGATTGGGTTTCAGTAATTTTTCTTGGTTACATTACCCTTGATCAATCACTACCAGACCTATCACACCCTTCTTGCACTCATTTTGGATCACTTGTTGTTCCTCTGTCCCTGGGTTGGTCAACACCATTCCTTTCCCCCACATCCCCTTCCCATGTCCCCCCAGAACCATTGGTCTCATTTTTTTTCTCCTCCAGACTGTTCATCCAGCTTAAACAAGACATAACAAGTTGAAGCGACAAAAGAAAGCAAGATGATAACAGCCACAACAAAAAAAAACTATATCCAGAAAAAATAAATACATAAAATAATAAAAGAAAAACCTGTAGATAGTTCAAGACCTGTTTATTGATCTCTAAGAGTGTCCTCTGGTCGAATCTGATGGGGTGCTATACCCTGGTCCCAAATTCTATGCTTGGCACTCCCTCAGGACCTCCATGCTCTGCTCCCTCCTCCCCCCACCCCCTCTCTGCTACATGCCCTGAGAGTTTTTCCTGGGTGTGATGGGGTCAGACTGGGTGCAGTCCCAATCCTGTGTCTCCACTGTTGTCCCCCATAGAACCTTGGGTCAGCGAGGAACATTGTGTCTCATAGTGGGCCGGCCATGTGGTCCTCTCTGTTTATTGGCTGTTCCGAGCAGGGATATCATCCTCAAGGCTTTGTGGACCAGGATGCACTCCACTCTCTCTTCCCCTTCATTTGCTCCCATGTGATCTGTTCAGGCATGCCATCACTCTGCATTCACATCCTGGATCACCAGGTTGATCCTGGTCCTTCTTTCCCTCTGGAGATATAAACAATACCTTCCCCTTGGGTGGGTTAGTGCCCTGTTCCCCTGCTACACATTGCTGTCTTCTTCCCTCCAGCCCCCATCCTCCTTTTTAGTTGGCTACCATATGTAGCCCTGGATTTGGTCTGGCCTCAGTTATACTACCTGGAACTCGCCTCAGGAATGTTTATATACAGTACCTTTTTTTGTTATACCCCTTTTGCAGTTTTTTAAGCTTATATCAGTGGACACACGTTGTACTTGCCCTTTTGCTCTTGGCTTACTTCACTTAGCATAATTTCCTCCAGTTCTTCCCATGTGCCAATATGCTTCATGTGCTCATCACTGCTTTTCAGCGATGCATAGTACCCCATTGTGTGTATGTACCTCAGTTTTTTAATTCATTCATCAGTTGATGAAAATTGGTTGTTTCCAACTCCTGGCAGTTGTGAGCTGTGCTGTGATCTACATTGGAGCAGAGATGTCTTCCCGTGGTTTGTTCCTTGCCTCTTCTGGGTATTTGCCCAGTAAGAGGATTGCTCGCTTGTGTGGTTGCTCAATTGCTGTGTTTTAGATACTGCCCAATCAGTTTCCATAGTGGCTGTTCATACCTATGGCTTCACCAGCAGTGAATGAGAGTTCTTGTCCCCCCACAGCCCCTCCAACATTTGTCGCTTTCTGATCTTTTGGAACTGGGCTATCTTTGAGAATGTTAGGTGGTAGCTCATTGTTTTAATTTGCATTTCTTTTATGGCTAATGATCAGGTACATTTTCTCATATGCTTTTTGGTCATTCAGATTTCTGCACTTGTGAAACTTCTGTTCAGGTCCTTTGTCAGCCTCCTCAGTGGACATTTAGTTTATTTCTTGTGGGAAGCTAGCAGAGTATAGTAGATTTTAGTAATAAAGCCTTTGTTTGATGTGTCATTGCTAAAGTTGTTTTCCCAGTCTGGGGGCTCCCATTACTTTCTTGGTGAATTCTTTCTGTGTACACTTATCTTCAGTATATCCCTCTTGTCAGTTTGTGCCTCCTCTGTGTTTGTGTCCCTCCCTATTTCCGATAGCCTATCTATTCCCTGTGCCAAAGTTTTCAGGTTGTCACCATCCCCGTCATCGATGGGCCTAATAGTTTGGGGTTTTACCTCGAGGTCTATAATCCACCTTGAGTTTATTTTTGTGCATGCAGTGATCTGTACATTCTGATAGTGTTGTTTTCATTTCTTAATCTTCCCTGACACATTCTTCACTTTTCCATTTACACCACATCAAAACAACAGTTTGTGCCTCTCTGGGAACTCAAAGCGTGTTCCTTTTTTTAGTTTGTGAAGCTAAAAGAAGTCTGAAGAGAAAAGACTAGGGCTGAAGAGAAGATGAGTTAAAGGTTTCCCACTGAAATTCTCCCAGTACAGCCCTTGATATTCTTAAAGAATGAACAGGTACATTATTATGATGGAAACATTTTCTCAGTCCGATTTTTCTGGCCTTTTCTCACCAGTGCAGTTTTCTGTTTTATTAAAGCATCTTTATAATAAGAGCTTATGATTATCCTGCATCCTTAAGAAAATCTTATCAGGATGGTCCCATTGAAGTTGCGCAAAGCAGCCACCACAATCCTCTGAGCTGACCTCTGTGCTATGAATTTAGCTGGCCCTCAAATCCACTGAGAAGCCCCCATTTTGATTTGACACTCTTCTCTAGCTAGTTTGAGTAAGTCTAAGACCCTTTCCCACTTAAAATTCATTTCTTAGAATCTTCTTCATTAGCTTCCATCTTGTAAAACAGACTGGTGGAAAGATCAGCACTATGAGTTAGCTGATCTTTGTGTAACACTTCTAGCATCCACTGAGCCAAAACTTCCTGAGGACAAGATGTTCACTTAAAATTGAAAAGGCCGAACCATATGAAATTTTAACTTCAATCATTGTGACATCAATGGTAAGTCTATGATCTTCTTCCAACATTTCTGTACTTCACTCACAGTTTCATCCTCCAGGGAGGGTGACCATGTTCTCTTTCTTGGCTCATCTTTGAGGTCTTCTTGACCTCACTTGCAACATTTGATCTAAAACATGTTTTTTTTTATGTGGGACTGCATTCCTCATAAACTTGTTGCAAAGCTTTGGTTATTTGAGGAGATGGATGTCCACTGAATTTTGTTAAAAATTTGATATTAGTTCATATTTGAAAATTTAGGGTTTTTTTCCCCCATTGCACAAAAATATTCTAATTTTGAAATGCATTCTAGTAAGACTAAGACAAGTATTATTGAGAAAATATTTTGTAAATAATCTTGCTATCAGACAGAGTGCATTATTGAAAGGTAGACTAATGACAGCTGTAATTAGATTGAAATTTAGCACCTCGTCATTTGCTCTTTTCACCCATTTAAAATTTGTTCTAGTATTTATTTTTTTCTTTTATCTTTTCAATTGAGGTTTTGCTTTATTTTGTTGGGTAGGTTGCTATTTTTGTTGGGTTTGGGTATATTTTTCTTTAAATGAAATTCAAGATATGTAAATCTATAGGGATGAAAATGGATTAATAGTTTCTTGAGATTATGACAGGGGAATTTGAGGCAAACAGTGAGCTAATAATGAGAACCGGAAAGAAAGTGTACTAAAATTGTAGGTAGCGGTGATTGTACAACTCTTTAATATGTTTAAACCATTGAGCTGTATGGTACATGAACTACATTTCAATAAAACTGTTAAAATACAGTCTTTTGGAAAGATTTTCTGTTTTATTTCTGGTATTTTTTTTAACATCTTGGTTATATGGTTTGGTGTCTTTTACTTAATTTGTAAATTGCCAAGGCATTATCTCTTTATGAAACTTCTTTTGACTCATTCTGTATCTTTTTCTGTCTGTGGATTTAATGTCATATATATGAGGCCATTTGGTTTTGTATCACAGTTCTTGTGTGATTTATTCTCTTTTTTTAAACCCTTACTCTTTTTTCCAGTATAAGATTTCTCTTCCCTTTTAGGGCAAATTACCTTGATGATTATTGTATTTATACTATTTTTGAAGTATTACAATTTTAGAAGATAAAACTCTTTTGGAAGGGAATATACTTTTGTACATACCCTGAGATGCTCTTGAGTATTAGTAAAATTAGAATTTACAATAAAATTTTGATGTCGGGGACCATGAAACATGGCCCAGAATTGTGATTTGGTCATTGTTGTCCAGATAGAATGAGGGTAAATCAAAATATTTGTTACAAGACCATGATAGGTGCCGTTGAGTGAGTTCTGACTCAGAACAACCCCGTGTACAACAAGGAAACGCTCTTCAGCCCTCTCTCATCCTCACAATTGTACGTTTGAGCCCGTTACTACACACACTGTGTTAATCTGTCTCATTGAGGAGATTCCTCTTTACTAAGCATGCCATCATCCTTTTTCAGGGTCTCATCTCTCCTGATAATACGTCCAAAGTATGTGAGACAAAGTATTACAATCCTCAGCTTCTTCCAAGACAAATTTGTTTTCATCTTGCAGTCCATAGTAATTTCAATATTCTTAATACAACTATAGACACCTAAAAGACCTTTGTCATAGTCTCATTAGAGTGCCTTCAGATAAAAGATCAAATAAAACAGTGGTTTCTGAAGTTTTGGTGGCTGTTTTGGGGACTCCGAAGTGGATAATCTTGATAGATTTTTCTCAAAAGACCAAGGACAATTATGGGAACTTAGTAGGGGGTATTATGAGAGCTACATTGGTGAGAAAAAGCCAGGGATTTTGCATCAAGGAATTTTTTTCTCACCACAATGCACCTGCTCATTCTTCAAAGGTAGGAGTTGTTGTCTTAGGAGAATAACATCGAGAAACCTTACTCTATCACATAGCTCTCATCTTGGCTCTATATATTTCTTTCTGTCCTACAAACTCAGTACTGAAAAGGACTGCAATACGAGCCTTTTGAAAATGCCATTTTGATGTAATATAAATAGAAGATGGCAGAATTCTTGTAAGAATGTTCAGAGAAATGGAACTCTCTGGACCTAAATGGCAGATAACAGAACTGAATGAAAATTTTCAAAGGGATGCTCACGAAGACAAAGTATTACAATGAAATGTGCAAAAGCCTGTATTTGGAAAACAAAAAAGGAAAGATACTCTCAACATAATCAAGCTGAAAGAGCTAAAAAAAAATTTTAACCTTGAGTTGCAAGGTATCAAGCAATGCAGGTATCTAGAAGATAGAAGGAGGGAGAGGTGGGGAAAAGAAAGGTGAAGCTAACAAACCAAGGAACAAGGGAACAATGATCTAAAACCGATGGTGAGGGTGTATAATGCCTTGTGGGGTTTGATCAAGTACAGTGTAGCCAAGAGGAATTACTGAAAGCTGTGTGAAGGTGGAACATGATATGACAAGAGAAAAGTAAAAGGAAATAGAGCAAAAAACTAGAAGGCCACAGTCATTTATAGAGGTATAAACACAGGCATGTATATATGTAAATATATTAATATATTACGATAGGGATATAGTTCTATGTACATATATTTATATGTTAAGTTTTAAGGTAGCAGATGGACCTTGACCCCTACACAGCTCCTCCCTTAAAGCAAGAATACTTTGTGTGGGGAAGGTGAGAATCACAGAAAGCCAGGTTATTGGAACAATCACTGAAGACAAAGCAGGTGCATAAGCAAATGTGTTGAAAAAAGCTGATGGTGCCTGGCTATCGAAAGATATACCCCCTGGGGTCAAAAAGGCATGAAGTTAAACAAGCAGCCATCTAGCAGGGAAGCAACAAAGCCCACATGAAAGAAGCACACCAACCTGTGTGATCATGAGGTGTCAATGGGATCAAACATCAGAAGATCCAAAACTAATAACCAGTCTGATGTGAATGAGGGGGGTCGGGATGGAGACCCAAAGTCTATCTGTAGACAATTGGACATTTCATCATAGAAGGGTCACAAAGAAGGAATGAGCCAGCCAGGGTACAGTAAAGCACTGATGAAACATTCCTTTTGTTCTTTAATGCTTCCTCCCTCCCACTATCATAACCCCAGTTCTATCTTAGAAATCTGCCTATATCAGAGCATGTACACCAATACAGATAAGCACTCTCGACAGATAAACCCCTCAGGACCAATAATGAAAGTAGTGATACCATGAGAGTAGAGGGAAGGTGAGGGGAAAGGGAGAACCGATTGCAATGATCAATGTACAACAACCCCTCACCCCCAAGAGGACAGACAAAAGAAACATGGGTGAAGGTCGATAGTGGACAGTGTAAAATATGAAAATAAAAATCACTTACAAGTTCTCCAGGATTCACCTGAGGGTGGGAGGGAAGGAGAAAAAGCTGTTACAAAGGACTCAAGTAGAAAGAGAATGTTTGGGAAATGATGGCAACGTAGTATGTACAAATACACTTGATATAATTGCTTTAAGGATTGTTAAATGAGCTATAAGAGCCCATAATGAAATGATTAATTAAAAATTTTAAAAATAGGGCTGAACCCCGGTGGCGTAGTTGTTGAGTGTGGGACTGCGGACCACTGGCTTGGTGGTTCAAATCCAGCAGCAGCTCTCCAGAAGCAAGTCTGGGCCTCCCATTCCCACCAGAGGGCAATGATGCCACCCCCCTCCCCCAAAAAACTAAAACTAAAAAGAAAAAAAAATTTTAATAGAATCTGGGGTCTTAAATGCTTGCGATTAAATAAGTGGCCATGTAGAAGGGAAGCACACCAGCCTGTGGAATTATACGGTGTGAAGGCATCAGGCATTAGAAGACTCCAAACAAATAATCATATTGATGCGAACATATGTACAAATGTGCTTGATACGATTGATGTATTGATTGTTATAAGAGCTGTGAAAGCCCCCCAATGATTTACAAGAGCCAAAATTATTTGTTAATTAAAAAAGATGGAAGTAATTTAAAAAGTACTAATCAGCATTTGCCATTTTAAGAGATAGCATATGATCCAGAACCAGTTGGAACGAAAGAAGAAGTTCAAGCTGTGCTGAAGACATGAACAAATCTAAGCTTCCAAGAATTGATAGAATACCAATTGAAATGTTTCAACATGCTGATGACTCCAGGCTTACTGACTGAAAGAGATCCATATTTGTACACATTCCAAATGGTGACCCCACAGAGACAACAGAGATTAATAAAACAATATCACATCTAAGTGCAATTTTGTTGAAGATAATCCAACAACAGTTGCAGCAGTACATTAACGAAGCTGCCAGAAACTCAAATCAGATTAAGAAGAGGACATGACATAAAGGATATTAGATGTATCTTGACTTAAAGCAAGGAGTACCAGAAAAAATGTTTACTTGTGTGTTATTGATAATGGAGAGACATTCAACTGTTTGTTCTTTTAACCAACTATGGATAGTATTGAGAGGAAAGTGAATTTTGGAAGTGATTATACTTATCAGGACCTGTACATGGATCAGGAAAACAGAACAAGGGAATACTGCTGGTTTTAAAATAAGGAAAGGTGTACCTCAGGATTGTATCCTTTCACTAGATTTACTCCTTATGATTATTGCTTAGCAAATAATCAGAGCAGCTGGATTTTATAAGAAGGTGACATCAGGATTGGAGGAAGGCTTGCTAGTAATTTGCAATATGCAGATGACGTGACTTGCTGGAAGTGAGAAGGACTTAAAGAACTTGTTAATGAAGATCAAGGATTGCAACTGTCTGTATAGTTTGCAACTTAGTGTAAAGAAAACCAAAGTTTTCACAACTTGTACCAATAGGCAACATCATAATAAAGGAGAAAAGATTGAATCAAGAATTTAATCTTACTCTTGGATTCAGAATCAGTGTTCACCGAAGCAGCTGTCAAGAAATTAAATGATGCATTGTACTGGGTAAATCTGCTACACAAAATCTCTTTTTGAGCATTAAAACGCAAAAATATCAACCTTGAGGATTACCTTGATACTTGTAGATAGCATTTTGATGAGTCTTGTCTTATGCTTTCTTTTGATTAGCACATCTAATCTATTTATATTCAGTGTAATTATTGACAGGTATGAATTTTACTGTTGTCATTTTCTTTTTGTGGTAATGATAAATTGTTCAAGATATTTTTCTGTGCTAAGTTAATTTTGTTTACAATTTTATTTCTTATTCTTTCATTGTTGATGTTATATGTTCACTGAGCCTTTATGATTTTCTTCTATTTTTGTTCTTACTCAAAAACTCACTGACATTGAATAAAGTGGCCCTGTAGTGTAGAAATGCCCCTGGGGGTTTCTGAGACTGTAACTGTTTATTGGAGTGAAAAGTTTCATCTTTCTGTGATAGTTTTAAACTGCTGGCCTTGAAGTTAACAGCTCAAAGCATAAACAACTGTGCCACCATGTTAAACAGGCTTTAGATGTCTGACTCCAAAGGTCAAAGTAGTAGATAAGGGGGAACTGGGTACAAACCTAAATCTGGATGATTCCAAAGCCATCTATACCTGCATTTCTGTGTGTCAATTAGAAGAGCTTTGAAAGGCTTCTTCTATGTGGGTTTTGTTACTTCTCAGCTAGATGGCCACTTATTTACCTTCAAGCTTTAAAGACCCCAGATGCTATACAGCCTGGCACCATCAGCTTTCGTCACCACATTTGCTTAGGCACCTGCTTTGTCTTCAGCATTCCCATTGGGAAAGTGAGCCTCATGGAATTCCAGTATAATACAACAAAGTATTCTTTGAGAATTCTCTCATTGAAAAAGTACTTAAGTAGAGGCCCAATATCCATCTGCTACCTTAATGCTAAACCTATAAATATTGCACATAGATATATTTCCTCTTCGTCATATATTTGTACATGCCTGTGTTTTGTACTTGCCTGTATTTTTACCTATATAAATAACCCTTTGCCTCCTAGTTCTTTCTTTGATTTCCTTTTACTTTCCTCTTGTCCCACTATCATGTTCAGCTTTTATTTGGGTTCCAATAATTCCTCTCAGTTACATTTGCCCTTGATCAAGCCCTACCAGGCCTCCTACATTCTCCACATCATTGATTTTGGATTCCTTGTTCCCTTGTCCCTAGGGTTGTTAATACCCACTTCCTTTTCCCTTTCTCCTCCCCCCCACCCTCTCCGTGTCCCCTGGGACTATTGGTCCTGTTGTTTTCTCCTCCAGATTGTTTATCCCACCTGTCTTATCTAGATTGACCTGCAGAGATAATAATATGCACAAGAAAACAAGACAGGGCAAAGCAAAGCAACATAGAAAGCAAAGCAACAAACAAAAAACTAGTGAAAAAGAAAAGCCTGTAAATAGTTCAAGATCTGTTTTTGTTGACTTTTAGGAGTGTTTTCTGAAGGAGTGCTACACGCTGGCCACAAAGACTATTTTTTTGTCTTTTGTTTTTTGTTTTTGGGCAGCACTGCTCTCCGGTGGTGGGAGTAGGAGGCCCAGCCCCACTGCTGGAATTGAACCTCCATCCCATCCCGCGCACAACCACTGCGCCACCGGGGCTCAGCCCCACAAAGACTATTTTTGATATTCCCTCTGGACTTCTTTGCTCTGCCTCCCCTTGCTGTTTTGTTACATGCCCTTAGTTTAGTATTTTGCTTCACTGTGGCGGGGTCAGAACATTTTTAATGCATTTTTCCTGGTAAAATTAGGTGGTTTGACTGATATTCAGATCAGCTTATACTCAAGTATATATGGTATTCTGTTAAAAATGCATCTACTATAAACAAGAAAAAATAATAAAATATATCAGTATGTGAAGTGATAAAGGGTAGTAGATTTGCATAGTTTGTGTGTTATTTTGTATTTATTTTTCAAAAGCATGTATTCATAATTGAGGGGAAAGAGTGTTAGTAAAACCAGAGTATAATATGTTAACCTTATTCTTGAACTAGACACCATCAGTGGCTTCCTATAGTCTACAGAAACAGAACTAGTTTTGTCCCATTTCTGAGGCAGTACCCTTCTGATTATTCTGTGTGATGCCCTGTGAACTGCTAGTTTATTTTGTTCCTTTCTGGGTGGAACACAATTCGCTTCTTTCTGTGAGCTCCTATCATTCCTTTGGTCCTTTTAGTTTACATTTTATCTTTGATTGCTTTATATTAAGTCAGGAGATAAGTAGTTGCAGCTGAGAACATGTGGCCCAGAGACTGCAATATTTATTCTGTTACAGGAAAAAATTATCAACTTTGGATGAAGAGTTAATATGTATTTTTTAATTTTAAAAAATTTGCCCCCCCCTTTTTTTTTTGCAATGTCAAGACTTCTATGTAGATACTAGCTCTTACAAGTAAGAGGTTACTCATCTCTCCTAGAATCCTGGCATCTCTCATTAAGCATCACTTTGTGTCTTTATCAATTTCTGGTTAGTGTAAGTGAAGTCAGCAATTCTAACCCACAAGTCACTCTGCAGAAGAAAGATGAGACTATTCTATAAAGATTAAAAATTTCAGAAATCCAGTGGTTGCTATGGGTCAGAATCAACACAATGGCAATATAGTTACTGGAGTTAGTTTTTTTCTTTGTATTCCCTAACGGTAAGTATTTGAACGTTGGATTGGAAATATCTCACAGGAAGGTATCTGAATTTACTGGTGATTCAGAACACATGTAGTGTGGTATTTAGCAAGAGGCTAAAGACCAATTGTTGCAACCACTCACATAACAGTTTTTTGCAAACCAGTCCTTTCTATAATTTTAACAATAAACACATTTTTCCCTTGCAATATGTTAAAAAAGGAATATGCTTTGGGATGTTAGAAGTAGTTTAAAATGGTTTCCAAAATATAAAAATAGGGCTGAGCCCTGGTGGCGTAAGTGGTTGAGTGTGGGACTGCGGCCTGCGGGCTTGGTGGTTCAAATCCAGCGCCTGCTCTCAGGAACAGAGCTGTGGGTGGCTCCCACGACCACCAGAGGGCAGTGATGACCACAAAAAATAAAAATAAAAAAAAAATAAAATGGTTTCCAAAATATAAAAATTAAA
This sequence comes from Nesogale talazaci, assembly GCA_004026705.1. Taxonomy (NCBI): domain Eukaryota; kingdom Metazoa; phylum Chordata; class Mammalia; order Afrosoricida; family Tenrecidae; genus Nesogale; species Nesogale talazaci. The sequence continues at coordinate 629,229 of PVJH01000011.1, read as the reverse complement.
CACAGAAGTTCAGGAAATAACAATTTTGAGTATAGCTATGTTTGTGAGATTCATAATCAGTGTGTGCTTCCTGTTTTCATTATTGTCAATAGTTAAGGTAAAGAAATCTTATACAGATTTGCATGAAGTTATTCATCCTTACAGTATGTACTATAGAAGGGTATAGGTTTAATATTTGTCTTTAAAATTGCCCTGTCTCTTAATGTCCAAAATCTTACTATTAAATGTCGGTTTACCTTCTCCACAAACACTGAAACTAAGGAAGAAAAGATAGTTTTTGTCAGTTGTCAAGGTATATACTTAGGAACCAGTGGTAATAAAGAACAGAGTCAAAAGATGAAAAAGTAGACTCTCCAAATGTTGACAGCATATATACAAATATGCTTGACGGGCGGACAGATAGATGGAGTGTGTGGTAAGAGCCCCCAATAAAATGATTTTTTAAAAAGAGTCCCCATAATTTGGAAATTTTTTATAATGAAGGTAATTTCACTTTCAGCAGCATTATTGTAATAATGCCGCCCTTTATTTTCAAAACAAAACAAATTCAACTGCCTTCTAGTACATACTGACTCATAGTGACACATGAGGAAGGGGCAGAACTGCCCCTGTGGGTTTCCGAGACTGTAACTCTGTCCAGGAGTAGAAAGCCTCATCTTTCATTCTTAGAGCAGCTGGTGATTTCAAACTGCCCACCTTGGGGTTAGCAGCCCAACACATAACCACTATGTTACCCGGGTCCCTCAATTATCAAGAATCCCAAGTTATGTGATAAATTATGTTGTCATCTTACTTAACTGTTATACTGACTTATAAGTTATATAAATGTATAATTTATAATTATAAAGCAATTATATAAGCAATTGAAGGTGCTTTGAAATGGAGATTTTTGCCCAGGATCCACATTTATTCTGATTCTTATTGCTAACTTTTACAGGAGTTTGGTGGATTATTGGTTATAAGACAAAATAGTAAAGTGAACCATAACTCATAAACTGGCTCATCTGATAGTATTTTGCAGTATATTGCAAAATATATTGCAGTATATATATGTCTATGCTTAGATAATTTAAATCCCCACTGCTAAAAGTGAACTTTTGGGGCTTTGTAGGCTAATTTCTCATTTTTCTCTCTTTACCAAAACTCTGTATTTCAACCTTTTGTATATACTTGAATTTTCCTGAACATAGCTTTACATTTTGCTTTTATTATATGCATTTTTTTCTTCTTCTCCGCTCTACCTTTTCCATTTTCTTTTTCCTGCCCAGGTCTGTTAAATTTCTATCAATCTTTTACAAGTTGAGTACAAATTTCTCTTCCATGAAATCTTTCTGGTGCTTAGGATTAAGGTTAAAAGAAATTTTTTTTTAAAAAGAAGGGGGCTAAGCCCTGGTGGCGTAGTGGTTGTGTGTGGGACTGAGGCCTACAGGGTTGGCAATTCAAATCCAGCAGCAGCTCTCCAGGAGTGAGGCTGGGCTTTCTACTCCCACCAGGGGGCAGTGATGTCCACAAAAAAAAATCTTTCTGGCAAGGCATTCTAATTAATTTGTTTCCTCTGTGCCCGCTAGCATTTTCTGTCTACATTTAAACTTGGAAAAGAAATAACATGCAATGGCTTCCTCTGGCTACACCAAGGAGAAGGAGAATTCAACCCCACACTAGCCCAAGACCAGTTGCCACAAGGCAGAGGTGTCAGACATGCCTCCATCCTCTCTCTTTCTTCGCTCTATTCTGACATCATCTGTTCCACCCATAGCATTTTGCTTCCCTACTCAGTTCAATAATCTAGTGTGGCCGCACAAAATCATAGACAATGCTCAGGATTATGGGAATTTATTAGGGAAGTTAGCAGGTACCCATAAATCAGAATCAGAAAGCATTAAGGATACAGTCATTGGTCCACAGCATCCAAGTCTCACCTTATTTGCATGGTCCTACCCCATCAATCAGTGAGAGTTATAGAGAAATGGAAAGAAGAGCCATACGTAAAGGATGTCACTTTATCACACTTGGTGACTCATCTTCATTCCCAGCATTTAAGGCAAGACTAGCATTTAAGTCACATAAAAATTCACATGACCTAGATAAAGCTTTAAAATCCTAAGTACTTAATTAAAAGCTTTTGGTGAAGTATTATTGTATTCCCTAATTTCTTTAGAACAATTAGACTAGAGAATGTATGTTTAAGGTTTTCTTTGTAAATATTGTATTGAGTTACAAAACCCAAATTCACTGCCATTAGGTAAATTTTGACTTGATGATTCAAGATGTGTAACTCTTATGCTAATTTTAGAATTATATAGTTCTTTCCTTAGTAGGTTCCCGTAAACTTTTACCTATTGGTATGTTGATTGTATTAGAAATCTTTGTTTTGGGTGAAAGTTTTACATGGAGTTTCAGAACCTAAAAAGTGAATTAGAAAGTTGTCATTGAGTTGCCTCCAATTTTTGGCAACCTCATGTAGGTAAATAAAAAACTGTAGGATCTTCCATGGAGTATTTGTTTAGCAGCACATCACTAGGCCTCTCTCTCTCTTGAGGTGCCCTAGGGTGAACTCCAAATCCAACTTATCAGTGAGCAGCCAAGAACATTAACTGTTGTAGCTGCTAATTGAAAGATTGAAGGTTTGAGCCCACCCTAGAGGTGACTCAGAAGAAAGATCTGTGCTGCTTCTGAAAAATCTGCCATTAAAGACCCTGTTCAGCACAGTACTACTACCCTGCTATACACAGGGTCAACTGTAAGGCAAGTAGATATAAAAACTGGAGGTGAAGCTAAACTCTAAGCAACTTCCACAGATTATAATATCGAAGTCATCTTTGATCCAGTGACTTACATTTGAGAAGTTTAGTTACAGAATTTTATTTTGTGCTCTGATCACATTTCAGTTTACTCTTCATCAAAATAATGATTGATGTTTTATATAACCTAAATGACAAGCCAACATTATAACTTATAAGTGAAATAGGATAAATCAAGTGGTCTCATCTACTTCATATGTGTTACAAGCTATATTCTTAAGTCAGCATGATGTGTGTGGTAAAGTAAGTCTAGGGTTAATCTTATGCTGCAGTTTTGAATGTAATTCAAGGCCTATACTTCTACTCCTGAGTGAATGTTCCTAATTATTAGGGCATCATCAGGTGCTCATCACATCACAAGTATACTTTATATTTTATTGTATTTTTGTGAGATGGGTGAAACTTTAAAATACCTGAGAACTCTAGAACCTCTTAGAGGGAAAGCTTACCATGACACATCAAATATTAGATCTGTAGATGTTTTTTTTTTTTTCACTTTTTAAAAAAATTATTTATTTATTTTTATTTAGGCATCACTGCCCTGGTGGTGGGAGTAGGAGGCCCAGCCTTTGCTCCTGTGACCGGGAATTGAACCTCCGTCCTAGTGGGCCGCAGTCCCGCACACAACCACTACGCCACCGGGGCTCAGCCCCTGTAGATGTTTTTAATAGCCTCTGAGGAATGGAGGCTTCAAGTTCTCAGTCACTCTAACTTGAGAAAGTTAGAAATGATAGTCCTTTTTCTCTTTGGTTGGGAGAATTTAAAATCAGTTCCCAGTGTTTTATTAAATTGTACAAGATTTCTACCTTTATAAACTGACAGGCCCACAAACCTGGCTGAAGGAAACCACAGAGCATGACCTCGTTAAAATTTTTTCATGAACAAATGAATTATCTTTGGCTGAATACTGAGTTGTGTGTTGACAGGGCAAGATTGTATGGAAAGAATACCAGAGAAAGAACAGCTATTTGGAACCTAAGAGTTGAACAATTTCCAGAGTTTGCAGATGTCTACAAAACATTCCGATTTTATCCATCTATAGTGAATACACTTACATGAATGCCAGAGGCATTTATTTAGGAGATATCCCAGGAAGGTCAGGCCTTAAGAGTAGGGTTAATATGAGAATAAGTCCAAAAGTATGATAAGATCATAGGAACTTATATTAAACAAAAATACAAGATTTGAAGCTACTATTTCTATGTGTACCCCATCTAGTTCCATGTAAATCAGCAGGCAATTTATCATCTCTAACCCATCCTTGAAAAAATTTTTGTTTTTCAATTTATATTATGTCAAAATGGTAGTTTGGGGCACCCTCAAGGAACTGAAATCATGTTTCCTTTAGATATTCGATGAAGTTTGGGTTGGTGGGGGGAGGGGTGTTGTCTGAAAAGTCAAGCTCAGAACTGTCATTTGAATGCAGTAAAGTTTTCCAGTGAAAATTTCCCAAAACAACAACAAAGAAATGAGCTGACACCAAGGGCTCAAGTAGAAAGAAAATGTCTTGAGAATGATGATGGCAACACATGTACAAATTAGCTTGACACAATGGATGGATGTATGATTGTGATAAGAGCTATAAGTGCCCCCAATAAAAAGTAAAAAAAAACACATCTACAGATCTAATATTTGATGTGTCATGGTAAGCTTTCCCTCTAAGAGGTTCTAGAGTTCTCAGGTATTTTAAAATTTCACCTATCTCACAAAAATACAATAAAATATAAAGTATACTTGTGATGTGATGAGCACCTGATGATGCCCTAATAATTAGGAACATTCACTCAGGAGTAGAAGTATAGCCCTTGAATTACTTTATTCTTTATTGGGGGGGAGGGACATTACTGCCCTCTGGTGGTCGTGGGAGCTACCCAGCCTTACTCCTGGAGAGCAGCTGCTGGATTTGAACCGCCAAGCCCATGAGCCGCAGTCCCGCACTCAACCACTTACGCCACCAGGGCTTAGCCAATTGTCTGTTTTATATCTTTCATTAATAGTAGATACCACATAAAATGTTCTAGCACAGTGTTTCTCAACCTTCCTAATACTATGGCCCTTTAATACAGTTCCTCATGTGGGATGCCCAACCACAAGTTATTTTCGTTGCCTACTTCATCATTCTTTTTTTTTTATTATTATTTTTATTTATTTTTTATTTATTTATTTTTTTAGGCATCACTGCCCTGGTGGTGGGTAGGAGACCCAGCCTTTGCTCCTGGGAGCCGGAATCGAACCTCCATCCCAGTGGGCCGCAGTCCCGCGCACAACCACTACGCCACCGGGGCTCAGCCCGCCTACTTCATCATTCTAATTTTGCTAGTTATGAATCATAATGTAAATATCTGATATGCAGGATGTATTTTCATTGTTACAAGTTGAACATAATTAAAACATAGTGATTAATCACAAAAACAATATATAATTTTATATTGTGAAATCTATCTTCGGTTACAAATGAAATTTTGTCTTGAAGTGTGGTGTAGCTTGAGTAACAGTCTTCACACTGGGTACTTGCATGTGGGCATGTCTGCATGTGGGCGGACACCTGGAGACTGACAGATAGAGGAGCAGTGTCTCGGTTCCTAAAACCATTGGAAATACGTGTATTCTGATGGTCTTAGGTGACCTCTGTGAAAGAGTCGTTTGACCCCAAAGGGGTCGAAACACACAGGTTGAGAACACACCGCTGTTCTGGCACATAATTTGCTGATGTAATCAGTTTATGTAAGTTTAAATGTAAGCTTTCTAACCAAAGATGAGATTTATAAAGAGAATGATCCCCAGATTGAGAACTGCTGATTTAAAGAGTAGCAATTATACCCCACTCCACAGTATTAGAACATAAATTTATTGACTGAATCCATTAAAATCATTTAATTGTATTCTCAGATTCATTCTCATGGTCTTTCTGCCTCTGCTCTATTTTCCTATTCCTCCTATTCCCTCCATGTCTAGTAAGCAAAATGCAAGATGATATAGGGATCTATTGTGTATAAACAAAAATAATTATACCGTCAGAATAAGGATATAGATGCGCTATCAAGTTTCAAAGTTGCTTTTTGAGGGGCGGACATCACTGCCCTCTGGTGGTCGTGGGAGCTACCCAGCGCTGCTCCTGAGAGCTGCCACTGGATCTGAACCGCCAAGCCTGGGGGCTGCAGTCCATACTCAACCACTTACACAATGGGGCTCAGCCCCAAAATTGCTTTTATGAAATATATTTGTATCGTTGAATTAACAAGTGAGTTGGTCCTTTAGGAATGAGGTGCGTACCTTAGGGGTTTGGTTGAAAAACAGTCATGTACAATTTTGTTAATAGGCTTGATATAATTAGCAGACTATTTCTACATTTCAATGTGGTGAATAGTATCTGTATCTTAGCTCGTGGGTGATTATTTAAGGTACAAATATTGGTTTCTACTTAGAATAAAAGAGAAAGAAGGCAAATAAAGACTAAGAGAAGAAAATAGGCTGTAGGACTCAATGATAGCCTACAATACCATGACCTCATCTTCCCTGAGACCAGAACTAGATGGTTTCCGGCTACCACTACCATTCAGAATAGAGTCACACTAAATGGATGGTGATAGAAAGGGAGAAAAATGTGGAAATCAAATTCTTAAAATCTGAACCAGTTGAAACTGGAAGACTCCCCAAGACTATCACCCTGAGATACTCTTTACCCTTGTAAGCTGAAATTATCCCTTGGGGTTATCTTTAAATAGTAGATTGGCTCATAAATAAAGACTGGCACCCATGAGTGATGCACTACTTTTAAAAATCATCTATGTGAGGTCAAGTGATCAAAAATTATTTTAAATGAAGATTAAGGGGACAGGGAAACTAAAAACTGGAAATTATAACAAAATGAATGAGAAGGACAACACAATGTAAAAAATGAGTAAGATTCGTTTCAATGATATTCAGCCATTATCATTGAATAATTTGTGTTGAATTTAAGTCGGAAACTTACTTGCTGTACAAACTTTAACCCGATAAAAATGTGATTTAAAAATTAGGTGGTTAGGGCTGAGCCCCAGTGGCGTCGTAAGTGGTTGAGTGCAGGACTGCCGCCCGCGGGCTTGGCAGTTCAAATCCAGCGGCAGCTCTCAGGAGCGGCACTGGGTAGCTCCCACGACCACCAGAGGCAGTGATGCCCACAAAAACAAAACAAAAAAATTAGGTGGTTATGCTTTCCACCTATATACCCGAGTCTTACATATATATGTATATGTATATATAGATGTGTGCGTATATTTTAAATCATTTTATTGGGGGCTCTTACAGCTCTTATCCCAATCCATACATCCACGTGTCAAGCACATTTGTACATTGTTGCCATCATCATTTTCAAAACATTTTCTTTCTACTTAAGTCCTTGGTATCAGCTATTTTCCTCCTCCCTCACTCTAATCTTATTCTTTATGTTAGGACTCAAATACTCTTTATATATCAACCCTTCTCCTACCCTTTCATTCATGGTTCTTGTGAACTTAGAGTATCTTAATTCAAGAAAATACACTGAACACTTTTTAAAAAATCATTTTATTTGGGGCTCGTACAACTCTTAACACAATCCATACATATATCTATTGTGTGAAGCACATTTGTACATTTGTTGCCATCATCATTCTCAAAAAGTTTTCTTTCTATTTGACCCCCTGGTACCAGCTCCTCCTTTCCCCTGCCCTTCCCCCACTCACCCTCCCTCACAAACCCTTAATAGTTTATAAATTGTTATTATTTTTTCATGTCTTACATTGACCAATGTTTCCCGTTACCCACTTTACTCTTGTCCATCCCCCAGGGAGCAAGTTATATGTAGATCATGGTGATCTATTCCAGCTTTCTCCTTCCACCTTTCCCTTGACCTGGTATTGCTACTCTCATTATTGGTCGTAAAGGGTTTATCTGTCGTAAATTCCCTGTGTTTCAAGCTCTTACCTGTACCAATGTTCATGCTCTGCTCTAGCCTGATTTATAAGGTAGAATTGGGACATGATAGTGGAGGACAGGAAGCATTAAAGAACTAGACGAGAATTGTATGTTTCCTCATTGCTATACTGTACCCTGATTGGCTCATCTCCTTCTCAACACCCTTCTCTAAGGGGATGTCCAGTTACCTATAGATGTGCTTTGTGTCTCCACTGTACACTCCCCCTCATTCATATTGATGATTATTTTGTTCTTTGATACCTGATCCTGTCGACACCTTGTCGATCACACAGGCTGGTGTGCTTCTTCCATGTGGGCTTTGTTGCTTCTCAGCTAGATGGCCGCTTGTTTACATTCAAGTCTTTAAGATCCTAGATGCTATATCTTTTGATAGCTGGAACAACATCAGCTTTCTTCATCACATTTGCTTATGTACCGCTTTGTCTTCAGCGGTAGTGTCAGGAAGGTGAGCGTCACGGAATGCAAGTTTAATAGAACAAGATGTTCTTGCTTTGAGGGAGTATTTGAATAGAGGCCAGTGTCCATGTACTACATTAATACTAAGTCTATAAAAATATGCACATAGATCTATTTCCCCGTCGTCATCTATATATTTCCATATGTACATCCCTGTATTTAGACCTCTTTAAATGTCCTCTGCCTCCTAGTTCTTTCTTCAATTTCCTTTTACTTTCTTCTTGTCCCACTATCATGTTCAGCCCTCATTTGAGTTTCAGTAATTCCTCTGGGTTACATTGCCCTTGATCAAATGCTACCAGGCCTCCTACACTCTCTTCATTATCGATTTTGAGTCACTTTTTGTTCCCTTGTCCCTGGGGTTAACACCCACTTCCTTCTCACCCATGTCCCCCCAGTCTTGTTGTTTTCTCTTCCAAATTGTTTACCCCACCTGTCTTCTCTAGATAGACCTGCAGAGATAATGATATGCTCACAAAAACAAGACAGAGCAAAACACAGCAACAACAAAAAATACCAATGACAAAAAAAGAGAAAAGCCTGAAAATAGCCTGTTGACTTTTTGGAGTGTTTTCTGGTCTAGTTTAAAGAGGTGCTATGCCCTGGCCCGAAGATCTATTTTTGAAATTCCCTCGGGACATCCTTGCTCTCTTCTTCTTCCTCTTCTGTTGTCTACCCTTAGTGTTTTGCCTCAGTGTGATAGAATCAGATGGGGTGCAATTTCCACGCTGTGTCTTCAGTGTTGTCCCTTGTAGGGCTATGGGTCAATTAGGGGCGTCATGTCTCGTGGTGGAACTAGCCCTATGGTCCTCTCTGGAGCACTTTTTTTTTTTTATATATAACATCATTTTATTGGGTACTCACAACTCATCACAATCCACACATCCATCCATTGTATATCAATCACATTTATACATTTGTTTTCCTCCTCATTCTCAAAATAACATTTGTTTTCCTCGTCTGCTTGAGCCCTTGGTGTCAGCTCCTCATTTTTCCCCCTCCCTCCCCACTCCCCTCTCCCTCATGTACCCTTGATAATTTATAAATTTTTTTTTCATATCTTACACTGTCCAACATCTCCCTTCACCCACTTTTCTGTTTTCCGTCCCTCAGAGAGGCGGTTATATGTAGATCCTTGTAATTGATTCCCCCTTTCTATCCCACCTTCCCTCCATCCTCCTAGTATTGCCACTCTCACCACTGGTCCTAAAGGGTTCATCCATCCTGGAGTCCCTGTGTTTCTAGTTCCTATCGATACTAGTGTATAGCCTCTGGTCTAGCCAGATTTGTAAGGTAGAATTAGAATCATGAGAGTGGAGGGAGGAAGCATTTAAGAACCAGAAGAAAGTTGTTTGTTTCATCATTGCTACACTGCACCCCTGACTGTCTTGTCTCCTCCATGTGACCCTTCTGTAATGGGATGTCCAGTATCCCACAGAGATTTGGGTCCCCAATCTACCCTCCCCTCATGCACAATATGATTTTTTGTTTCTTGATGCTTGATACCTGAGCCCTTAGGATAGCCAGGCACCATCAGTTTTCTTCACCACATTTGCTTATGAACACATTTGTCTTCAGCAATCGTATGGAGAAGGTACGCACACATGATACGATTTTTTGTTCTTTAATGCCTGATACCTCATCTCTTTGACCACCTCGTGGTCACCCAGGCTGGTTTCCTTCTTCTGTGTGGACTTTGTACCACTTTTTTTGTAAAGATAATTTTATTGGGGGCTCTTGTAACAATCCATACTTCAATTGTATCACGCATATTTGTACATATGTTGCCATCATTGTTTTATAAATATTTACTTTTTATTTGAACCCTTGGTATCAGCTCTTCAATTTATCCTCCTTCTCCCTCTCCTTTGTGACCCTTGATAAATGATGCATTATCATTATTTTCGTATCTTACATGACTACTGTCTCTCTTCCTCTGTGGTTTCTTCCTCCTTCCTCTCTCCACCTTCCCCCTACCCTCCTGGCATTGCTATTCCCATTTCTGTTCCTGAGAGGTTTATCTGACCAGGATGCTATGTGAGCTCCTTTCTGTACCTATGTACATTCTCCAGCCTTGCTTGCAATGAAATGCAGGATTAGGGTCTTGGGAGTGAGGTGTGAGGAAGCCTCAAGGAACCCGAGGAATAGTGTGTATTTCATCCGTACTATCCTTCACCCAGGTTGACTCATCCCTTTCTTGCAGTCCTTGTGTGAGGGAATGTCCCATTGCCTACAGATGGATTTGGGGTCTCTTCTTTGACCCTCCTTGTTCTCAACAATATGTTTTTGTTTGTTTTGTGTCTTCTGATGTCTGTTACCTGATCCCATCAACACCTCGTGATCACACAGGCTAGTGTGCTTCTTCCATGTGGGCTTTGTTGCTTTTCAACTAGATGGTTGCTTTAAGACCCCAGGCGCTATATACCCAGGCACCATTAGCTTTTTTCACCACATTTGTTTATACACTCATTTTGCGTTCAGTTGCGGTGGGAGGTGTACATCATAATACCAGATTGTTACAGAAAAGTGTTCTTGTGTTGAGGTTCAGTTTGCACAGAGGTCGAAAGTCCATCTACTTCCTCATGTATTGCCATATAAATATATGTACGTTGGCCAATATTTCTGTTTTTAGGAATTGATATCTTTACGTTTGTACACCTATGTTTATAACTCAATTCATAGTCTTGCTTCCTAGATATTTCCTGTTTCCTTGTATATTCCATCTTTCCCATCACATGCTTGCCCTTTTCTGCTTCTTAGTGATTCCTTTCAGCTAGATTGCTGTTGCTCCAACCCCCTACCCACGATATCTATGTCCTCCTTGTTGTTGATTTTAATTCCCTAGTTGTTCCCCTGTGTATAGTGTTGTTTGCTCACTGCTCCCTTTCCCCACATCCTCCTGTCCCCACGTTGCTCTGGAACTGTGTGACATTTTGCTTTTTCCTCAGGCTTATGATGGTTCGATACGTTCAGTGTGTTGTATATTACCAACAATTATAGTCAAGAGTAAAGATGACAAAATTTAGCCTTCCCATTGAGTAGAAAGCCATAAAAACATAATGTGTGTTTGATATTTTGTTACTTGGGCCTCTCTTTGTTTTAGACCTTTACTTGTTCCTCTGTTCTCCCAGTGGCATAATGGGTTACTGACTGAGCTACTAGCCACCAGGTCACAGTTCCAGTCCATTAGGTGTTCTGTGAGAGAAAGATGAGGCTATCTGCCTCTGTAAAGATTTTTTTTTTTGGCATCACTTCTGTAAAGATTTTTAAGAAGTCTTGAAAACTTTTAAGGGCTGTGTTAGTCCGACTAGAGAAATAAATGCAAGGAGACTCTTATATGTATAAGGAAAAGCATTATATACAAGAGCAGTTGAATATTGAGGAAAATAATCCCAGCCTAATCCAGATCAAGTCCATAAGCCTGATATTAGCCCATATGTCAATATCATCTTTTAAGCCCTCTTCAGGCTCACGAAACACATGCAATGGCGTCGACTGCAGGAAGATCACAGGCCAGTGGATGCAAAGTCTTGTGGATCCAGTGGCGGTAGTAGCATCTCAGCATGGTCAGGCATCTTTTTGTGGCTCTTCCAGCTCCCAGGACTCTGGCTACATCAGCATAGCTTCATCGGGTTCGTCATTGTCGTCATCAGTAATGTCTCGCAGGGAGTGAGCTATTTATCGCCTTAGTGCCTCCAAATGTACTCATCAAGCTGCAACCTATTTACAGGCTAAACTCCACCCCTTCACTCCTCATAGTCTCAAGTTGATAACAGATTATGTAACTACAGGCTGTTTTTACCCTTTCTTCTAAGACCACTGTGAGTCAGAATTGACTAAATGGCAATGGTTTGTTGTTTTTAAATTTTCCTTGTACTGCCTTTTATAATAGATATCTTCTAATACAAAATACAATTTTAATTATTTTGCTGTTTTTTTGTTTTTTTGTTTTTTTTGGGGGGGGGCATCACTGCCCTCTGGTGGTCTTGGGAGCTAACCAGCGTTGCTCCTGAGAGCCGCCGCTGGATTTGAACTGACAAGTCCACGGATCGCAGTCCCGCACTCAACCACTTAAACTACCAGGGCTCAGCCATTTTGCTGTTTTTTTAACATTGTTTTTTAATTTTTAGTTTTAGTGATTGCACTGGGGAATACAGCTAATAATTTAAAGCAGTATGTAATTGTGCTTAGGTGCTTTCCAAAATAGCCTTGGATTAATTTCCACTTAATAACTAAGGACAGTTTACCCTTCTCCTTAATTTTCTGTAAAATTTCTCTCACTTTGAAATAATTGAATTTGGCCCTACTAGAAACAAGTTCTTCACAATCACTTCCACTTGCAACATAGTTTCTATATCATGGAAAAAGGCTTTTGAGCCTTTTCTTGTACTGAGCAAACCAAACTACCAGCCATTAACTCAATCTAACTCACAGGGTTTCTGTGAGTTTAAATCTTTACCAGAGCAGATCGCCTCTCATGGCTGGTGAAGTGCCAACCCTGTGGTCAGCAGCCCAGCATCCCCAGCACCGGAAATGCTCTTTCTTATCCTGAAGTAAGGCTAAATCAGAACTTATGTATCTGATGCACCTGTAGATTACTAGACAGGAGCCGATTTCATTCATCACCCAGCACTGCCTGTATATGTGAAAACGACCGACGTAGGGAGGAGTGGGCAGGGGGAGATGTCGGGCAGTGTAAGACATGACAAAACAGTAATGACTGCAGAGTAATGAGGACTGAGGGGGAGGGGAAAGGTTGAAGGGGGGGGGGAAGCGGGGCTCATATCAGGGGCCCAAGGGGAAAGGCAGATGTTCGGAGACTGTTGACGGGACAGGCAAGTGGGGGTGTTTGACACAGTATATGAAACTATGAATTGAACTATGTATGATGAAAAGCGATGAACAAGTGCCCAATAAAATGATTAAAAAATTGAAAAAGTGACCACAATATAGCATTATTTCTTCCACCTCGCTTTCCTCCCATTTTTGTGGTCACTATTGTTGTACAGTCAAGAACAGTATTAAGCCTGACAACTCCACTTTATAAATTGTTTGTACACATATGCCTTTTAAGTGAGATAGAAGAAAAGAGTTACAAAAATACACTCACATTATCTTTTACATTTATTCCTTTACTGGAACTCTATTCCTTAGAGTGTATTCAACTCAGTGTCCAGTATTTGATTTCAGCTTTTATTACTTGTTGTAAATAAGATGTGCTAAGGATGAATTCTCACCATTTTTGTTTATCTAGGAATGTCTTAATTTCTTTATTCTCCTTACCTGTTTTCTTTTGTTTTTAAGGGGATAGTATTGCTGAATACTGAGCAGTTGGTTAACATTTTGTCTTATCATTTAGACTCCTAACTGTTATTCTCGGTTTACAAGAAGTCAGCTATCAATCTTACTTAGAAAACCCTGTACTTGATGAATCCCTCTTCCTCCCTCTCTTTTTTCTTCCTCTCCTTTTGTCTAAGTTTTTGTTTTTCAATAATGTGACTGTAGAGCAGTGGTTCTCAACCTGCCTAGTGCTGTGACCCTGTAATATAGTTCCTAGTGTTGTGGTGACCCCTAACCATAAAATTATTTTCATTGCTTCTTCATAACTGTGAATTTACCTCTGTTCTGAATTGGACAACCCCTGTGAAGGGGGTCTTCATGGTTCTGTTAATTTTTCTTTTTTCCAGACTGAATAATCACAATTGACCTATCTTTAGATGTCCCTTTAGTAAAATTTTCACTTCAGTTAAGTTTTTCATCTCCATAATTTATATTTGGTTCTTTTAAATTTTTTCCATATCTTCTTTGCTACTTTAGTGTAACATTGTAACACTATTACATTGATTATTTAGTGTAATTTTCCACAAATGGTTCTCTTTAGTTCTCTGAAATAGTCATACTAGCTGATTTAAAATCATTGTCTAGTAAGTTCAATGTGTAAAGTTTGTTTTTACTTTTTTGTTGTTTATTTCTTTGGTGAATTTCCTGAATTAATCGGTTATAATCTGTTTATCTGTTTGCTCAATTATCTTAGTTGTCATTTAATGAAGGCATGGTATTTCTTTTAACTGTCCAGTAAGTCTTACAGTTTTTTTTCTTCCCAAGGAAGTTTCTACACTTGGGTACTTAAAAAATGTGCTGTAGAAATCCCATTATCTTTTTTGGGGGGCATCACTGCCCTCTGGTGGTCGTGGGAGCTACCCAGCCTGGCTCCCAGAGAGCTGCTCCTGGATTTGAACCGCCAAGCCAATGGACTGCAGTCCCGCACTCAACCACTATGCCACCGGGGATCAGACCCCCAATATCTTTTAATTCCATTTTTCTATGATCTTTTTTAACATCCCCTCATATATGTTGAGGTAGAATCTGAGACACAGCCAGAGGTGACAGTTTGGGGTCCTCTCAAATCATTTCTGAATGTGCACACAGTCCTGCACATGAGCATAGACTTCTAGATTCCCAGGAAAGTGTTGATGTTTTTCACAGACCTTTATAGACATTTCATCCTTGGTATTACCTTTTAAAATTTTGGTGGTGGTGTTGGGTAAGCCTTGAACTGTTAAAGGGTCAATGGTTCCAACCCACTCCATAGTAAGAAGATGAAACTATCTATTACCTTAAAGACTTACAACCTCAGAAACCATGTCTGTGTGTGTGTGTATGTGTGTGTGTGTGCGCGTGCATGACAGAGACAGAGACAGAGAAAATGGTCACTGTGAGTCAGAATCGATTCAATACCCTCATGAGTTTGGGTTATAAATACATTATTCCTCAGTTTTGCTTTTGAAGATTTCTGTCATCCACTCATTAGCCCCAGTAAGTAAAAACCCGTAAGTTGCTGCAATGTTAAACAATTGATAGTGATAATTTTCAACAAATAAGGGAATAAGGCTATTTGACAGTTTCAGCTCTGATGACTTGTCTATTTAAGACAAACTGTGTGAATGAGCCCTGTGAGAGAGCTGTTTTTTGGGAGGTGGGACATCTGGACAGCTCCCATTTTGCTCCAATAGTCTCTCAGCTGATTTTGCACAGCTACCCTAATTATGTCTGTTGGTTAAATAAGAAGAAACCACCTGTCATCTTACTGTTTGTTGCTTTAGTTTTGGTTTGTTTGGGTTTTGGTTTATATTAAAAGATAATTTGGGGGGCTGAGCCCCGGTGGCGTAGTGGTTGTGCGCGGGACTGCGGCCCACTGGGACAGAGGTTCAATTCCAGCAGTGGGGCTGGGCCTCCTACTCCCACCACCGGAGAGCAGTGATGCCCCCCCCAAAAAAAAAAAAAAGATAATTTGGGGCTGAGCCCCGGTGGCGTATTGGTTGTGCACGGGACTGCAGCCCACTGAGATGGAGGTTCAATTCCAGCTCAATGGAATAAAAGCTGGGCCTACTACTCCCACCACCAGAGAGCAGTGATGCCCAAAAAAACAAAACAAACAGAAAAAGATAATTTCATTTGAAGCTCTTATAACTCTTTGTGTGTGTGTGTGTGTGTGTGTGTGAGCTATTTATTAATAGACGAGGTTGATAGTGTTCCGTTCTTCTTGGACACAACAGTTCGGCCACAGTGGCCAGTGGTCTTGGTGAGCTGAACTTGAACTCGAAAGGCCCAGATCTTCTACAGCTGCTCCAGATCTTTGCAGAGTTTGTTGTCCAGACTGTTGTCCAGGACTTGGCTATGTTCATTCACCATCCTTCCCATCTTTCTGTCTATTCAAGAACTAGTCTGGAATCTTGTCCTGCCATGGATTCTGCAGTATGGTGATCACCCGCTCAACCTTGTTTTCAGTGAGCCCTCTTGGTGAGGTCGGTGTCTGCTTTTCTCACACCACATGAGCGTATCTCCACCCGATACCCTTCATGTCTGTGATGGCAAAGGCTATTGTCCACTGCCCATCAGTGTTAGTGTTGAGCACTCACAAGATATGCTGGAACTTCTTGGGGATTACTAGAGACATGGCAGTGGTAGTGGTGTGTAGGCCTCTGATGGGACACTCTTATAACAATCCATCCATCAATTATATCAAGCATATTTGTAAATATGTTGCCGTTATTCTTTTCTAGACATTTACTTTCTGTCGAGCCCTAGGTATCAGCCATTTTCCCCCTCCCTTCCCCTATCCCCATGACTCCTTGATAAATTATAAAATATTTTCATATATTACACCAACCTCTGTCTCCCTTATCCCATGAACTGTTGTTCATTCCCCTGGAGGGGATGTGTTTGTGGTTGCCTTTCTTATTGCAATCAATTTTCCCTTCCTCCCCTACTCCCCCGCCTTCCTTCCTCCACCCTTCTGGTATTGCTATTCCCATTCCTGTTTGGGGGTTCCGTGTGTTGTGAACTCTGGTCTAACCCACAATTAGAGATAGCACTGGGGTCATGATAGTGAAGGGTGAGGAAGCCTCTAGGAACCCAAAGAATATTGTATGTTTCATTGATGTTTTACTGTGCCTTGGTTGACTCATCCCTTCCCTATGACCCCTCTCTGCGGGGATGTTCTACTGTGTACAGATGGGCTTCGGGTTTCCGCTCCAAACCCCCTTTTTCTCAACAATATGGTTGGTTTGTTGGTTTGTTTTGGGTCTTCTGATGCCTGTTACCTGGTCCCAGTGACACCTTATGATTACATAGGCTGGTGTGCTTCTTGCACGTGAGCTTGTTTCCCTGCTAGATGATTGCTTGTGTAACTTGAAGCCTTTAAGACCCCAAACTAGCAGTTCTCAACCTGTGGGTCTTTGCCCCCTTGGGGGTTGAACAACCCTTTCACGGGGTGGTCATATAAAACCATTGAAAAACACATATATTTCCAATGGAACCGAGACACTGCTCCTCTGTCTCCAGGTGGGTCTGCTAATATGTAGATACACTACATGAGTACCTGGTGGGAAGACTGTTACCCATGCTACACCATGCTTTAAGACAAAATTTCACCTATTTGTAATTAGAATTGTATATTTCATAATATATACTTACATATTGTTTTGTGATTAATCACTATGCTTTAATTATGTTCAGCTTGTTACAATGAAAATATATCCTGTATATCAGATATTTACATGACGATTCATAGCAGTAGCAAGCTGCAATGAAATAGCAACAAAAATAATTTTATGGTTGAGGTGTCACCACAACATAAGGAACTCTATTAAAAGGTCGCAGCATTAGGAAGGTGGAGAACCACTTCCCCAGAAGCCACACCTTTTGATAGCTGGGCACCATCTGCTCTTTTCATCACATTTGCTTATGCACCCATTTTATCTTCAGTGAAGGTGGGCATTACAGAGTTTGTTGTTGAGTCTCTTCTTACTCATGGTGACCCTAAAGACACAGTAGAACTTCCCTTATAATCTGTATGGGATTAGATCACCAAGGTCTTTTCTCTCACAGGAGAGATAGATGGGACTTTTTACTTCCATAAAGAATCACAGTTTTAGGAACCCACAGGCACTTCTACCTTGTCGTAGAATGTTAACTCAATGACAGTGAGTTTTGAGTTTCTCCCCCAGAGCAATTAGTGAGCTCAAACTGCCAATCTTTCTGTTGATTACCAGCCAAGCATTTACTCATTAATTCCTGTTTACATTTTGGCTTATAACCATGTGTTCCACCCCCACCCCCCATCTATGTTTATTTATAAAAATTGGTGTCTTGTCGATATAAAATATTTGTTTCATTTATTATGTAATCATGTGATAAATTTCATCAAGGTCTTACAGTGGTACTTTATGTGTTACTATTTATTACCATCAAGTCAATTCCACCTCCTGGCAAGCCTATAGGACAGAGTGGAACTGCCTCATGGGCTTTCAACGGCCATAATTCTTACCAGGTGCAACTGCTACAGCTTTCTTCTTGCAGTAGTAACAGGCGCTGAGGTAGTTAAGGTTTATTCTACCAAGCTGACCGATAGACACATGTGGGATTCATTGAAGAGCAGAGCACTAAATGACTTGGTAAGCCTCACCCTCCCAGTTTTCTTGTCTCTTACTCTCTGATGGTCAGGCCCCAGTGTGCAGCTGCCTTAGCCAGTTCCCTGCTAGACTGGCAAGACTCAGTTCCCACGAGACATCCCTGAGGTGAATCCACATGGACGAGACATCCCTGAGGTGAATCCACATGGACTTACCTGATGCAGCCCTGGGTGTTAGAGAAGCTGCATGGAGACCCCTGCCAGTGCTGAGATGCTTACACCGCCACTGCATTCAAAGACTCTCTACCCACTTAGCTTGTGATCCTCCTGAATTTGGCGTCATTGTGTGTGGTTTGATTTTGAGAAGGCCTTGGTAGATCGATGTTGGACATACAGTCTAAGTCGGACTTACGGACTTGGACTGCATGGAGTTGGGATGCTTTCTGAATGTACACTTACTCTTTTATGCATATATGAGTTTCTGTGCATTTGTTGCCCTAGTCTACCCAGACTAATACAGGTGGGTTCAAACTGACAACCAAAGAGCAGCTGAACATTTAACCACTGTAGTGCTGCGCTCCTTCCTAACATAGTATCACTTGACAAAAATATTTTTTCATGTTAGGAAATAGACATCTGCATTGTCTATTACTAGTACTGGCAAACTTGTTCTGTGAATGACCAAAGAGCCCTGATGGCACTGCCTGGTAAGCATTGGGCAGCTAATCTCAAGGTCAGCAGTTCACATTCAACAGCAGCTCCACAGGAAAGAGAAGAGAGCCTCAGAAACTCTATATAGTCTTGAGGAATCAGAATTGACTCAATGAAAGTGTATGTTTAGAGTTTATTTTTATTTTGAGGCCTAAGTAGTTTCAATTGCAAATAATTAACTTACCCTGTACTAAAAGCAGCCAGGCCAACCATAAAAGTGTGATGTGGTCTTATAAAACTTTGTAGCAAAATCAGGCAGTGAAATGGATTTAGCCTAATGGCTTTTAGATCTAGTTTCCTCAGTGCCCTAGTTTTTTGAAAAAACTTTTTAATATTGTTTTTAACTTTTTTCACTCTTATTAGTAATAGGTCCTAGCATCCTAGTGTCCAAATTTTCACATACATCTTTACTTTTTTTCCCGTAGTGTTAAATTCTGAAAATGGGATTTCTCAGACTTGAGTACCTCATTAGGGTTTTTATTTTGTGTAGATATGACTAAAAGAAGTTTTGATTATTTCATTTTATAGTTTGTAGAGGTGGGGGGAGGGGGATTGATGTCTTAAGGAAGAACCAGATGAATCTCATGATAATAGTACAAACAGTTAATTAATATACTCAGCTACTAGCCCAAGGGTTGAAATTTCCTGTTCCTCAAGCAAGGCTTGGTGATCCATTCAATTCTGAAAAACCAGCCATTGAAGACCCTGTGAGGTCTGCTCTGACACATACGGAGTCACCATGAGTTGAATATCTAGCTAGGAAGAAGAAAATATGAAAAATTAAATATATATGAAACATTCTACAAACATACCACGTTTTTCTGTTTGTAACTCTGTCGAGGTTTGTTTAAAACCTTTCATAGATTGGGTTTGATATTTGAAAAGTTGTTGTTGGGTGCTGTAATGTCAATTGCAATTCAGAGACCCCATGCACAACAGAACACTGTTGGAGTCCATGGTCGCAGCCATTGGGTCATTCCATCTGGTCAAGGGCCTTCTTTCTTGCTGCCCCCCACCTTGCCATGCATGCTGTCTTTCTCTAGGGATGAGGTCTCTTCTGACTTGGTCAGAGTATCTGAGACAAAGTCTAGCCATCTCCCTTCTAGAGAGAATTCTAGCTGTATCTCTTTCAAGGCAGATTTGTTTGTTATTTTGACAGTCCTTGGTACCTTAAATATCCTTCACCAGCACCACAATTCAAAGGCATCAATTCTTCTATGATCTTCCTCACTTAATGTCCAATTTCAAATGCAAATGAGACATTCCAAAATGACAGAATAATTAAAAGTAAGCTTGTCTTATATAGTCTATTGCATTGCTGTTAAACTAGCATTTTTATTTCATTGGGGGGAGGAAGGAAGGCAGGCATATTTTCCACTTCCAAAAGATGATAGAGAAGTAATCAATTAGTATAAATATTGACAAACTGTTACTCATGGACCAAATCCTTCCCCATTGCCTGTTTTTGTAAATGAATTTTATCGGAACGTAGCCATGATCATTCATTTACATATGGCAGATGTAAAGTAAGGGTGTCAGACTTTATGGATCATAAAACCTAACATACACAGTGTCAACCACGCATAAAAATTTTTCAGACCTTTGAATTACAGGGATTTAGTTTTTCTGCTTATTGAAAATGAGTCTACTAAAGTAGAGGCAACTTAACTACTGAATAGACAAACAAGATTTTAGATACACAATTTAGAAACCAGATCCAGGAACTTCAAATACCGAACAAAATGTGAAGAAATGACATTAGAAATGTTGGACTATTGATTATTTAATATTTAGTGTAACTCTAGATTTGGTGAAAGATTTAGATCAGAACCCACCAGTAGTGGCACTTGCAGTGGCCAGTACAGAGGCACTTGCCTTAGTTATACAAACAGTTTATAAAACTTGGTCATATCTTTAAAAATCAGTAGATACAAATATTATGTAACAAGTTTCCTTGGAGCCTCCCTGAAACAACTTTGTTTTAACTTCTGAACTAAGCAGCATCTTTCAAATGGGAAAGTTCTAGCTCTTAAAAAAAATTTTTTTTTAATCTGTAAAGATAGCAGTAGTAACCTTTATTCCTACATTCCCCCAATTAAACTTATGTGAATATGAGTGAAGAAAATCTGGGTTGTTCTTTCTCTTAGATCTACATATTAGTTAACAGCCTAGATTTTTTAAGAATCACAAAGTACATAGCTAAAGCAAAAACCTACTGCCATCAAGTCAACTCTATTAGCAACCCTGGCTGAGCCCCGGTGGCATAGTGGTTGTGCGCGGGACTGCGGCCCACTGGGACGGAGGTTCAATTCCAGCAGTGGGGCTGGGCCTCCTACTCCCACCACCGGAGAGCAGTGATGCCAAAAAAAAAAAACAAAAACCTATTAGCACCTGTGTAGTGGTGGTTCTCAACCTCCCTTTAATACAGTTCCTCATGTTGTGATGACTCCCAACCATATGTTCGTTGCTACTTTCTAACTGAAATTTTGCTACGGTTATGAATCGTAATGTAAATGTCTGATATACAGGATGTATTTTCATTGTTACAAATTGAACATAATTAAAGCTTAGTGATTAATCACAAAACAATATGTAATTAAATGTTGTGAAATATTTGTGTTTTCCTATGGTCTTAGGGTTTCGGAGACTATAAATCTTTACAGGAGCAGACAACCTCATCTTTGTCCTGGGAGTGGATATTGGGGCTGACTGGTAAGCAGTCCAACACCTAACCCACAGAACTTCAGGGATTCATTTAGCAGAGTGTTTAGTAGCACTTTTTACTCATTTTGTAAAGTCATCCTTTAAAAAATGCTATATGTGTGACTTCTTAGAGGAGTATAGTGCAAAAGCCTCTGAAGTCAAGTTCCTCTTGACTAGGTCCATAAGTACCTAGACCTATTTCCCTACTTCCGGACTAGCATCGAAAGAAGCCACTAATTTTAATTTTTCAGTTGCTCATGTTAGAACCATTTTTCACAGCTGAACTGAAATCTTAGTTAGAGGTAGACTACTTCACAGCTGTGTCACTTGCCAGATTTTTGCAGGATAAAGCTGATGGAGGGGAAGTAAATAGAAGTGGTATATATCTTATCTAGATAGAATTGCTGTTATAGAAACAAATTTTAGAGGTGATTGTTGACAAGAAGTAATTGACTCTCATTCACATTGTATACATTTCTCTTTATTTTATTCTTTTTCATCTTGTTTCTTAACATTTCTTTTTCTGCTGTATTATGTATTAGACTAGCTAGGTAGTACTATGCCAAGAATTATGATATTTGTGTTATGATAGTGCTTCAGGAGATGATTCTTGGCAAGCTGGTGAGGAAATGGTACTGAACCATTCCTTAGCTATCATAAAAACAGAGGGAAATGTGTATGATGTACTGACTATAGCTTTGCATATGATACTTGCGATCATGTAGGGTAGGAACGTGCAATAAGCTAGTATTTCACCTTGCCCTACATACAAATGCTCTCTTATAACCCTTATAAGCGTTCCAATAATTGTATCAAGATCCCCTCAGTTTTTGTGCCTTACTTCTTCAGAAACTTTTACATCATCCCTTTCTCCTTAAGAAATTATTCTAAGGCTGAGCCCTGGTGGCTTAGTGATTGCGTGCGGGACTGCAGCCCACAGGGTTGACAGTTCAAATCCAGCAGCAGCTCTCCAGGAGCAAGGCTGGGCTTCCTACTCCCACTAGGGCAGTGATGCCAAAAAAAAAATTACAAAAAAAAAAGAAATTATTCTGTTTTGCCGAACCTTTATTCATTCATTCATTTAGTAAATTTTTACTGTGTTGTCTGCTCAGTCTTATGGGGCATTGAAACCGTTAAACAGTCTCAGAGCCTAAAGAATTTCTAGGGGCGTCAGATAAGGAAATAGGCTGTGATAGAATGATAAGCCATCACTCACCCACGGCCATCAGCCCATACCTGCTCATAGCGACCCCACAGAACAGGTGGAACTGCCCGTATGGATTTCTAAGGCTGGGACTGCGACTCTCAACAGAAAGCCTCCTCTTCCTCCCAAGGAACAGAGCATTCAAACTGCTGAACTTTAGGTGAACAGCCCAACACGTAACACACTATGCGACCAGGCTTCAACAATAACTCTGAGACTTTGAGGAAGTTCACCTCTTGTGATATTTGCCAAGTTGTTTGAAGGCTTAAAAATAATTTAAAGAAAGCACTCAACCCAGTGCCTGTTAAAATAAATCACTTCCTGCCTCTAATCTAAATCATACACTTGAATATTACTGTAAAAAGAAAGAATTATTGTGACCACTGCTTCACAGAAAAATTATTTTTCATAAGAAATTTTATAAGTACCCTGTCTGTAAGGAAACTATTTATAGAAATCCAATTTTGGAGTTAATTCTTGTAAAACTGTTATCAAAATCCCATTAGTAAGGAGCATTAACTTAAGTTAATATCTTAAGAATTTATTATGCTCGTAAAATAAGTGATTTCAATTCTATAATCATGGATTTATTTATTTATTTATCAATTTAATATAGAATACTCCTATGTATCTACACCTCCTCCCCTTAATAGTTTAGCATGCCAATTGCTCATAACAAAATTTCATAAGTTGGAATAAACTCAATGGTACAATGGTAGTGAGTTTAGCTTTTTTTTGGGGGGGGGGGGGCATCACTGCTCTCCGGCGGTGGGAGTAGGAGGCCCAGCCCCACTGCTGGAATTGAACCTCCGTCCCAGTGGGCCACAGTTCCACGCACAACCACTACGCCACCGGGGCTCAGCCCAAGTTTAGCTTTTTTTTAAATGTACTAAAAATAGAAACCAACTGGCTAACAGTAACACAATTTATAATTCTTGAAATATAAGAAGGTTTTTAGTTCGAATCACAGTCTGAAGTGTACAGTTTATTTCATTATGTGGTTGATTTTTCTAACTTTGTCATACTGTTTAAAAACTTGTGTGTATGTTATTCCAATTGTAATTATGCTTCAAAAATAAGACAAGCTGATGTTACTCCACATAAGTAGTATAAACTTGAGGTAACAACAGAACTGCAGTCATTTTCTAAATATTTTATATGAATCATTCTTACTTACCAATGGGAAATAGCAATCCAACACTGTGAACTGAAACTCCAGGGATCTTTCTACTTAGGTATACGGTAGCTGCTTTCCTACAAAGCAAACAATGAAGCTGAGAGTGGAGGGAGAAGGGGTGAGGAGAAACATGTGGCTTGTGTTGGCAGAAGCAGTACTCGGATAGTGAGTGACAGCATGAGAAAAATGGATGTGTTCTTCCCTCGCCGCTCTTCGCCTCTCTGTTTAAATCAGACAAATGGCAAGCACCCGGGGGACTGGGGCCAGTTCTCTGACAACGGAAACCTCTTCTATACAGCCCTGCCAGATTCATGAGAGTGACCGTGCACCGCTTTTGTCGCTGTTATTCTTGCTTCTCACCTTGTCAGGGACACGTTGCTCTTTCTGTGGTGCTGCTTTTGTGGTCTCCCCCATACACACACCCCCACCCCGTATTCATCTTAGCTGTGCCGGACCCTCTGTTGACAAGCCTTCACCATTGAACCCTTTCTGAACCTTGGATGATAGAATGACTTCTTAAAAGTGTGCGGCCGTGTGTTTTTCTCTCATCTCCCCGCCCACCCCACTAAATATACAAGTTAAACATCTTCAAACCCATGCCAGAAGACTGTGTGGTAGGGGTTTTGTTTGGATTTGTTGCTGCTGTTTGTTTTTTCTAATAGTAAAATTTCACACACTCAAACTGCTTTTGCTTTTCACCTGGAGATAGCTTGGGTTTAGGGAAATCTTTTGTTTGAAAACATTTATGGGAAACAGACATTAATTGATGTCTTTAGTAAACTTTTAGTGAATTCCTACAAACTTCCTGACATTGTGCTAAGTGGCATTATAGGTTGAGGTTGAGTCAGTGATGTACATAACACTGATTGGGTTGTTATCCTTTTCCCTAAAATTGCTAATCAAATCATATAAAAAGGCTGGTGTTTTCAAAATGTTTCTAAGTCTTCTATTGTAAAAAGCAGTTAAGATAAGTGGCTTTAGGGCTGAGCCCCAGTGGCGTAAGTGGTTGAGTGCGGCGGGCCTGCAGCCCACGGGCTTGGCGGTTCAAATCCAGTGGTGGCTCTCAGGAGCAGCACTGGTTGGTGCCCACAACCACCAGAGGCAGTGATGCCCACAAAACAAAAATCAAAAGAAAAAAAAGATAAGTGGCTTTAACCCTGAGTTAATTTCAATTTAACTTTACCTGAGGTAAACTGTGCTGCCATTAGAACATTTAAATGACTTGTATTCTGACATTGTAATGCTAAAATTGTTAAATGCTTCTCAAGACTAAACTGTGTGATGTTACATTTTAGGTCAGAAGACGTGTCTTCATCTCCATGGCATCTTTCCTTACCTCTATGTGCCATATGATGGTTATGGACAGCAGCCAGAAAGTTCTCTCTCTCAGATGGCATTCAGTATCGACAGAGCACTTAATGTGGCTTTAGGCAATCCATCTTCCACCGCTCAGCATGTGTTCAAAGTGTCATTAGTATCAGGAATGTAAGTACATGATAAATCTTTTCAAAATTTGATTTATCTCTAGATCTATTGGTATTCTAATTAGAAGAAGCAGGTAATTGAAAAACACTTTGTTCATGTTCTTATTACCTCTGGTTAGTGGAAATGGGGAGGGCTTCTTGCGGTAATTTTAAAAATAAATTTCTATTGCAATCAAAAAGGGATAAATGGTTAGCATTGATCTCAGTTTTAATCTTTCCTGTTTCTCCAGCTTCTTAATAGTATAGAAATTTACTCATATAGTAAATATATATTAAGCATGGTCAATGTTTAGGCACTTGAGATTTATTGATAAACAGAATAAAGATGCTTGTTGCCATGGAGCTTATATTCTAGTGGTAGGAAACAGACTGTAGAATATACATGTAATACATCTTTATTAAAAGGTAAATAATGTTATAGGAAAAAAAAGATGGTATAGGACAGGATAAGGAGACTCTGAGGTTTAGTTGTGGAGGAGTGGGCAAGTGGGACTTTTAATTAGTGGCCAACAGTTCAAACCCTACCAACCCCTCCACAAGAGACAGGTAAGGCAGAAACCCAATGAAGCAGTCTACTCTGTCCTTTAGACCAGCCGCGAGTCAGTTCGATGGCAGTGACTGTGACGGGGAAGATTTCACTGCCCGAGCAAAGACTTGGAGGAGATGAAGGAGGAGGAGCAGCATGAGAGGGGAGAGGAGAACCAAATGAGATTAGAGGTCTGTGAGGATAGGAATCATGTAGACCAGTAGTTCTACCCGAATGACCCCAGGCTCAGAAAGGTCGCCATACCTGGAGTGATAGTCGGGAGAATGCGCCTGTCAGCTGTTCAGCCGCAAGGAGCCTAATTGACTGATGACCCATGTTGCACACTGGAAGCTAGTCTATCGCCCCAGCTGATCTGTGGGGAGTCCTGTAGGAAGCTTGGAGACACAGGACGCCTAGTGGGCAGCCATCTTGAGGTTCCCCCGATGGCCTTGCCGAACTTTGATTAGAAGTGCCCTGCAAGGCACGACCCAACTTCCCTTCCGTTCCTCTTTCCTTTGCTTCAGATTAGACCATATAGTTCTCTCAGTCTCTGCTGCCTCCCTCTTCTTACTCTGTCAGAAATATTTTCTACAATAAATCTCTTGCACTTTTGGCATCTTTTTAAATTAGAGAACCCGGGCGTACATAAACTCTTGGTAGAAATTAACTTCCTGCCAAAGAATCTCCTTATGTAACCATACCATCTTATGTTGCTACTTTGTGAACTTGCAAAATTAATTTTAAACAGGGCAGAATAGGGAAGATGATGTGTGTTGTTAATTATAGGATAGGACTGTTTTGAAGAACACTAAGGTGTGTTTTTTCAACCACAAAATGAAATGAGAGTGATAGACTTGAGACTGGGAGTGGAGGAGATGGGAGAAGTGGATGGAAGTCCTCATTTCTCTCATGCATATTAATTGAAAAGGGAAAAAAAAGACCACTTTATAAGAGTCATGATGAACTGAGGATAGGTTTGCTGCTCCTTTCCCTAATCTTTTAAAAGCGATGCCCTAAAAAATAATCAATTGGGTATGGTTCGGCTAA
The DNA here is from genome assembly GCA_004026705.1 of Nesogale talazaci. NCBI lineage: Eukaryota > Metazoa > Chordata > Mammalia > Afrosoricida > Tenrecidae > Nesogale > Nesogale talazaci. The sequence continues at coordinate 602,251 of PVJH01000011.1, read as the reverse complement.
TTCACCTCCCCCAAGTATTATTTAATTGAAAAGTTTTTGTTTTATAATATCAAATAAAGTAAAGTGGAATCAAGGCAGTAGAGTAATTAGGGAAGCAAGTTGCATTACCTAATCTCTAAGTGATGGAAATAATTTAAAATATCTTTTTCTTATATTTCAGGCCTTTTTATGGTTATCATGAGAAGGAAAGACACTTTATGAAGATCTATCTTTATAATCCTGCAATGGTGAAAAGGTACAAAAGATATATGAGTCTCTGAAAACTATAACTACTTTAATAATAAAAAACACAGGCATATATATTAAAGAAAGAGACTGTGATAAATACATGTATATATCTACAGAGAGACTTATGAATAGGCTAATGTTTATGGTTGGAGTTGTGGGGAAAATATTTTAAGAGTAGCAGGATCTTGGTTCATGGTCCCTTAAGCTTCTCTCCTATCATAGGCTTAGGGAATTTGTAGGAGTAAGTAAGAAATGAAAGCTACCTTTTATTATCTTAGTGCTCTGCTGGTCATCCCCGATATTGAATACTAAGATAACCTTACTCTTAAGCTTCAAAACATAGAAAAATGTGTGAGAGGCTAGGGTGAAGGGGCTTCTGAGTTCTCAGAATCCTGCTGATTATTTCTAAACCAAACTCACTGCCATCAAGATTGTGCTAACTCATAACCACCCCCTGTGGATTTCTGAGACTATAACTGATGACGAGAGTAGAAACCCCCATCTTTTTCCTGCAGAACTGCTGGTTTCGAACTGCAGACTGTGGATCACAGTCCCAGTGCATAACCACTATAGCACCAGGGCTGATTTCTTAATGAAACCTTACATCCTGAGCCGCTGCTGGATTTGAACCGCCAAGCCACTAAACCACTACGCCACCGGGGCTCAGCCCAACATCCTGAGACTTTTGTTTGCTTGTTTGTTCTGAGGGCGTGTTTAGTAGTCTCCCTACTCCTCCTCGCCACCCCGGCTCCAACCGCCTTCTTTCAATTAGTCTTTAGCTCACATCTTATAGCTCAGATTATTGGTGGCAGGAAGGACACATACATAGTTTTCAGACATCTTTTTGGGTTCAAAACAAGGGTTTTTACTGTCTGGTGGAGACAAAGGGTAAAGAGGATTGAGTATTGATTTTTTTGAAGGATCTCTTTGTTTGAAGGTGCAAAGGTGCTAGACTCTAAAGGGGCCATCCTTTTCTTGGGCACAAATTGAATGTCTCGTCAAAATGAATTCAGGCACTAAGAGGCACAGCCAACAAGGACATGAGGTTTACTCTGGATGAGGTCCTTCATTTGTCTATTGAGTAGTTTACAGCCCGTCATCCCAATGATCATTCCCTTCTCTAGGTAATCAGTGAGAACTAGCTTTTCCTATAACCTTACCCCTTGCCCTATCTTCATCAGTATCTATTATGTAAGGTGAAGGAACCCTAGTGGTATAGTTGTTACCACTTGGGCTATGATTCGAAAGGTTAGCGATTTGAAACCATCAGCTGCACTTCCGCGAAAAAGAAAGATGGGGCTTTCTACTCCTATTAAAAGGTAATAGTCTTGGAAACCTACAGGGACAGTTGTGCAGTGTCCATAGGGTCACTGTGAGTTGGCATCAACTCAGTTGCGGTGGGTTTGGGTTAGTTTGCTTTATTATGGAAGATACTACATTTTCCAGAATGAGTGCTCACTGTGGTGTGTGTGTGTACATTCAGACCAGATCCTTTCCACTCACACTTTCTCATTCATTGAGTACACAAGAACAACCAACCTATGTGTTCTTCCTTTTTCTTTCACACCAGTGATAAGAAGTTAAACTTCTAGTCACAAAATGTGCTCAAAGAGGTATAAGGTTTTTTGTTTTGAATAGAAGACTTATAAATTGTAATTCTACTTTTATAAATGAATTGATTTCTCTTATTTGGACTATAGCAATCACGTATTAAACTGTTTCCAATAAGCTTACATTACAGTATACAGCCTGCTTACTACAGTATTCATCTGAAGTTGCCTGGTGTTAGTGATTATGTATTCATTTTCTTAAATATATAAAATACGTACATTATATGATGCTCTGTGGAAGTTGTGGGGTAAACAGTAGTGAACAATATTTTCTGATTCTTGCCCTCAAGGAACTTGTAGCCTAGCAGAAAGGCCGTGAACAACAAGCAAAAACCTATATGAAGTCAAATTTTCTGACATAGGCTACAAAGGCAAAGAGCAGACTGGGAGGTGGGCCTGGGAGGTGACTAGGAATGGGAAACATGAAGGTAGTTGGGAAGAGTATGGATTGCAAACAATGTCAAAAAACTAAATATGTTTAAATTTTGGAAGGGAGAACGAATTTGCACTGTAATTATGCAGATCACAGTAAACAGTTTAAAACGCAAAAGTAGAAAGTTTATGGAAAAGATCCCCTCAATAGCACCTAACAGCAGTTATTCTGTGTGTCTCTGTCTCAGGCTTTCAACTTTCTTTTCTATTTTATGGTTTTTCTTTGTTTTGTTTTTCAATCTTTAGACATTTGGCTTTCAAATATATCAGTATATTAAATCACTTACTGAATAAATAGATTAATCCTTCTAGAGTGAGGGCGCAAAAGTCAGAAAATTTGTTTTAAATTGTAGCTCTGCCACTTTTTATTTGTCCCATTTCAGCCAGTTATTTAAATTTCTCTAAGATTCAGTTTTCCTTATTTACAAAGTGAAGATAATAGGTTTATGTTGATTTCTACATGAGACTAAGCAGTTCAAGAACTCCCTGCCTCTATTAATAAAATTATTCTTATCTTTATCTTCATTATCATTTATAATATCAAAGAAATCTGCCTGAACACCCCATTATATCTAGACCTTTCCACATCAATTCCACTACCATCTAGTTGATTCCTATTGTTGGCAGCCTTATATTGTAAAACTGTTATTGAGACTAAATCTTTACAGGAGCAGATTTGATGTCTTAATTAATGTTCTCTAGTTTACCTTTTGAGTTCTAATATCTCCTGTTATGCCTGTACAAAAGCAGACAAAATTCATGATTAAAGGATTTATTAAGAATGTCAACATATTGTAATGCATATGAAAATGCCCAGGGTAGTTGTTTACCGGGTGTGTTAGGATTTTCTAGAGAAACAAAACCAGGACACTTATGATTATATATATATGTATATGTATATGTATATGTATAAATAAAAGAATAGCTTAATATAGTGAAAAGGAATACAACGGCTAATTAGTGGCCTCAGTTCAACTCGATTTCATGGAACAATTAATATACTCAAGGTCCTTCTGATGATGCAGCCTGCCAGTCCAAGGTCAAGGAAGCATAGTTTGCCCTCAGGTAGAACAGCAAGGTAGGGCAACAATAGTCAGTGCAGGGAGCTTAGCGAAGCAGGCCTCATGGGATCTTGAACTCAAGCATCAAGGTGAAGCAGATTTGAGGGAGCTTCAAGCTCTACTGACATGATCCATGGGTTGCCTCAGCCCACATGGGTTGCGTCAGCCCACAGATAGTGCAGCACACAGTTAAGGCAAAGAACTAGCTCAAGCAGCAGCATGCTCGTCTTGTCACCAGGGAAGCAGAGAGGCAGGATGCTAGCAGCAGAAAGTATTTATCTGGGTTGCCCTCCAATAAAGCTTTGACCTCATTAAACTCCACCCACATGTTCCTACGAAGGCCTAGTTGACACAACAAACCTAACTATCATAGCAGACATGTTAGGTTTGCAGACATGTATTCTAATTATCAACCTGAAGGCTTTTCAGCTCTAGCTCCATGCATCAGCAAACTCAGCTTCCTGAAGTAAGTGCCTAGAGATGCCCCACTCCAGTAAGCCTCTGCCAGGAGGGACTCAGCTCCTCTTCCTTGGTCATCAAGTCAAACTTTCCCAGCTAAGTGCCCAGAGGCACCCCATCCCATAAACCGGCCTCTACACAAGCACTCACCTTAAAAGTCCATTACCCTGTTCCATCCTCTGGCTCCTAGTTGTGCCACTGCTCCCCAGATTTAGGAGGTTCGCTGTGCAGGAATCTCAGGCCTACTCCTCTGTCTTGCTAGTAGTGAGATCTCCCCCTCTTGCTTCTCAGAGGGCTCATTTTATGCACAGCAGTATGGCATTCCAAGGAATCCTGTCTGGAATTTCTCACAAACAAACCCTCTGTCAGTATCTGCCCCCAGTTAGAGACTTTGGCTAGAAGAACCACATTAAATAATTCACTTCCCCTGCACAGACAGCCTCATCTTTCCTCTGTAGAATGCCTGGTTATCAGCCTACTTACCAACTCATGGTTATCAGCTCCACTTCTAACTCACAGGTCACCAAACTCCTTAGGTAACACGAAGAACTCTTCTTTCTCTCGAGTCTATTCTAACTCATAATAACTTTATAGGACAGACTGTAGTTTCCCCCTTGGGTTTCCAGTTATAAATCTTTACAGGAACAGAAAGCCTGTTGGGGTTTAACTGCTAACCAGCCTGACATGTATCACCAAGGCCAGTGTATCTAAAATGGACTTTTCCCTTGTTTTGAATGTGTTGAGTCATTTTATCCCACAGTGATTCTAGAAGATATAGTAGAACTGCCCCAAAGGAAGCAGATTGGCACGTCCTTGCCCAAAGCGACTGTTGAGTTTGAACTGCCAACGTTTTGTTCAGCAGCTATGCACTTTTATAGCTGTGCCACCTAGAGTTTAATCCTTCTTCCTCTTCAAAAAGAAACTCCATTTTCCTTCAATATTTCCCACTTTAATAAATGATAGCATCATTACCAGTTCATCAGTTGCTGTAAGCTAAATATTTAGACCTCATCCTCAGCTTATTACCTCACCCTCTACATCTAGTTTGTCAAATTCTGGCCCTTTCACTTTTGATGTATTTTTGGCATCAGTCTTATTTCAATGATCCCTGTTTCAGCCACGATTAACTTAGTTTTTCCACAAGAGCCTCCCCACTCTCCATCTCTTAAGCACGTGGTGACTAGCCTGGTCCTTTCACTTTCTCTGTTCCTGCTCAGGCAAATTCTACCAGCTATTCAAATGTCTTAGCAGACCCAGCCCTGTTGGTCTTTTCACTAGCGCTAGCCCCACCTCTCACGCCACTCTCTGACAAAACTTAATAAAGTGACTTCTGTTGCTAAAAAAGCTGTTTTCTTGTGATCCTTGCAATTTTATCTGCATGAATTATTCTTACTGTGTTGAAGAGAAAGTACCTCGAATTCATCTCCTACTTAAAGATTTAGAGTCCCCACAAAGACCTTGCAGAAATCACCAATTTGCCATCTCTTCTAGATGTTTCATATGCTTCCCCAGCATTCCACTTACTATCCTATATACTCCTGAATAAGCCAAGTTTTTCAGCACTTTGTTTATGCAGTTTTGCAGGTAAAATTAGGTGCCTTGGCTGATTTTTTTCTGGCCGGCTTATACTCAAGTATATACATTATTAATACTTGTCTATTGTTTGTATGTCCCATCATGAAGGGGAGAGAAAACCAAACAGCTAAGGAAAAAATAAGTGCTAACACTTCTGAAAAGAGAGCTTATGAATCTCACTTTCTTCTGCTTTTTAAAAACAAATTTATTAGGGGTTCTTGCAGCTCTTCTAACATTGCATACACCAGTTATTTCAAGTTTAATTGTACATATGTTGCCATCATCATTTTGTAAACATTTACTGTCTGTTTGAGCCCTTGGTATAAGCTCCTCTAGTTCCCCCTCCCACTCTTGTGACCCTTTGATAACTTGTAAATTATTATTGTCTTCATGTCTCACACCAGCCATTGTCTCCCTGCACCACTGTTTCTGTTGTTCGTCCCCCAGGGGTGGGGATCTTATGTGTTGGTCATTGCGATCTGTTCCCTGTTCCTGCCTTTCCTCCATACTTTCTGCTTTTTTAGACTGTTTGTGTAATGTTTTTAAATATATTTCTATACTTTTAAAGGGAAAAAATCGTGTTAATTTTCTTTGGAAATTTTGGCTTTTAGCAAAAACAAACAATAAAACTCTAAATGAACTTTTGTGTGCTAATATGCTACATTTTATTCTCTATCTGCATTTTACTTAACATTTTAAGGGTTAGAATTTTCTGATAGAACTCTTTTTCTTCTAATTTAGGATATGTGAACTTTTGCAAAGTGGAGCCATAATGAATAAATTTTACCAGCCCCATGAAGCGCATATTCCCTACCTCCTCCAGCTCTTCATTGACTACAATCTATATGGAATGAACTTAATAAATCTGGCTGCTGTCAAGTTCCGGAAAGCAAAAAGGAAAAGTAAGATTAATTTCACATGCTCAGATTTAAATTTTTTTTGTTATTAGTCATTTTATTGGGTGGCTCTTACAAATCTTATAACCATCCTTCATTCAGTTGTATTAAGCACACTTGTACATTTGTTACCATCAACATTTCCAAACAGATTAAAATTTTGATATATAATTGTGATTTATAAAATAGCATGTATACTTAGAAAATAATTGCTGAAGGGATTAAGAATAAAAAGAAATGAAATGGGGTTTGAATTATTCAGATGAAGCATCTTAGAAGAAATTATTTTTGTTGTCTTTGCTTTTGTAATAGATATTGAAGTATGTCATATATAATTCACTCATTTAAAGTGCACGCACGCTTCAGTGGCTTTTAGCATATTCACAGAGCTGTGAAACCATCACCAGAGTCTATTTTAGAACATCTTCCCCTCAGAAAGACACCAGTACCCTTTAACTAGCACTCCCCATTCTCCTACCACTTAGATTTCCATAATCTTGTTTATACTTTTTTTAGATATAGGCATTTACCTGTATAAATCATAAATTCTACTGTGTTTTGCCTGCCCCCTGTAAGTTGGAGTATATGAGGGGAGTACCAAAAAAAAACCCCAGAATTGTACTGGGCAGAGCGGAGTTCTTATACACATTTTTCCTCCTAGACGAGCACTACGCAACTTGCTCTTGAATTGGTGCACTCAGAAACATCACCTGGGTAGATTCTCTCTAGTCACAGTGAATTTTTTCGTGAAAGTAGTTTTGGTTGAACCATGTTTTTTATGAAGGCCAATTTAAAAGTGAATAACTTGTAGCTGAAATTTTATTTACTGCTGAAGAAAAATGCCACAAAAACTGTTGTGATGTTGAACACAGCTTACAAGGACAGCACTATGGGAAAAACTCAAGTGTACAGTGTTTTTCTCATTTCAAAGCTTGTCTGGATGTTGGTCAACTTTCTAAGCAGATGAAAATGTCGACTCATAGTTGCATTTGCAGTTCGTTCCACCAGGTCAGACTGTTAATCAAGCTTTCTATTTAGAGGTTCTGAAAAGTTGCGTGACAGTGTGTGAAAAAAAAGACCTGATCTGTGGCAGACAGGACTGGTTTTGCCACCAGGACAATGCGTCTGCTCATCCAATGACACCTCATTGCACCAGTTTTTAGCAAAAACTAGCATGCCTCTCTTGCCCCACGCACCTTACTCACCTGACCTCATTCCATGCAACTTCTTCTTGTTTCTGTGAGTGCAGAGGGACAGGAAAGGACATCATTTTGACAACTTAGAAGAGGTGAAGAAAAAAATGAGGGCGGTGCTGTCAGCCATCCAAAAAGAGATGTTTGAAAATGTGTTTAAGAATGGAATTGCAGATATTTGATAAATGTATTATGTGTAATGGAGAGTACTTTGAAATTGATAAGGTTTTTTTGTAAAAAAAAAAATGTAAATACATAGCTTTAGGGGCGGAAATTCCCATTTGGGGGGGGGGGGCATAACCTCTGGTATATAGTACGTATATTTTGATTCATCTCAATATTTTCTAATTTCTCTTGTAAAATCTTCCTTAATCCACTGATTACTTATGAGGAGTATGTTCCTTAATTTTTACAAAAGGAAGTGTTTCAAAAAGTTGATGGAAAAGTTTTATCTTTTATTTCCTTTTTTAAAAAACTTTTTGAAACCCTTCATATTTGCAATCTTCCTTATACTCCTTAACACATTGCAGATGGGTCCCGAGTTTACTCGTGTTTATGATTTAATGCAAAAAACCATCCATTTACGGTTTAATGCAAAACAAACTAACAGCCGAAACACTTGGGTAAGTTGGTAAAAAAATATCTGATCTTTAATGTTTTAAGAAGTGAACTTTAAGCGCCATGTTGGGAGCACTCATGGTATAGTGCGTTATGGGTTAGGCTGTTAACCTCGAAGAAGTGATCTTTAAAGCTTGGTTTTTATAGTATATGTATGAGTGATGTAATATGGAGAGGACAATAATGCCATACTGGAAATACCATGGGTTTGACGCCTCCAAATTGAGTTCCCATCTTTATTATCATTTGACTGTGTTCTTGGACATAATGAAGATACTGGCCTTTCTACAAACTCAGGAAGATTTTGAGGATTGCACAAGATAAGATGTGTATATAAATTACCTGTGTATATAAATTACCAGTTCTTAAATATTTGTTATCTTCTGGGGGGGTTATACTACCCTCATATTTTAAAATATATGTAAACAAATTTTAGAATTGGTACTTCTTTTTAAACTAGTGTTATCATCTCCACCATTGAAACCTAAGTATTTTCAAAGAAAGCACAGTAAACTTAACTGGCTACTAAAATTATAAGTTCACATTGGAATAAAAACTAATTCTTTTCTTATTTTACAAAGTTCCTCATGCCCTACTACTAATCTCCGTTGACATTATGGTTTTTAAAATTCCTGCTGTGAATCCATTACTTTCCGACTTCACTGACTTTCTTCCAATACCTATTCAAGGGGCTTCAAAAAGTTCCTGGACAAATGGAGTGAAAACATTAATAAGAATTCTCCATGAACTTTTTGAAGCCCCTCATTTCATACTTGTCTGCTGAGATCCATGCACTGTTGGCTCCGCTATCTAGAATACTCTTGCTGACCTACCAATATCTGGCTAGCTCTTGTCATTGTGGCCGCTATTTAAAGTCACCTACCGAGAATGCCCTTCTTCAGCACCTAAGCCAAGTAATCACCTTAACACTTCTAGTTTAAGCCTCTGCAAAACACTTAACACTCAGTCACTGATTTTTTGTTAATTTATATACTGTCTCATCTGCAGTGTATAAACTCAGAGAGGTGGACTTAAATGTCAAGTTTTCTGTGACATCCTTAGGACCTAGAATATCATTTTGATACAAAATGAGTATTTGAACATCTTACAAATTAATTCAGTCCTCGTTTAAATAAAATTAATCTCTTGAGAACTTTGTAGTTACTCTACTTTCTGGAGCAGCTTTTTCAAACCTCTCTTCTCTTCCACCTGCAGTGTTTTCACTTCTCTACCTTCACTTTAATCAGATGATTAACAGGAATGGAGAATATTCTTTCATCATGTCTTTTTATTAGAATTTTTGTATGTATAATAATTGTACACCATCCTGGAATAAATTGATTAGGTTTCAGGTTGGCAGAATTACCCATGAGGTTGTGGGTCAAGTTGTGCCCCGAGCTGAGGGATCAATTTCACAGCACCCTTGTAGTACATTCATCAGTTTACAAAGGGCTATTGTTGGGAAATTTTTTAATGCACCTTAATCATTGTCAGTGTGTACTAGTCTGGGTAGACTAGAGAAACAAATTTCATAGACACGCATATGGACATAAGGAAAAGGTTTATATACAAAAGGAATGGAACGGGCTGAGCCCCGGTGGCATAAGTGGTTGCCTGCAGAACTGCAGCCCACGGGCTTGGCGGTTCAAATCCAGCGGCGGCTTTCAGGAGCGGCACTGGGTAGCGCCCACAACCATCAGAGGCAGTGATGCCCACCAAAAAAAAAAAAAGGAATGGAACACTCAGAAAGCATCCCAATCCAATCGAGTTCAAAGTCACAAGTCCGATATTAACTCATATCCCCGATATCAGTCTGTAATGTCTCCTTCCAACTCACGAAGTCACAGGCCAGTGGGTGCAGAATCCCAGTGCTGGCAGGAGTCTCCCCATGGCTCCTCACTTCCAGGGCTCAGGGTTCATCAATAGCATCCAGTGGTGGCAGAAGAAGTAACTCATCGCTGGCAGGGGTCTCCACGTGGCCTCTCCAGCTTCAGAGATCTGGCTCCATCAGGACAAAGTCGTGTGGCTTCTCTGGCTCTTCAGACGCTGCCTGCCATCTTGTCTTGTCTAATCATCCCTGAGAACTAACTCCCAACAACCAGGGAGATAGCTTCTCCTCTTCACAGCAGGAGAAAGCCATGCCCACACAGAGGTCTCATTGGCTACTCATGGCTATCTCCAGATTAACAAGCTAGACTCCCCGCTACATCTCAATCATGAAATTAACATAAACACATGACTGCCACACAGTGTTACTCTTACCACTGTCTTTCTGTCTATCTTCCTTACTACCATTCTTTTTTTAAAATGGCAATGCACAAAAAGACTAACTCTTATACTAAGGATTTTTTTTTACTCCCAGAGTGTTTAAATCCATTCAACTTTGTTCAAATCGCTTTATCTCTTTTTTCTCTTTAACATAACACTCACTAACACCTTTCTGAACACATTTTGGAGAATATACCAGGGTCTTTTGTCTTCTTACTCTTCCTGGATTCCTTCTCTTAAAATGAAATCAGCATTTCCCTCTCACCTCTACAGTCCTTTTTGGCTTTTTTTTTTTTCTTCTTTTCCTTCACTCCCAAACTTCTTAAGCCTTTTTAAAAAATTATTCTTAGTTTAATCAGTCATTTTCTTATTACATCCTCCCATCTTACCTCTTTTATCCAAACTGTTTTCAGAAATCATCCTAGAAGACTTTTTGTTTCTTTGAATAGTGGGTTAAATTATTAAAACCAACCCTTCTTAAAACAACTTAAAACTAACTAGCGGAGTGGGAGGTATGGGGATCATAAGAGATTAAAAAGCAATTAACCAAAGAAATTAAAAAGACTACTAACCAAAGAAGGAAAAAGAGTATTGAACACATCCTTTTCTCTAAGGCATTTACTAATCATGGAACATTTAGAACTTTCCTTGAAAGAGCCTTTCTAGATAAGAGAGACGAAAACCAAGCCCACTGCTTTGCTGGGCACATGGCAGTGCTCCACAGACTACCTTAAATTTACAAGTCTCAAATTTAAAACTTGATTTGATAGTGATTTTAGGATAATAATATACTTTGATATGCAGAAGTAAATACAGATCTTTTTCAGAGCATATATAAGTATATTCTAGGTTTCAGATTATTCATACAAATAAAATTTCAAATATGATAGATACAACACAAAATATAGTTACTGGCACATGAGAAAAATTAGTCTCCATGGTTCTGAATTAGTGAAATATAACACCCTAGACTAACAAAATTTTGGTATTAAAATTATTTCCTGCAGATTGAAAAAAGGTATAATTCAGAATCTTTATCAAATGTTACTATTTCTAGGGCTATGATGTATAGTCAAATTTACAAATAGTTTTATTGGTTTCTCTGAAACATTGTGAATTAGATATAGTAATACCTCTTTTAAAAAATTCTTATAGTGATAATTTATAATATGAAGCCCCAAATAGTTAACTTGTTGATTACCTAATGCTACTGGATAATAATAATCTCAGAAGTAGTTTACCAAGTTCCACTTTTCCTCCTCTCTCAATATCTTAGAATAGTATAAAATTTCCAAGATGAACAAATTGTGTGGCTTAGTAGCCGTTGAATTGGTCTTTAGGATCCCCAAGAGGAAAGTCATCTAGGCATAATGAGACATGCTTGACTGCCCAGTAACTCCCTTTTTCCCCATAGAGAAAGAGAATGAAAAAGAAAGGAATGCAGAAAATACAAGATGACTGCTTAACTTTCTTTCTTCCTGATAATATGTGCAAAATATGTGAGATGAAATCTTTCCACTCATGTGTCTAAGAAGCATTTTGGCATCATAATTCAAATATATTCATTATTCTTCACCAGCACCATAATTCAGATGCATCAAGTCTTCTTGAGTCTTCCTTATACAATGTCCAACTTGCACATGCACATGAAGCTGTTGACAATACTATGGCCTGGATCAATGGTAACCTTACTTTTCAACACTCCAGAGTGGTCTTGTGCAGCAGATTTACCCAATGCAATGTCAGTGATAGGACACTTACATCTAGCTACCCTTTAGGAAAATCAGCTAACATGAGTCTTATTCAAATGTATTAACCCCCCCCCCCAAAAAAAAAAATGCCAAAAATGAATAAATTAAAAGATTTTTACCAACTTATGCATTCTGAAATTGATCAAACATACAGTCCAGATACAGTGATAATGACTAATAACTAGAATGCAAAAATTGGTTCTGGGCCCTGCCAGCGGTCACTGGTGTCTCCCCATGTGCAGAGAGTGCTCAGGGCAAACATGCTCTGGGGCCTTGGGGGGCTCTGTGACGTGCGTCATCAGGAACTTCAATTTAGAGGACCGAGCAGAACGGGAAATCGGCAAGATGAAACCCTCCCTCGCTCCCAAGCATCCGTCCACACAGAACCTGTTCCAAGATGAGATGAGACGCCATGCAGAAGTTAAGGGAGAAATTGCGAGAAAAGATGCAAGCTTCTTGCTTTACTAAAAAATGTTTATGTTGCCCACCACCGGAGAGCAGTGATGCCAAAAAAAAAAAAAAATGTTTATGTTGATTCCAAAGATCCTGTGTCTTCCATTCAGGTGAAAGATGGTAAAACCCATCAAGAACCCAAGGAGTTCAGATTGCCAAAAGGTCCTCATCACTTAGATATCTTGGATCTTGCCAACATTCCCAAGGGCAAAGTTACTGTTGTGGAGGCACTGACACTTCTCAACAGTCATCAACTCCACCCAGACATGTGGACTGCTGAGAAAATCGCACAAGAGTACCACCCAGACCTAAAAGATGTAAATTCCCTTCTCAGACACTTTGTTACTTTTGAAGTGAAAGTCTTTGAATCTAAAAACAGGAAGGCCTTACCCCGGGAATGAAGAAAATCATGAAGTTACTCTTCCTTTCTACCTTCCATCCCTTTTCTTACTTATTTACACATTTTTAGCACATTAATTTATATGAACAGGTGAATGTTTAAAACTTTCCTGAGAGCACATTATTTATTTTACTGACTTCTTAAGATTTCTGGGAGAATGTTTTTTGTTCTTTTTACTTTAAGTATGTGATTGTATATGCCAGCATGATAATCAGTGTAACATCCATAAATTATAAGAAATGTGTTATTTTAGATACAGAATAGCTTTTAATTTGGTCATTGTCTCTTAAGGGGTGTCTTGAATCTCTCAAAAATCTCATGTTAGTTTAGGTGTCTGGTGAAAGTAGAGACTGGACTGATTGTTAAGACCTTTCTTTTTTTTTAATCATTTTATTGGAGACTCTTACAGCTCTTAAAATAATCCCTGCATCCATTGTGTTAAGCAGGACCTCCTTTTTAGAGAAAATTAATAGTATTTTCTAAATTAAGACAGATGGGATAACAGTGGAAAAAGTGTTTTTTTTGTTTTGTTTTGTTTTTGTTTTGTTTGTGGGCATCACTGCCTCTGGTGGTTGTGGGCGCTACCCAGCTGCCGCTGGATTTGAACCGCCAAGCCTGCGGGCTGCAGTTCTGCACTCAACCACTTAACGCCACCAGGGCTCAGCCCGGAAAAAGTTTTTATAACTACAGAAAAACAGAATGTTTACTTTGAGATTAGCTTTAAGCATGGAATAACTTCAAAATTAGAAAAAAATAAAATGAAAAGAAACAAAAGAATGCAAGAATTGGCAGCAAAGGATTGTCTCATAACTTCTGCTCCTATGAGCATTGATTGTGGAGCTAAGCAAAATAAAATCCTTGGCAATTTCTATCTTTTCTCCATTTATCATGATATCCTGCTTTGAGTTTAGTTGCCATTCGTGTTATTGAAAAAACTTAAAATGAACAAGTATTGGTGTTGCAAAATTCTATTTTGAGATCTCTGACATTTTTATATCATAAAGGCCATATTTTCCAACTGTTTTGTTGTCAGTTTTTGCATTCTAGTTATTAGTCATCCCTGTATTTCAATTGCATGTTTTATCAACTTCAGGATGCATAAGTTGGTAAAAATCTTTTCATTTATTCATCTTTGGCATTGATTTTTTTGGTTAGTACATTTGAATAATACTCACATTAGCTGATTTTCCTTCTGGTTAGCTAGACATAAGTGTTCTGTCACTGACATTGCTGCATTTCAGACAAAAATTTGAACTGATCTTACTTTGATATGAATATTATTCCAGTACTCGTCAATATGTCATTCTTGACATAGTAAACTGATTATCTGATTCATTTTGGACACTAAAACTTAGGTTATCAATCTTTATGTATTCTATTTCACTTTGATTTATAAGTTTCCTAGATTCATACTTCATGTATTCCACATCCCAATTATTAATGGATGTTTACAGTGATTTCTTCTCACTTTTAGTTACACTTAATCAGTAAGTGAATGTTCTAAAAGTTTTATTCTATACATGGCATTATGATTGTACTTTAGGAGACACCTTTCCCCAATCATATTTTGAGTCCTTTTAACCGGAGGGAGCACCTTCCAGTAGTTATTAGATGTTCCATTAGTAATCATAAAGCTTTTGCTGGCCAATTTTTATAGAAGCTTTTTATCCTGATCCTTCTTCCACGACCTGTCTAGAAGTTCCACTAAAAGCTGTCCACTATATGCTTGGCACCTCATCTGAACTAGTTGGGGGTTATACACAAAGGGGCCACACTGAAAGTCTAAAGGGTTGGCAGTGGGGGCAGGGGGGCACTAGACCGCTCCATCGCTGACTACAGGAAGAGCAATGGGGACTTGCAGGAGGCTCACCTTTCTGTTGGCTACAAATGCTGAGGACTAAAAGGGTATAAAATGCTGTTAGGTACGTGGCATGTGGGATATGGAATCCTGAAAGTAAAGGGCCTTGGACTGATGGATTATAACAGTTCTCTATGTAACAGAGAGATACTCAGCTAGAATGACAGGCTTGGAACTATTGGTATTCTGTGTGTGTGTGTGTGTATGTATGATATATATGTGTATGTGTATGTATATATATATATGTATATATATATATATGATGGGCAGGATAAGCAACCCCAAGGAGACAGTAACAGGACCAATGATTGGGGTGGGGAAGAAGTGGAAAGAAAGGAGGAGAGCAGTGAGCCAATAATGACAGGGACAGGGAAATAGCAAGGGTTTTAAAATTGATGGCGAGGACGGTGTAGCATTCCTGTTCATATTTGAGCAACTGAAATGTAGGAGAAATTACTGAGAGGTGGATGATGGGTAAACATGGTAGTGGGACAGGAGGAAAGAAGAAAGTAAAAAGTATATATATAGGTTTAAATATAGATATATAAAGAGGGCTGAGCCTCGGTGGCGTAGTGGTTGAGTGCAGGACTGAGGCCCATTGGCTTGGCGGTTCAAATCCAGCAGCAGCTTTCTGGGAGCAAGGCTGGGTAGCTCCCACAACCACCGGAGAGCAGTGATGCCCCCCCCAAAAGATATGTAAAGATAGGTGTATTTGTCAGAGTGTTTATATATGTAAATACACAAAAAGCAGATGGATTTGGGCCTCTACTTAAATCTTACCTCAATACAAGAACTATTTTGTTCTAGTAATATGACCCTGTATGCTACTCACCTTCCTGACTAGATAGCTGAAGACAAAATGGGTACAGCAGCAAATGTGAAGAAAGCTAATGGTGATTGGCTATTCAAAGATATAGGGTCTGGGGGTCTCAATGGTTTGAAATTAAACAAGCTACTATCTAGCAGGGAAGCAACAAAACCCACATGGAAGAAGCACATCAGCCTGTGTGATTATGAGATTTCAACTAGAATAGGTATCAGAAGTTCAAAAACAAGCAATCAAATTGACATGAAGGATCGGAGACTTGTAAAATAATGAGCCAGGGCCACCAGAAGGGATGATAAATCTAGGGAGTGATATAACACCAATGAAACACATAACTATCCTCTAGTTATTTAATAATGCCTCCTTTTATTATTATCTTTGCTTTACCTCATTAATCTTGTTAGACCTGTGTACGTTAATTTGTATGATTAAGAGCAGTTGATACATGAAACGCAAAGTAATCCTTCAGAAACAGTAATGGGAGTTATGATTCCCTGAGGGTGTAGGAAGAAGGAGGCAGAGAAAGGGGATCTGATAGCAATGAAGACTGTATAACCCCACTAGAGGGCAATGAATAACAGAACTGCTGGTAAGTGGACACATTGTATGGTTTCAGATACAGCAATGAATAAATATCAAAGAGTTCAAGAAGAAAGAAATGTTTTGAAACTGATAGTGGTAGCAATTGCACAATTATGCTAGATTTAATTGAATTATAGACTGTTATATCTGTAAGAGCTTCCCATAAAATGATTTTTTTAAATGCTGTCCACTATGGATGATCCTGCTGGTATTTGAAATAGCAGTGGCAAAGCTTCCAGTATCACAACAACACACAAGCCAACACAGTATGACAAACTGACAAATAGTGACTCTTTTTCTGCAAACTAGAAACTTAATTTCTTTTACCTTTTTATTTCTAGGTGCCACAATGCATCCCAGTGGAACTTGCAAGGATCAGTTACCAGGAAATTCCCTTACTGATTATCTATTTTGTTGGGAAGAAGATGAAATACCAAGGTTAGATACTATTGTAAAGGAAAAGAAAACTTATTTACATGTATCTTAAGTATGATCAGAAATCAGTAGCTTCTGTGATTTAATATAATGTTAACCTTTAATTATATATATTTAAAGGTTATATTTATCAAAAAATAAATCTCATCATTAATATGTTATAATGATGGCACTATCAATAATTACCTTATGCTCCAGGGAGATGATTACATTTTCTAACATTAAATGACAATTAGGTCTCTAAGATTAAGCCGGGGACATCTCTAACCCACAGCTACATTTTGGGTTCACACGTAATTCTAGCCCCAATCTAAGAACCATTAGTTCTTAGGATATGACCCTACTTGATGTTAGCCCTCATAAACATATCACTGAAGATATGGGTGCTATACCAAACTGTAGTGAAAAACCTAGATGGTGCCTAACAATCAGGAAGAATAACATCAGGGAGCCGAACCCTGGTGGCGCAATGGTTGTGTGCGGGACTGTGGCCCACAGGGTTGACGGTTCAAATCCAGCAGCAGCTCTCCAAGATCAAGACTAGGCTTCCTACTTCCACCAGGGCAGTGATGCGAAGAAAAAAAAAAAAAAAGAATAACATCTGGGGTCTTAAAGAGGCTAGTCTTCAAACAAGCAGCTAAGTAAAACATCAACTAAGTTCACATGGAAGAAGCACACTAACGTATGTTTTCCAAGAATTGTAAATAGTAAAATCCAAATCTGAATGAGGGGATGATATCAGAGTTTAACTTGTGAACCCCTGGTTTATAGAATGCTATGGATGACAGCAGAAGTCCAAAACCCATTTGCAGGATCCACACATGTATTAAGCCACACATGTATCAGTGAATCGCCTCTGATCATAGTTGAGGGATATGAATTGCCATGCTATCAGACAGAATTGTAAAGTTGATTATGGGAGATTTAGTTAGGTTAAAATTTGATCTCCCTTTTGACACATTTAAAAGTTGTTTCAATTTTTAAAAAACATGAAGGGGAAATGAAGCCACCGGTGACTCTCCTCTGATCACAGACCAATGATTTAAATAGACTAACTATGCAGAGTGCATGGGAAATTCGATTACTACAGATGCAGTTAGGTTAAAATTAATACAGCATTTGATCTCTCTTTTAACCTATTTTAAGTTGGTTCTGGTTTTTAATATTTTTTGCTTTTCAATTGAGATTTCATTTTATTGTAAGAATTTCTTAATCTTTTTAGAGACAGCAACTGGATTAATGACTTCTTCAGGGTGTGGAAGGGGTGGATGGTGGTGGGCAAATAGTGAAGAATAATGAGTACAAGAAAGAAAAAAGATGCAATAAGTGGATTATATGCCAGTAAAAAAATTTATTTTTGCGGGGGGGGGGTGGGGGGCATC
Source organism: Nesogale talazaci (assembly GCA_004026705.1). Classification (NCBI taxonomy): domain Eukaryota; kingdom Metazoa; phylum Chordata; class Mammalia; order Afrosoricida; family Tenrecidae; genus Nesogale; species Nesogale talazaci. Next base: position 584,224 of record PVJH01000011.1, on the reverse strand, counting down.
ACTGCCCTCAGGTGGTGGGAGTAGGAGGCCCAGCCTTTGCTCCGTGGAGCTGGAATGGAACCTCCATCCCAGTGGGCCGCAGTCCTGCGCACAACCACTACGCCACCAGGGCTCAGCCGCCAGTAAAACTTTTTAAAAATAGGATTGCTTTATATCCAGTACCTAGTTGGTACCTAATTGATAAAAGAAATCAATGCTCTTTTACTTCTCTCTAGCATCCAAGCAGCCCTAGTAGCTCTGTGTATAGAGGAAAGCATTGGGGTGCCAATTGCAAGTTTGGCAGTGTAAACCCAACTAGCCGCTTCATGGGAGGAAGATGAAGCTGTCTGTTAACTGCCATCTTGGAAACCTGAAAGAGCAGTTCTACTCTGTCTATAGGGTCACTTTATCTATAGGATTAAGTTGATGAGTTGAAATTGACTTGATGACTGTGAGTTGGGCTCCAGCATTAATCCTTTAACGGTTTATTGGCATATAATTGTACAACAGGCAGACTAGTGAAATTGACATGCTATTGATCATTCAAATTTATAAGAAATTTAAGATAGCTTTATCTTTTGTCTGAGATTATCTTGATTTTTTTATACTTTTAGAATGCTAATATTTAACACCTGAAAATCCATAATTTCATTAAGTTCAAATAATAGATCATGTTCAATCTTTTTCCATAATTATGTATTTCTTTATATTTTCTTACTCTTCTTTCTATCCTCAATGTTAGCATTTTTTTTTCTGGGTATCTTTTTTAAAAAAATTAAAGAAAGGTTTGTCTTCACAAGCATTAATACAAAGGGCTATAATGAATATAGAGCAACGATGTAGGGATACAACTAACTGAGTTAGCAATTCTACTAACATTACTTGAAAACAGTATAAATTACTTCATGATGTGCCTTCAGAGTCACGTGCCAGAGTGTTAAATACGTAAAAGTCAGAGTCTGTTGCAGTGATAAGAACCCTGGCTGCCTATTGGTATCACCTAAGGAGATTTTTTTTTCTTATTAAAGTTATAGATGTTTAAATTCTACCCTCAATTCTCCTAATTAGTATGTCTGTCATATTAAGCCAAGAACAGAAATGCACCTAGAGGCACAATTGTCTCATTATCCCATTGCCCTTCATGTGTGAATTAAATACATGTATTTGCAAGCTCCAACTTTTTGCTCTTGCTTTTTGGATGTTGTAGAAAACAATTTATAATTCTGAAAGCTATGTTTCACTGAGAAGATCTCTTGTTCTGAATGTCCAAGATACTTTTTAAAAAGAGCAAGAAATATTTACTAATTTCTACTACTATAAACTTGCATTATTTTAATTACCTTAATTTCCACCTGTGTCACAAATGCTTTACTTAAGGAAAACTCATTCTTGACATTTACAGTATCATTCTCTCAAATTGCAAGATTTTTTAGTATAAAGGGGGGAAAGTTGTCAACCATAAACTATTTTGTCAGATACTTAAGTTCAGGACAAAATTGATCTTGTTAAAAATATATGAGTGAGGGCTGAGCCCCGGTGGCGTAGGGTTGTGTGTGGGACTGCAGTCCACTGGGTTGGCAGTTCAAATCTAGCAGCAGCTCTCCAGGAGCAAGACTGGGCCTCCTACTCCCACCAGAGGGCAGTGATGGCAAAAATAAATAAATAGGAGTGAAAAAAGCCTACATTGAGATTTTTTTCTAAAAATAGAAGGGATTGATTGGATAGATTGTCTAACATTTCCTTTTCCGTTAAAAATATTTTAAATGCACATCTATACATGCTTACCCATATACACACATATTTATAGATATTTTATAAAAAGCAGGCTAAAAATAATTTCTAATGTTCAGTCAAAATTATTTTCTTCGCAATCAAACTCACAGCCATCACACCAACTTTGACTCATAGTGATTCCACAGACCAGAGTAGAACTGTCCCTTTGGTTTTCTGAGACTGTAAATCTTCGGGGGAGCAGAAAGCGCCATCTTTCTCCCATGCAGCAGCTCGTAGGCTCAAAGTACTGACATTTAGTTTAAACTAAGGCCATAAGCAGTGGGAAATGAAATTTTACCAATGACTCTTTTCAAACAGTAAATACTGCTATAAACCATAATGTTAATGAAATCTGCCCTAACCCACTTTGAACTAAAATCATTGAAACTTTTTTAGTGTTACTGTGGACAGGCAGTGCCCAGTTGGCCCCAAGTCATAGCAGCCCTACATACAACAGAACAAACACTGCCCAGTCATTTTAGTAGAGATCTAAATTTTGGAATGAGTACATTGTGATCTGCACTAGATTTTGTTTCTTCATTCTATTCATCAGGTACATTTATGTAATGCCTTCCTAATGTTCTCTTCTCTATGGCTCTGATGAAAAACAGAACCTTGATGTCAAGTACAACAGCAAACCTCCATAGTTTGTATTATAAAATTTATAACCTTGCGGCCTCACCATTTTTTTCTAGCTGTAATTCTACTATTGGATGTTTCTGTGGTTTCTCAATTCTATAACTTTGAGGGATTTTAAAGAATCCCACAGTATTAAGGTAGTTGAGGGAAGGGCAAACGGTATCATTGAACCTGGTTTTAGTGTACTCATTTCTCTCTCTTGTGTTTTATGTTCTCTCCTTTTGTCCCTAACCGTCTCTGAGGCTTCTGAAGCTCTGGTGACTCGGTGGATTTTGTGTTGGGCTGCTAACCATAAGCTCAGCAGTTTGAAACCACTGAGGGAGAAAGATGAGGCTTTCTCAGAATCTCACAGGGGAAGTTCTGCCCTGTCCTGTTGAGTCATTGAGTTGGAATTGACTTGATGATGGCAGGAATCTGTGGTTGCCTGTCTTGTCTGTCGGTTTGAGGCTTCTGCTCCTATAAAGATGTGTAGTCTCAACACAGGGGGAGTTCCCAGTTCTATTGCGTCGCTGTGAGTTGGAATCAACTTAATGGCAGTGAGTAAAATAATTGTTGAGCAAAATATCCCTGAGCAATTAAGTGCGTACATGCATTATGAATGCATCTCTTTGTTGCCACTATTATTCTGTCCCATTATTTCCTGGACATGTTTGTTTCTTAGGTATGAAATGTAGAATAAAATACAAAGGATCTTAATGCAAAATACCAAAGCATATTCACTTTTATGAAGTCAATTCTGACTTACATTTAATCTGTAGGACAAAGTAGAACTGTCCCACAGGATTTCCAAGGCTCTCAATCTTCCTGGAAGCAGACTGCCACTGGTGATGGACTTCCCAGTTTTTAAATGAGTATTTAATCACTGCACTACCAGAAGCTGCTGCTCATTTCATATGCATGTAATATAAGGAAACAGAGTGATGTAAACTAAGCTGCAAAAGGATTTCTAGGGATGTCAATATAATTTTTTGTATTGCCCAACAAAACGTTGGTGTCAATTTTAGCTCATGACAAACCCATGTGTTTCAGAGACTTGCAGTGACTTATTTTTCAGAAGTGAATTTCTGGTGAGGGACCTCTGGGTATACTCAAACTGTCAACTTTTTGGTTAACAGCAGAGCACAAAAACATTTTAGAGACTCTGTCAGTATATCTTGTATCTTTCTCTTCCTGATATCCATTTCTGTATACACACATAATGATGTAAGTATTTGTGAATTAATTAAACACCATAATCTACTTTAGAGTGTTTTTTAAGTGACTGACCATTATGGTTTGAATGATGGCCCCAAAATATGTTTATAAATCTTAACTGGTGTGCCTATAGTTAAAATCCCACTTGAAAATGGGTGGTCTTTTTGGGTTTGTTTTGTTTTTGTTTTGGGGGCATCACTGCCTCTGGTGGTCGTGGGCACTACCCAGTGCAGCTCCTGAGAGCCGCTGCTGGATTTGAACCGCCAAGCCTGCAGGCCACAGTCCCGCACTCAGCCACTTACACCACCGGGGCTCAGCCCATGGGTGGTCTTTTTTATCTTACTGAGGCACACTTGGTATAGAATGTGTCTTGAGTCAATCTATTGAGCTATGAAAAGCCTAAGAAAGAAAACAAAGGAAGTAATGTGGTAAGGTAAATGGCCAGACACATAGAGATCTCCTAGAAAGCAGAAGCTGAAGAGACAAGGACCTTCTTCCAGAGTTGAGAGAGAGAAAGCCTTCCCCTAGAGCCGAAGCTTTGAATTTTGACTTCTTTCCACTTAACTCTGAGAAAATAAATTTCTATTTGTTCAAGCCACCTACTTGTATTTCTGTCTTAGCCGCATTAAATAATGTAAGACACCACTAGAACTGGAAATATTGCAAATGTTTTAAAAAAATGAATAACTTCACAGATTTTGTTCTAGCATAGTTATTGTACTTTGGGGTGTTTTGATTACAGCTCTTTATTACTGGAGGGTGTTGAACCACAGAGTACCTGTGAATTAGAAGTGGATGCTGTAGCTGCTGATATTTTAAACCGGCTGGACATTGAAGGTATATATCTTGGCTTTTTTGTTGTGGTTGTGTTTGTTTTTAAACTTTTGTTAATAGAGTGAAGCTTTTGGAGCAAATTTGTTTTTCATTCAACAATTCATACACATTCAGTTCCCAAGGCATTGATTGTAAGCCTACTTCGGATTGTGTTTCCTTTTCTATTCCTCCTATCCTAATCTTTCTGGCCTTCTGAAATTTGCCTTCGGGTAAGTTATACTTTTTGATCTTAAATTGTTGGTTGTTCTAGGGAGTGCATACCACCCTAGTGTTACTGTTCACCCTATTGATATGTCTATTGGTTGTCTGCAAAGTGAGCCACCCTGAGTGAGTTCATTTCCAAACTTCCAGGTGACTAAGGACTGTAGTCCCAGGGGTTCCACCAGTTTCCATATGACTAATCAACCTCATTTCTCCCACTCTATCCAGAACTTGCTAATGCGATCCCTTTCAAAGCAGGGGTAGCTAAGCACTGTCACAGTGGTCAGTGGTGGTAGCTGGCACTTTCTGAGTCATAGAGGCTCAGGTTTGTGTGGTCTCTTAGTCTTTGCACTAATTGTTTCTTTGAGGCACTGATTGTGGCTTTGATTTTCCTCAGTCTTCTTTGCTCTGTGTGGGGAGAATCTTAATAGTCGAAACTTAGATAGGCACTCTTAAGCTTCTAAGACCCAGGTTTGCTACTTACTCTAAAATACAAGTTTCTCTTGTAAATTTACATAACTAGTTTTATTTAATTTTATTTTTCATCATTTTATTGGGGGCCTGTACTGCTCTTATATCAATCAATACATCCATCCAGTGTGTCAAGCACATTTGTACATATGTTGCCACCATCATTTTCAAAACATTTCTTTCTACTTAAGTCTTTAGTATCAGCTCCTCATTTTTCCTCCCTCAGTAACGTATGATAATTTATAAATTATCGCTATTCTTTCATGTCTTACACTGACCAATGTGTCTCTACATAACTATTTTTTGAATATATATATTTTTTAGCTGATATCAGGGGCTCAAGTGGAAAGAGAATGCTTTGAAAATGATGGCAGCATATGTGCAATCTGTGCAAATGTGCTTGACATTCTGGATTAATGTATGGATTGTGATAAGAAATATAAGAGTCCCAATAAAAATATTAAACAATTTATTTTCATTGCTACTTCATCACTAATTTTGCTACCATTGTGACTCAGGTGACTCCTGTGAAAGGGTCATTCGATCCCCAAAGAGGTGATGACCCACAGGTTGAGAACCACTGGTTTAGAGGTTCTGAAAAGATTGCATAAGTGTGCGACCCAAAGGCCTGATTTGTGGCAGATAGGGGACTAGGTTTGCCACCATAACAATGCACCTGCGTACGCAGCCATCTCAGTGGCGCCGGTTTTTCACCGAGAAAACAACATGCTTCTTTTGCCCTTCATACCTTACTCACATGACCTCTCTCCATGCAATTTCTTTTTGTTTCCACGAATGAAGAGGGACATGAAAAGATAGCCATTAGAAGAAGAGGTCAGAGGGTAAAGGAGGGAAGTGCTGTCAGCCATGCATACAGATGAGTTTGAAAAATGTTTTCAAGCATGGACTTGGAGATTTGAGAAATGTATTAAGTGTAATGGAAAGTACTTTGAAGGTTGTTTTTTGTTTTGTTTTGTTTTTAAGTAAATTCATAGTTTTGGGAGAAAAGAGATATTTTTTAAAAGTCAGCAAAAATAAAGTGGAAACAGGAAATAAAACATTACTAGCAAAGTATGATGTTATAGAAAGAAGATGCAATGTTAGGAAAATTGCTTCTATAGTTCTAACTATATAATTTATTCATGTGACACTAAATAATATTCACCAGCATGTTAGAATTTCATATACTCTGCCTTTTAACTTTTTTATTTCTAGATTCTATACCAGGGAGGGCACTCTTCAATGTGTTATCTCAAAAAGCAAATTCATTGCCATTGACTTGGTTCCAACTCAGAGTGACCCTGGAAGGCAGAGTAGACACTCTTTGTGTTTCCAAGGCAGTAAATCTTTACTGGAGCAGAGCCTCATCTCTCTCCTGAGGACCAGCCTCCAGCAAATTTGAACTATCAACCTTGGGGCTAAGCTTGCCATGTATCCCACTTCGCCACTAGAGCTATTGACTGTCATCAGATACTTAAATTTTCTAATTTGCTGGGTGTTTACAGGAGCCAATAGAAAGAAAACTTAAAGGACTAAGGTGAAAAAATGTAGGTTGGGACAATGTCTAAGCCTGTTGTATTTCACAAAATAGCTAATAATTTTGTTAAACAGCATTTATTAAAGTTTGGATTTATGGTTTTAAGCTTTTTTCACTTTGACCCTTTAAGTATTGAAGTATTGTTGTGATTACAGCTCAAATTGGTGGAAACCCTGGCCTACAGGCCATATGGGAAGATGAAAAGCAACGGCGAAGAAACAGAAATGAAACTTCTCAAATTAGCCAGCCTGAATCACAAGGTATAAACCCAGTAGTACTCTGATAGTTTTCAAAGCTAAATATTTGTAGCTGAAAACTAAGCTAATAATTTTCACCTTACCATTATGTTGTCCTTTTTAAATTACTTAGACATTTTCTCTATTTCTTTCCTTTTTTCATTTCCTTGCAATCAGTAATTTTTTCTTTTTTACGCTTATCTCCAAAGTGTCACCTGCTGACATATCTGCAGGGCCCGTAGTTTTCAGTGCATGCTGCCATGTCCCTTGACTATTATTTTGTGCCATTTTTGTCTTTGAATAAGTTATAGCCTTCCAAATGAGTTATAGGCTGCTTATAGAAAATCATGGATCGGGCTGAGCCCCGGTGGTGTAGTGGTTGTGCGCGGGACTGTGGCCCATTGGGATGGAGGTTCAATTCCCACTCACAGGAGCAAAGGCTGGGCCTCCTACTCCCACCACCAGGGCAGTGATGCCTAATAAAAATAAATAAATAAAAAATCATGGATCTTAACATAGAAGCCTTGTGATTTTTAGTTTATTACATATTGATGATCACTTAGCTCATGAATTACTGCCCTCAAATTATTTTCTGCATGTTATAAAAATTCTCATTTTATTATCTACATCTCTGAAGAATGTACTTGTGTTGATTATATTTTTAAACTCTGCTTTGTTCAAGAAGAATTTGAGGGTGCCTAAATAGATGCCATGGATTTAAAAAAAAAAAACTTTAATAGTTAAAAAAAATAAAAGATAACTCAATTTGGGAGAAAGTCATAGTTAATTTTATTTTTTTTTACTGTTTTATATTGTAGGCCCAAAAAATTACTTGGGTAAATTTGAGTATTTCTGATGCATTTTAAAATGGAGATACTGTATTTTATAAGGAAAATGTGTCTAGGTTCTATATGTATGTATATTAATTACGTTTATAGGTGGGGGCAAAATTTTCTGTTGTATAGCTAGGTAATAATTGTAGACCTTAATCTTGAGCTGACATTAAGTAATTGTAAAATTATAGTAGCTGGCTGAGCCCCGGTGGTATAAGTGGTTGAGTGCGGGCCTGCGGGCTTGGTGGTTCAAATCCAGCGGCGGCTCGCAGGAGCACTGCTGGGTAGCTCCCACGACCATCAGAGGGCAGTGATGCCTAAAAAAGAAAAAAATTACAGTAGCACATACTTTTCTTTAATTGATTGTATAATACGACTACATTTAAGCAGTGGCATTGAGTCAAGAGAAAGGAAATTATTATTTCTTAAAGCTAGGAGAAAAGAAATTTCATTTACTTGTTATCTGAATTTTTTTAATGTATTTTTGAAATTCCAAGATCGCAGGTTTGTGCCAGTCACAGAAAGTGAAAAAAAATTTCAGAAGAGACTTCAGGAAATTCTCAAACAGAATGATTTCTCTGTGTAAGTGGTTACTTCTTATAGATCTCGGAACTAATTTCATTGCTCAATTATCTAGTTTGTTATAAAGTATGTGCTTTCGTTGAACAGAACATTATCAGGATCTGTGGACTACAGTGATGGGTCGCAGGAGTTCTCTGCTGAGTTAACGTTGCATTCAGAGGTTCTCTCTCAAGAAATGCTTCACTGTACCCCAGCTAATAGAGTAGAAGTCCACCGAGAGACAGAGATGAACAGAGGTAAGATTTTGTTTTCACACCTACAGAAAAAAATGGTAACGGGTATCTCTCTGTTCAGCACTGAGAGATATTTGAATCAATTTGCTTGGGTTTTTTGGGGGGTGGGTGGGGCTAGTTACCCCTCTTTCTTATTAGAAGTGAACATAGTAAGTATAGCAAAACTCCTCCCTCTCTGGAGAGTTAAACACTATCTTGAAGTTGGTATAATTGCTTTTATAGCTGTCTTTTAAATTTTTCTTATATGTCTCCTAGTTTTACATTGAAAATGTTACATAGGGCTGAGCCCCGGTGGCATAGTGGTTGTGCACAGGACTGCAGCCCACTGGATTGAAGGTTCAAATCCAGCAGCAAGGCTGGATCTCCTACTACCACCACCAGAGGGCAGTGATGCCCCCCAAAAAACCAACAGCTACAAAAAAAAAAAGTGAATGACGTTGAAAATGTTACATAAACATAGGTTTCCCCTGCTATCTGAATGTAGAGTATGCCTTTGAAACCTCTCATAAACTATAAACTAAAATGGTATAAAGAAACAACTGCCAATAATCTATATGGGAAAAAATTTTGTGTATTCTCAGACCCCCAAAATGACTACCACATCATACCAAATAACACATAAAACCTAAAATAACTTGAATGGGTTGTGTTCACAGGCCCAGTTCAGAACTTACAGAGGTCCATGCTAAGGTGCTGAGGATAGTTCCAGGGGAAGGGTCTTGGCAAAGCCAGGCTCATGACTCAGGGTGCATGCTGCCTCTTCAGATGCTTGCTGCAAAGCTAGTTTTACTTCTAGCCTTTTTCATAAAAACTCTTGTTTCTCTCAGCAAAAACAGATACTATGGAGTGGAGAAGAGTGAACTTTTGAAAAGCAAGCAGTAACCTGAAGTTTTCTATGTGGCTTGGAACTCTGCAGCTTAATCTTTTTTTAATTATGGTTTTTATCAAATTTATTGGGGTGTGATTTTCACAACATATGATTTAGCCATTTTAATTTTGAAGTTCATCAATTTATAGTAAATTTAGAGTTGTACAAAAATCTCCTTTAGTCAATTTTAGAACACTTCCATCTCCCCAAAAAGAGTACTTGTGCCCATTTGTCATCATAGCCATTCATTCCTACCTCCTGCTCCAAGTAATCACTTTCTTGTCTACAGTTTTTTCTTCTGGCCACATCATATAAGTGAAATCACACAATCTGTAGTATTTTCTCTATTGAAGCTTGTGTCAGAAATTTGTTTTCTTTTTGTTACTAAATAAGAATCCATGTTATTTCTCAATCATAACACTACTTTTTTCTGTACTGCACTTTTCTTCCTCTCCTTAATCATAGATTAGCTAAGGCAAATGAAAGAAATTATGAAGTGAAAGAGCTGAATAGAACATTTTAAAGGGAAACTCAAGAAGACAAAGTGTGTTAGTCCGGGTAGACTAGAGGAACAAATTTCGAAGACATGCATATGGGTATAAGGAATGGGTTTATATTCAAGAGGAACAGGACATTGAGAAAACATCCCAGCCCAGTCCAGCTCAAAGTCACAAGTCTGATATTAACCCATATGCCCGAAATCAGTCCATCTTCCGACTCATGAAGTCACAGGTCAGTGGGTGCAGAGTCCCGGCACCAACAGGGGTCTCCCCATGTCTCCTCGCTTCCAGGGCTCAGGGTCCATCAACCATCCCGTCGTGGCAGAAGCAACTCATTGCTGGTAGAGGCCTCCATGTGGCTGCCCCAGCCTCAGAGATCCGGCTCCATTAGGGCAAAGCTGTGTAGTTTCTCCACCGGCTACTCCTGCCTCCCGGATGCCGCCATCCTGTGTTGTCTGTGATTAATCGTCTCCGAGACTAACTCCCAACAACTGGGGAAGATAGCCATGCCCATATAGCCAATAGCTATCTCCAGATTAACAGGCTAGACTCCACCCCTACATTTCAATTATAAAATTAACATAAACACATGACTGCCACACAAAGTAAAATATTATAATGAAATTTAGAGTTAGAAAACTAAAAGGGAATAACACATTTAGCATATCTTAAACTGAAAGAACTCAAGAAAAAATCCAAACCTTAAGTTGCAATATTGAAAAATTCTATAGGTAAAATTTTGAATGATGCAGAGAACATCATAAGAAGATGGAAAGAATATAGTCACTACCAAAAAGAACAAGTCGACAGTACACCATTTCAGGAGGTATCATATGAACAAGAACCAGTGGTGCTGAAAAAAGAAGTTCAAGTTGCACTGAAAGTATTAGCCAAATACAAGATTCCAGGAACTGCTGGAGTATCCATTGAAATGCTACGATAAGCTGATGAAGCACTGGAAGCACATACTCACCTATGCCAGCAAATTGGGAAATCAGCTCTTTGGCCAGCTGACTGGAAGGGATCCATTTCTGTACCCCATTCTAAAGAAAAGTGACCGAAGAGAATGTTCAAACTGTAGAATGATATCGTTGATTGCACATGCAAATAAAATTTTGCTGAAGATCATCCAACAATGGTTGCAACAGTACATTGGCAGGGAACTTTCAGAGGTTCAGGCTGGCTTCAGAAGAGGACATGGAACAGTGAATCTTGGATTAAAGAGAATACCAGAAAAATGTTTACTCGTGTTTTCTTAATCAGCTGCACCACTGTATATTTCTAACCAGCCACCTATAAGAGTTCCAGTGACTTCACATCTTCACCATCACTTACAATTACTGTCTTTATTACCGCTGTCATAGTAAATGTAATGTTTTAAATTTGTTTCCTTAATGACTAATGATATTGAACTTCTTTTTACATCAACATTATAATTTTGAAATAACTCTTTAGTCTTGTAGCTCAAGGCCATTCATTTTACCTATTGATTATTGTTTCATTGGGAAACTAAGCAACAGTTTATCTATTCTATATTCAGTGGCTATAGCCATTATGTGGTTTTCACTTTTACAGTGTTACAAGCAGCACTGTAGGAACCCAAGTGGTTACACATTGGGCTGCCATCTGCAAGGTCAGCTGTTTAAAACCACCTGCCACTCCATGTAAGAAAGGTGAGGTTTTTCTACTCCTATGAGGAGTTGCAGTCCCAGACACTCACAGGGGCAGTTCTACCCTGTTCTCTCAGGTCACCATGAGTCAGACTCGACTTGATGGCAATGATTTTAAGCAGCACTGTGGCTGTCTCCTTGTGTCTATGTGCAAGAGTTTCTCTACAAAAGCTATTCAGACGTGTTAACTTCCTCGTTCTTAGGGTGTGTTCATATATCTACTCAAATGCCTCAATAGCATCTATTATAGCAGTGTTCCGGTAAAGTAAACTAGCTCATACATGATTGGTAAATTAGAGGATAATAAACGTTTTCCTTAAAAGTCACCTGTAGCTTTTCTAGACCAGAGGAGTCAGAACAGCAGTAGAATCACAACCTTCAGCAGGAAGGAAGAAACCCTCTTTTCAGCTGCTGCAGTAGCAGCAGGGGCTCTTTTACTATGTAAAATAACAGTAACAGTGAAAAATGAGTACCCACTCCCCATCCTCCACAAGAGATCTGCTCACATGCTACACAGCCCCTTGTTCATGACAGGTTGCACTGGCTCTTGAACACACCTCAGTAGCCCAATGACTTAGAGTTCTGCTTCCATTCGTTTATCACTTGCCAACTCCAGGCTAATAAAAATAATGTTTTCATAATATTATTTCCTGTGTACTTTTAATATTCACTGTAGCATCCCCCAAGAAATCCCATGGGCAGTGCGATAGTTAAGCTGCCAGATGCTCACAGAAAGCTGGTGGTTTGAACCCATCAGAAGCTCCAAAGAAAAAAAGATCTGTGATCTTCTCCAATAAAGAATACAGCCTAAGAAACCCTTTAGGGCAGTTTTCCTCAGCTGTATAGGGTTGCATTACATCAGAGAAGCCCTAGTGTAGTGGTCAGAGGTTCAAAACCACCAGCAGCCCTGAGGGAGAAAGACTGGGCTCCACTCCCATAAACAGTCTTGAATATGCACAGGGTTAGGCTGAGCCCCGGTGGCGTAAGTGGTTGAGTGCAGGACTACGGCCCTCAGGCTTGGCGGTTCAAATCCAGCGGCAGCTCTCAGGAGCAGCACTGGGTAGTGCCTACGACCACCAGAGGCAGTGTTGTCCCCTCACCGCCCCCCCTCCAAAAAAAAAGAAAGAAAATGCACAGGGTCAGTATGAACTCTAGAAGTGGTTTGGTTTTGGTATGTCAGGAAAAGGAAGTCTGGTTGCTCAATAGTTAAAGCATTTGGCTGTTAAACTGAAAGGTCTGTAGTTAAAACCAGCCAGCCAAGCCCTGGTGGCACATGGGTTGTGTGCGGGACTGCGGCCCACAGGGTTGACAGTTCAAATCCAGCAGCCACTCTCCAGGAGCAAGGCTGGACTTCCTACTCCCACCAGGGCAGTGATGCAAGGAAAAAGGGGAAGAAAAAAAAAAAAAACAGCCAGCCATTCCATAGAAGAAAGATGTGACAATCAGCTTCTATTAATATTGAAAATGATGATGGCGGCATATGTGTGAATGTGCTTGACTCACTTGAGGAATGCATGGATGGTGATGAGAAGTGTAAGAGCTCCCAATAAAAGTATTTTTTTTTAAAAGCAACATTTAGACCTGTGCCACAGGGTTTGGGGCCCCCAACTCATCACCTATCAGTAAACTTCACAGAGGGAAGGGATATACGTTAAACAAAAAATCCTGTGAGGCATTTTCTTCCTTGTCCTATAGGGTCACTGTGAGTCAGAGTTAATGAAACACCACACAGAGTGACAGTCTCCAGATAAATAGCTTTCTGCTTGAATGATCAGAGTTAACTCTTCAGATACCAATTATCAGTCTTGTTAGTGCTCTGCTTACTTACCAAATGACCCAAGTTTTATCTTAACTACTTTTCTCCCGTTATTTTGATCGTGGTGGTGGTGGTGGTGGTGGTGGTGGTGGTGGTGGTGATTTTCCATGTGTGCACAGTACAACTATACTCCATGGTTTTCCCAATACAGTAGCTTCCAGAAGCAGATCACCAGTCTTTACTTTCAACCCAGTCTTATGGTTAGTAGCTGAGTGCTTAATATGTACCACTTAAAAGATACCCTTACCTTTACTGATTTGTTTTTCAGATTTTTAATGTCAGTATTGTAAACTGCTTCATAAAATGTACCTAAACTTCCAGTCCCACAATTTATTCAAGATTGTATTAGTCTACATCTTCAATAATATTCATTAATGCTAACATTTTAATTTTCCACCATTCTAGTATTATACAATGATATCTCCTTGCTTTAATTGGCATCTCCTGGATACTAAGGGATTTGAGCACCTTTATTTGGGTTTCTTTAACTGAGAATTGCTTATTCCTATTCCTTGCTCTTTTTCACTTGGTCATTAGTCTCTTTCCTACTGAATTATAGGAGTTGTTCATGTATTCTAGATATTAAGCCTTTGTCAGTTACATGGATTGCAGATATTTTCTACTGATGAGGGCTAGTCTTTAAAATTTTTTTTTAATTTATTTTTGGCTGAACCCCGGTGGTGTAGTGGTTGTGCACAGGACTGTGGCCCACTGGGATGGAGGTTCAATTCCAGCTCCACAGGAACAAAGGCTGGGCCTCCTACTCCCACCACCAGAGAGCAGTGATGTCCAAAAAACCCCCCCAAAATATTTATTTTTTGTTCATCACCTTTTCCTCCTTTCTTTCTTTCCTTTAATAATGCATTCACGCATGCACGCGTGCGTGCACACACACTTGCTTAAAAATTAATATTCTTAAACCATAAATTAAAAGTTTTCTAGAAAACAGAACTTATACAAAATTAATTTATTTGGAAATTTTGAGCCATAGAGATGAGTACTTTAATGATTCAAAAGAGAACATTTGTATTATTTTCCCTTTGTGTATTTTAATGTATAGTCATTTTTATTATAGTAATGTACCTGTTCAAACTAGCATAGGATTAAAGTAACTGAAGATTATAAATATTTGCCAAATTATAAATTCAGTCTTTTTTATATTATTCAGTATGACTGATTAGATATGAAGTACTTATTTACCACTAAATTTTTGTTTATCACGAAAAGATCAAAACTTTTAGTTGGCTTAATAGTAAGACCTCCTGATTTCCGGAAATAAATTTTTAGCTCCCAATGCTTTAATGTGTTTGTATTCTTTTTTATCTAAGGTCACAAAGTGGAGGAAGCACTTATTAATGAAGAAGCAATTTTGAATCTCATGGAAAATAGTCAAACTTTCCAACCTTTGACCCAAAGACTGAGTGAGTCACCAGCATTCAGTAAGTAATTATGCTACTACATTTTAAATTTAGCTGTATCCATGTTTCCAATCAACACCATTAGATATAAAAAACTTAAATATGAAGGTTTTGCTTCTTTAATTTGAATAGATTAATGATCCATGTTTAATAAGTAGTCTACAGAGAATAAAATCAAGTAGCTTTGCTTTTGTGCGGGTTTTTGTTTGGTTTTTTAAATAATTTTATTGGGAGCTTTTACATCTCATCACCATCCATCCATCCATCCATCCATCGTGTACATATGTTGCTATCATCATTTTTAAAACATTTTCTTTGTACTTGAGCTCTTGATATCGGCTCCTCATTACCCCCCCACCCACACACACCCTCCCTTCTTCATGAACCCTTGATAATTTATATAAAATTTTTTTTCATGTCTTACACCTACTGCTATCTCCCTTCTCCACTTTTCTGTTGTCTTTCCCCTTGGGAAAGGGTTATATGTAGATCGTTATGCTCAGTCTCCCCCTGCCCCCTCCCTTCCCCTTTCCCTCCTGGTATCACTAATTATTGTTGGTCCTGAGGGATTTTCTGTCCTGGATTCCCTGTGTTTCCAGCGCTTATCTGTACCCATGTACATGCTCTGGTCTAGCTGGATTTGTAAGGTAAAATTGAAGTCATGATAGTGGAGAGGAGGAACCATTGAAGAACTAGAGGAAAGTTCTATATCAGTGCTATGCTGCGCCCTGACTGGCTTGTCTCTTCCTTGTGACCCTTCTGTAAGGAAATGTCCAGTTGTCTACAGATGGACTTTGGTCTCCACTCCACACTCACCGCATTCACATTGATATGATTTTTTGTTCTAGGTCTTTTACCTAGGTTTGTGCCTGATACCTGATCTCATCGCCACCTCATGATCACACAACTGGTGTGCTTCTTACATATGGGCTTTGTTGCTTTTCAGCTAGATGACCACTTGTTTATCTTCAAGTCTTTTAAGACCATTTACAAATGTACATGCCTGTATTTAGACCTCTATAAATGTCCTTTGCCTCCTGGTTCTTTATTTTTACTTCACCATCATATTCGGCCTTTTGACATGTGTATTGAGTTCTTCAAGGATATGCAGAGGAGTAGAATTGCTGGGTCAAATGATAACCGTATTTTTAACCGTATTTTTGAGGAAATGTCAAATGCCAACTTTTATAGTCTCACCAGGAAAGCAGGATTATTCAAATAATTTGCACATCCTTGGCAACACTTGTTATTATCTGTCTTTTTTATTTCATCCATCCTCGTGGGTATGAAATAGTACCTTGTATGGGCTTTGTGATTTTTAAACTAATGTTAGATAATTTCAAAGCTTTCTTGTGATTTTCAACCACAGGCTTCTTTATTCTATAAGCTAAAAAAAATCTAACTTGGAGAGATAGTTTAAGTTTAGGTTTCACTTAAATAATTTTAAGACAATTCTTTAGCATTATTTTTTTAAAGGTGTTCATTATCCTTTATGGTTAAAAGCAATTTCATACAACCAAACAACATTAAATTAAAATTGAACTGAAAAAGCTACCCCCCCACACACACCAAATACAACAGAGAGGAATGTGAAAAAATGGACACACAAACTGGGATTTATCAATGACAAAGACTATGTGTTTGTTCATATCAAATCAAAGCTTACTGGCAAACTAACATACAATAAATGCAATTCTGAAAGAAATGAAACATTTTCAGCCTGTCTGTCATAATTGTCCCTTAAGTCCTATAGCAAAATTAAGACATTTCCAAATAAACCAGAAGTTACGGGAACTTGTAAAGCCAAGATAAATCTTAAAAGACATGCTAGAGGAAGTCCTCAGAGGACTGACAACAACAGGCCACCACCTGAGAGGAAGACACTTGGCAACATAATCCAGAAATTGATCCAGATATAGAAGTACCCAAAATGAAATAAAATGACTGAAATCAGGTAACCAGATACGCCAATTTATAAACAAGGGCAACTCACAAGCAAAAACACAAGTAAATAATGTCGTTCTAGAACTCCCTATTGGAGAGGCAGATAAGACAATATTAAGATAGAATGGGATGTTTTAAGACTGGCGTAATAGTGAAAATTTACACAGTAACTTAAGAGAAAAGCAACTAATCTTATTAACATAAAAAGAGAAAAATAAAAAAGGTTCGATAAATACTAAATCAACAGTAATGATGGGAATGATAAGAAAACCAAACCAGGCTGAGCCCTGGTGGCCTAGTGGTTGTGTGTAGGACTGCGGCCCACAGGGTTGACAGTTCAAATCGAGGAGCAAGGCTGGGCTTCCTACTCCCACCAGGGCAGTGATGCCACAAAAAAAACAAACAAAAAAGAAAACCAAACCAAAATGAAGTAGGCATTGGAACAAAGTAGAATGCCTCACATTCCCCAATCCCACTATATGACCAGGGTAGTCTAACTGCCAAATATAATGACAGATAGATACAGAGGCCAATGGAACAGAATTGAGGACCCAAAACTAAACTCATCCATGTATTGACAAAACTCTCACTTATTTGTTTGAGTAAAGAAAGCAAGAGTCATAAATGTACCACTTATTTATCCATAAAGGCCATTTTACAACCAAACTCTTCCAAAACTCTTAATTGGCTTTACAATAAAACCTGAAAAACAGCTACTTTTCAAAAAATAGAGATTTGATGCAGTGTTAAGTGTTAAGTAACTAATCAGAAATGTAGATTATTGGTGACTATAGGGAATCCTTCAAAGGACATAGAAACAGTCTCTCAAGTCTTGCTGCCTTTAAAAGGCACCTTTGTAAACTTATTTCAAAGAGAGCTTTACAATAATAGAAAACAGAATTACACATTTTTACAAGAGTCTCAAACTGAGGCTCTTGACCTCAATTCTACCACATAAATCCAGCTAGACCAGGAGATGTACAGTGAAGTTGGAAACATGGGGAATTTAGGATAGATGATCCCTCAAGACTAGTAATAGGCATGGTAATACTAGGAGGGTGGAGGGATGGAGGAATAGAAAGGGGGAACCAGCTTCAGGGATCTACACGTAACCTCCTCTCTGGGGCACGGACAACAGGGAAGTGAGTGTTGGGACACATTGGAAAGTGTACAATATGAAAATAATAACAATTTGTAAATTACTAAGGGTTTAAGGGGAAGTGGGGAGGAAGGGTAATATAGGGAAGCTGATAATGGGGGCCTGCAGGGAGGGAGGATGTTTTGAGAGTGATGATGGCAATAAGTGTGTAAATGTGGCCTGCATAAAATTGATGTTTGTATGGATTGTGATGGGAGTTGTATGAGCCCCCAATAAAATGATTCATTTAAAAAAGGGGGGGGGGGAGAAGGGATGGGAAAGAGGAGCTTATAACAAGGGCTCATGGGGAAAATATTTGGAAATGAATATGGCAATATTTGTGCAAATATGTTTGATATAAATGATGTATTGAATGCTATAAGAGTTTTAAGAGCCCCCCAATAAAATCATTGAGAAAAAAAAAAGATGAATAAGAGCCATTGTTCTTCTTTATCCTCCTGCTTCAGAGAAGCACTGTCCAACAGCAGAAGGGTGTTTCTGATAAGGAGGCATCTGAGGATATCCATAAAAGCACCCATCTTGATTTTCTGTTCAGCGTTATTTTTTTATATATTATCTGTTTCATATTTATTTGAAATACTTCTGATCATTTTTGTTTTCATGTTCCTTAAGTTTGGGTGTGTTACAAGAGATTGGCAAGCTTATTAAAATGCCTACTTCCTGGAAATTCTCTTTTCGTGACTATGAAATGGGGTCTGGAATTCTTCTTTCAATTAATCACTAAATCATTCTAATGCAGACATTTTATTTTAGTGGAAGAGCTGTATTAATACCAAGTCTGTATATCAGCTATATTTGGGGGACATATGCTAACATAGGTGATATTATTTTATAATTGAGCAAAATTATTGGATTACTCAGAAATCTTAGGATGTATTTTGATTATTTCATATTTTAATTGTTTTGTAGTGGACAGTAGTCCCGATGAGGCCCTGGTGAATCTTCTTGCTGGTTTGGAAAGTGATGGATATCAGGGGGAAAGAAATAAAATGTCATCGCCATGTCGTTCCTTTGGAAACTCTCAAAATATGCAAAACAGTGATGATGAGGAAAATGAACCACAAATTGAAAAAGAAGAAATGGAACTTAGTTTGGTGATGTCCCAGAGATGGGACAGCAATATTGAAGAACATTGTGCCAAAAAGAGGTAATTCATAGATTATTAAGTGGTTATTTGCTTTTCATGTGACAGAACTTCATATTTCAGGATGAAATTTTTTTTTCTTCACTAAAATGATTAACTCTTTAATTAGCTGCTAACCCTGATTCTCAGCAGCATTCATTATGTATAATAGTAGGGCTGAACCCTGGTTGCGTAGTGGTTGTGCGCGAGACTTCAGCCCACTGGGATGGCGGTTCAATTCCAGTTCCCAGGAGCAAAGGCTGGGCCTCCTACTCCCACCACCAGAGAGCAGTGATGCCTAAAAAAAAAAAAAAACAGTAAAGCATGCCCAGTCTATCATGATCTTCATGACAAGTTTGAAGCCATTGAACCTAACTTCAGAAGCCATGTATTTTTTTGTTCGGTATTAAAATAATGTTTAGTGTTAGGTTGAAGATAAGGTATGATGTCTAGATTTGATTAAACTTAAAGAATAAAATGTCAAAAATTAGTGAGGTGAAACAAGTCCAGAAGTACACAGTGGTAATCCAGTTCATCCTGGAACTGTGGTTTTGTTTTAAGTCAGTCTCCCTGAGCTCGGTTGCAGCTGTATCCTCTAAATGTGGTCAAAATTAGGCCTGCAGGACGGAATATGCTTTTGTAAACTTCACTTGTAGTTGGTGACTATAGAGTAGAAATGCCCCATAGTGTTAATGTATAGAAAAGCATATCTCTAGTTCTTTTCTCCACTTATCTCTGGGTACTTAACAATTGTACCATCAGAACTTTTTTCAAATGTCTGCAATGGTTACCATCAGATCATTTCCAATTCATAGTTTAGGTCCAATCAGGTAGGTCATTTCCAACTCATAGCATGTAGTCCTAACAACCCTGTGTGCAACAGAATGAAACACAGATCAGACCTGTACCATCTTCACAATCTGTGCTGTGTTTAAGCCCACTGTTGCAGCTTCTGTGTTAATCCATTTCATTCAGGGTCTTCCACTCTTACTGATCCTCTACCACATATGATGTCCTTCTCTAGAGAACAGTCCCTTCTGATAACATGTGCAAACTACGTGAAACAAACTCACAATCTTTCTAAGGAACGTTCTTAGTTGTACTTCTCTCAAGACAAGTTTGCTTGTCCTTCTGTAAACCCATGGTATATTCATATTCTCTGCCAACACTGTACTCCATAGATATCAGCTTCCTTATTCATTGCCTACCTTTCACATGCTTGTTAGGCAATTGAAAATACCCTAACTTGGGTCAGGTCCATCTTAGTCTTCAAAGTCACATTTTTGCTTTTTAACACTTTATGTAACTTTTTTTTTTTTTTGGGGGGTGGGGGGGGGCATCACTGCCCTCCGGTGGTGGGAGTAGGAGGCCCAGCCCCACTGCTGGTATTGAATCCATCCCAGTGGGCCGCAGTCCCGCGCACAACCACTACATACGCCACCGGGGCTCAGCCCACTTTAAAGAGATCTTTTGTAGCAAATTTTCCCAATGCATTTGATTTGCTATCTGCTGATTTCATAAATTGATTCTAGCTCCAAGTAAATAAAATCCTTGGTATTATTTTTTGTATTGATCACAGTGTTGCTAATTGGTACAGATGTGAGAAAATCCATACTGAAGTCTATTGTCTTTTAAGAGAACAGTGATGATTCAGTCTTTAATTTCTTTTTAAAATCATTTTATTGGGGACTCATACAGCTCTTTTCACAATAAATACATCCACTGTTGTCAAGCACATTTGTTGCCAACATTATTTCCAAAACATTTTCTTTATATTTGCACCCTTGATATCAGCTCCTCTTTTTTTCTCTCCCTCCTTCTTCCACTCCCTCTCTCATGAACCCTTAGTAATTTATAAATTATTTTTTTCATGTCTTACACTGACCAGTGTCTCACTTCACTCACTTTTCTGTTGTTCATCCCCCAGGGATGGGGTTATATGTAAATCATTGTTTGGTTCCCCTTCCTCTCCCACCTTACCCTAACCCTCCTGGTATCGCAACTCTCAATGTTGATCCTGAGGGGTTTTTCCTGGATTCCCTGTGTTTCCAGCTCTGATCTGTACCCGTGGACATACTCTGGTGTAGCTGGATTTCTAAGGTAGAATTGGGATCATGATAATGGGAAAGAGGATGCATTAAAGTTGTATGTTTCATCGGTACTGTACTGTACCCTGACTGGCTTGTCTCTTCCTTGTGACCCTTCAGTAAAGAAATATCCAGTTTCTCCTTTGGATTGTCTGCAGATGAGCTTTGGGTCTCTACTCTCCACTCCCCCTCATTTGTATTGCTAGGATTTTTTTTGTACTGGGTCTTTGATGCCTGATACCTGTTCCCATTGACACCTCATGATCATACAGGCTGGTATGCTTCCATGTGGATTTTGTTGCTTCTCAACTAGATAGCTGCTTTCTTCAAGCCTTTAAGATCCCAGACACTATATCTTTTGATAGCCAGGCACCATCAGCTTTTTTCACATTTACTATGCACCTATTTTGTCTTCAGCAGTCATGTTGGGAAGGTGGGCATCACGGAATGCCAGGTTATTAAAACAAAGTTTTCTTGTGTTAAGGGAGTACTTAGCTAGAGGCTCAATGTCCATCTACTACTTTAATACTTAACATATAAATATATGTACATAGCTCTATTTCCCTATATATATATCTATACATACAGAGTATATTTGTGTATAAGCTGAGATTTCAGTACATTTTTTTTCAGTACACTTTTAATACAGTTTTTGTGGTAAAATTAGGTGCCTCGGCTGATACCCTGGTCAGCTTATACTCGAGTATATACAGTAAATATACTTACATATGTACATGCTTGTATTTAAATCTCTGAAAATGCCCTTTGCCTCCTAGTTCTTTCCTCTATTTCCTTTTACTTTCCTCATGTCCCACTATCATGTTCATCCATCATTCTGATGTCAGTAATTCCTCCTGGTTATATTTCCCTTGATCAAGCCCTACCAAACATCCTACGCTCTCCTCACCATCAATTTTAGATCACTTGTTGTTCCTTTGTCTGTGGATTTGTTACCACGCACTTCCTTTCCCCTCCTCCTATCTCCCATGGCCCCACCTCCAACCATCGGTCCCTTTGTTTTCTCCTCTGGATTGTTTATCCTACCTATCTTATCTAGATAGACATGCAGAGACAATAATAATCACAAAAACAAGGCAGAACAAACAAAAGAAAATTAAGCAACAACAGCAAAAAAAAAAAAAGCAAATGAAAGAAAAGCCTATAAATAGTTCTAGGTCTGTTTGTTGACCTTTAGGCATGTATTCTGGCTGAGTCTGATGTGGTACCATGCCCTCATCCCAAAATCTATTTTTGGTATTCCCCAGGAACTTCATTGCTCCCCTTGCTGCTCTGTTGCACACCCTTAGCATTTCGCCCTAGGGTGGTGGGGTCAGATAGGGTACAGTTCCCACCCTGGTTCTCCAGTACTTCATTGTATATATGCACCACAGTTTTTTAATCCATTTATCCACTGATGAATATTTGAGTTGTTTTTAATACCTTGCAGTTGTGAGCTGTGCTGCGATGAACATTAGAGCACAGATGTCTGGCCATGGTTTGTTTCTTGCCGCTTCTGTGTTTATGCCCAGTAGGGGGATTGCTGGATCGTATGGTTGCTCAATTTCCATCTGTTTTAGATATCGCCAAATCGATTTCCTTAATGGCTGTACGTACTTACAGGTCACCTGCAGTGGCTGAGTGTTCCTATCTCACCACAACCCCTCCAGCCCCTGTTACTTTCTGATTTTTTTTGAATTGGGCTATCTATGAGGGTGATAGATGGTATCTCATAGTTGTTTGTGTTTGCATTTCTCTCATGGCTAATGACCAGGAACATTTTCTCGTGTTTTTTGGCCATTCAGATTTCTGCCAAGAAGCAAATTTACATTATCTGCATATTGTAGACTGTTAATGAATTTTCCCTTCAATCCTGATGCCACATTCTTTATATGTAGTTCAGCTGCTCAGATAATTTTTCACCATACCAATTTAATAAGTCTGATAAAAAGATAGAAGCCTGGCATACAACTTTTCTGATTTTAAACCATAAAGTATTCCTTTGTTGTGTCCAAGCAACTTCCTCCTGGTCTATGTGTAAGCTTGCATGATGAACACAATTTGTGTTCTGTGATTCCTGTGACTTGCAGTTATCCATAATTAGTTACAATCCACGCAGTCTTTGCATTGTCAGTAAAACACAGTAAATATCTTTCTGGTACTCTTTGCTTTCTATTCGTTATTCCATATCCTCTTCTGAATCTAGCTTGAATTTCTGGCAGTTTCCTGTCCATATACTGCTACAATTACTTTTGAATTGTGTTCAGTAAAATTTTACTTGGGTGTTATCTTAATATATATTAATACATATACATTAATATAATACATATAAAATATAAATATATTGTCTTTCCAGTCATTGGATTACCTTTCTTTTAAATAGACACACATGTGGATTGGTTTTTTCCATTCAAATAGGTATCTACCTTCCAAATTTCTTGGCACAAAATGTGAGCACTTTTAGCATTTTATCCATTTATAGAAACATCCCAATTGATATTCTGTCAATTACTGGAGCCTTGTTTGCCCCAGTGCCTTTAGTGCAGCTTGTACTTCTTCCTTCTGTATCATCAGTTCTTGATCATTTGCCACCTGCAAGTATTGAAAATAAACATATTATTTTTATTTGGTACAGTAGCTATAGTCCATTTATCTCCTTTTGGTTTGCTAACTTAAAGTCTGTGCATATTTTATTGTGCTTCAATTTGTTTTCTCAAACTACCCTTTGAAAGCTTCTACTCACCTTTTCTACATAATTTCATACCTTTACTTTAGTTTCTCTTCATTAAAGGAACAAATCCATTTGGGTCTTTATTTCAACTGTATCTTAAAGATCTTTTGTTTTCTTCATAAAAGATGTCTTGGATGCCATTTCAAAACTCATCTCTGGTCACTAATGTACAGTGTGTCAAACCTATTTCCTAAAGTCA
The DNA here is from genome assembly GCA_004026705.1 of Nesogale talazaci. NCBI lineage: Eukaryota > Metazoa > Chordata > Mammalia > Afrosoricida > Tenrecidae > Nesogale > Nesogale talazaci. The sequence continues at coordinate 560,200 of PVJH01000011.1, read as the reverse complement.
AATAAGATATGCTCAAGGTCATATTTTGACTTTCCTGAGCTTGTTTTAATTATCTCCAGCTAACCTTACGTGACCAACACTTTGTTTCACATCAGACCCCTGCTCTAACAGTAATGTGGAACTCTCCATCACCGCCTCCTGTAGATTGAGTTTATTTTATTCCTGGGTATTTCATCAGTGAGGGCCACATATAGACACTGTTTCTGTTCTTGTCAAAGGTATTTGCTATGGGAAAGTCATTGGTCTTGCACAATTCTATCATGTAATCTCCAGTATTCTTTCTCCAAAGTCTACCAGCCCTTCTTTGCTTCCAACTTTTGCATTCCAATCGTCAGTTACTACTGATGCATTTTAAGTGCAAGTTTAATCAATTTCCAATTGCAGAAGTTGCTAAAAATCTTCCATTTCTTCATTTTTAACATTAGTGGTTGGTACTTAAATTTGAATAATAGTTTATTAATCAGTCTTTCACATATCTTGTTGGCATTATCCTATGACCAGTAGCCCTATATTTCAGGCTAGAGCCTGAAATGTTCTTTTTGATGATGAATGCAACATTTTTCCTCTTTAGCTTGTTATTTCCAACATATTAGATCATAATTGCCCAATTCAGAATGGCCAATCGTGAGGCTACTTTTTGCTCACTAATGTCTAAGATATTGATTTGTTTGCGTTCTTTATTTATAACAACTAATTTTCCTAGATTTATACTTTATATATTCCAATTTTAAATTATTAATGAGTAATTGAAGCTATTCACATTTTGTTTGGTGACGAGTCAGCAAAAGAAAGTCCTAATGGCTTTATCCTATCCACGAATTTGAAGTGACTGAATTGAAGAAGCAGCCCTTCCCCAATCATATTTTGAGTGCCTTCTAGCTTGAGTGACTTCCAGCGTTACCTGATTGTTCTGTGGCCATTCATAAGGTCTTCATGAGACAGCTTGGTTTTGTTGTGGCGGTTGTTGTTCCATTGTAAAGTGGATCATCACAAAGGCCGTCCTAGTGCTTCTTGTTCTGGAAGGTCCACTGAAATCTGCCTTTATTGGTGGCCATTCGTGTTTGACATATAGCAAGTATGATAGGCTGACAGATAAGTGATCATTACTATAGGCTATGGCAGGACTTTGAATTTATGTTTAAATTTTTCAACTGCAGAGCATGATTCAAAGGTAAGAGAGAGTAATCCATAGATACAGTGATCCTATGTATAGCATGCTTTTTCTTTTTCTTTTCTAACTCATAAATTGTTCTGTTGCCATTTACATGGATGTGTTCAATTTGTGGAAAAGTTATTGATCACAAATGCATTGATTACTGCATTTTCCATGTACATTGTACTTTAATAATCACATAAGGTACTTATTGAACAGGTTACATGTTAGCTGTAGTGGGTAATCATTAAATTGATGAAGGAGGCCTGGATCTTAGAGGTCATTTTTAAAGAAATTGCCAAGTCCTACAAAAAAATACCATAACAATACTACAATTGTTCAGGGAATTTCTTCTAACTGGGAAATCAGGAAGACTTTCATTTGTAAAAGACTACTGAGGGCTGAGCCCTGGTGGCGTAGTGGTTGTGCGCGGGACTGCGGCCCTCTGGGATGGAAGTTCAATTCCAGCAGTGGGCACCACCAGAGAGCAGTGATGCCCAAAAAGAACAACAACAAAAAAGACTACTGAGATGCACTTGAAGGATGAATAGAATTTGGACAAAGATGAGAAAAGCATATTTCAGGAAAAGCAAAGAACAAAATTATAAGATTCATTTAGTTGCACCAAGGTGCATGTTAGGAGATCAAGAAAAATAAAATTTAAGGGGTAAATTGAACTAATAGAAGCTGTGATGCTAAATCAAGGTATTTGGACTTCACACCATTGAAAGCCAATGGTAGTTTTAGAGCTCGTGAGTTGCATATCAGAGTTGGTGATGGGAGAGGAACTGGTGGAGAGGTCAGTGAGGATAATGATACCTACGTCATAGAGTTATAAGTATTAGACAAAAGTCCATGTATATGGTGATTAGCATGAAGTAGTTAATAATTCTGCTCTGCACATTGCTTGTTATTTTCTGCTCTGGGTACCATATTTTTAAAATCATGACAAAGGAAAGAAGACTAGAAGGACTTGGGACACTTATTTTTGAGAAACAGTTGGAAGAATGGAAAATGTTTGACCTAAGAGAAGAATCGTGCTTTAAGATGTTTTAAAGGTTATATGGAAAATGGCATAGATTCATCTGTATATCTGCAGCTATTGTTGCTTCCTGTACACGAAGTCTTACAAGACAGAATAGAACTGTCCCACAATAAGCTGTATGAAAGTAGAGAGCTACAGTTTTCTTCTATGGAGCAGCAGCTAGTTGGGAACTGCTTACCATTCATTTAGCAGTGTAGGGCTTTACCACTGTGGCCCTAGATCACTGTGTGTCTCTGTATCTACAGTGGACAAAGGCAAAAAAATACATAAAAGTTGAGGGGGAAATTGTACCACAGAAATATAGTTAATGGAACCTTGGCAGTTCAGTGATTGAATGTTTGGTTCTCCATGCAGGAGAACCTGCATTCTATTTTTAGCACTCCATACACAGCCACCATCTATTGGTCACTAGAAGCTTATATGTTGCTATAGTGCTGAGCAGATTTCAGCACTATTACAACAACAGATTAAGAAGAATGGCCTGGAGTTATACTTATGAAAATCAGCCAGCAAAAATCCTATAGATCACAATTGTCAGATATGCAGTTCATCAAGGGGATAACACTGGCCCCGGTAGCTAGCATTTTGTTCCACTGTGCTTGGAATCTCCATTGATCTGGACTGACTGTTTGGCATCTCACAACAATAGGGAGAGAATTCCTAACCATGAGAAAATCATGACCGCAGCTAGGGGAAAAACAAGCAATCACATTTAAAGGTTCCCCAAAAAGAATATGCTCAGACCTATCAGTGGACACTATGAAGAAGAAAAGAGAGTGTAGTAACATATTCCAAAAATTGAAGGAAATTCATGCAAACCCAAGAATACTCTACCCAGCCAAGTTATCTATCAAGATAGATGGAGAAGAAAGAGTCTTCCCAGACAAGGAAAAGCTCAAAGAATACATTAGAAGAAACCCAACCCTACAAAAGATCCTTGCCAAGCCAGTATGGGCAGAAGAACACCACTCATCAAGCATGGATAAGAGACTGCCACATAGAACAACCCCACCAAGAAGGCAACAAGAGAACACAGCCCCAAAAATACATTGGCTTAAGGGTGGAAAGAAGTCAAGAATGAAACGCATTCACATGCACAACACCCTGATAAGAAAGAGAGGTAGGAAAAAAATTAAAAAGAAAAAAAGGGGGGAGGTAGGAAAACACCCAACACAAAAGGTATAAGATGACATCACAGAGTTAACAGATGGAGATAATATCCCTGAATCTCAATGGACAGAAGCCAGGCATTAAAAGACTGAGGCTAGCAGACTAGGTTAGAAAGCACAACCAACCCATCAATCTGCTGCCTACAGGAGACACATCTCCAGACTACCAACAAAATTGCCTGGAGAAAAGCATACCAATCAAACAAGAATTAAAAAAAAAAAAAAAAAAAGCAGGTGTTGCAATCCTAATCTTGGATAAAGTGGACCTCAAAGTGCAAATCATAAAAAGAGATAAGGAGAGACAAAGAATGCTCCAAAAGATGAAAAGAGAAATCACAGCCTCAACAATAATACTAGGTGACTTCATTGTACCACTCTCTGAGAAAAAGATCACAGGGAAAGAAACTCAACAAGGTGGCTTTTGTTAGTCCGGGTAAACTAGAGAAACAAATCCATAGACATGCATATGGATATAAGGGAATGGTCTATATACAAGAAGAATTGAGAAAACATCCCGACCCAATTCAAAGTCATAAGTCTGATATTTGCTCAGATGTCCGATACCAGTCTATAATGCCTCCTTCTGACTCATGAAGTCACAGGCCAGTGGGTTCAGAGTCCCAGCACTGACAGGGGTCCCCTCATGGCTTCTTGCTTCCAGGGCTGAGGGTCCATCAACAGCATCTAGTGGTAGTAGAAGCAACTCAGCGCTGGCAGGGCTTCTCTATGTGACTTCTTCAGCTTCAGAGGTCTGGTTCCATCAGCATAAAGCCATGTGGTTTCACCTCCTCTGCCTCCAGCTCCTGGGATGCTGCCATCTTGTCTGGGGGTTGTCTCTGAGACTAACTCCCAACAACTGGGGAGATAGCTTCTCGAAGGAAATATTGCGAGATTTCCCAGAAGTCTCAGGAGAAAGCCATGCCCACACGGAGGCCTCACTGGCTACTCAATGGCTATCTCCAGATTAACAGGCTAGACTCCACCCATACATCTCAATCATGAAATTAACATAAGCACATGACCGCCACAAGACTAGAGAAGCTCAACACTACAATTAGACAATTTGACCTGATAGCTATTTACAGACTGTATTAGTCTGGGAAGACTAGAGAAACAAATTCAGAAACACGAATATGGATATAAGGGAAAGGTTTATATACAAGAGAAATGGAACATCGAGAAAGCATCCCAGTCTCCTTCCAAGTCAGGAAGCACATGCAATGATACCAGGATAATCACAGGCCAGTGGGTGCAGAGTCTGGTGTGTCCAGCGGCAGTAGAAGCATCCTGGAGCTGGCAGGGGTCTCCCCGTGGCTCCTCGTTTCCAGGGCTCATTGTCTATCAGCAGTATCCATTGGCAGTAGAAGCATCTCAGCGCTGGAAGGAATCTCCACGTGCCTTCTCCAGCCCCAGAAGTTTGGTTACATCAGGCTAAACTCATGTGGCTTCTACTCTGGCTCCTCCAATTCTGGAATCAGGAACTATCAGCATGCTATTATCTCATCTTGTCAGTAGTCCATCTCCAAGGAACTGAATCTATAGTCTCTCACTTCCAATGGGAAATACCGTGAGATTTCCCAGAATTCTCAGAGAAAGTCATGCCCACACAGAGATCTCATTGGCTATTTCCAGGTTGACAAGCTAGAATCCACCCCTACACTCTTAGTTAAATTGCCACCAGAGTACATGACCTCCACCCAAATACAAAAAAAAAAAAGTCACATTCTTTTCAAGCCACCATGGCATATATTCAAAAATAGAGTGCATGCTGGGACATAAGTCAGATCTGCATAAATTTAAGCACATTGGTATGATGCAGACCTCTCTGAGCATTGTGCCATAAGGCTGGAAATCAACAAAAGGAGGATGAAGAAAGCAAGAGCAAACACTTGGAGGATGAATAACTATTGCAAAAGGACGGGGTACTGGCCCGGATCAGAAATGAAATAAGGAAATTCCTAGAAACCAACGAGAATGAGAACACAAAGTACCAAAACTTAGGGACACAACAAAGACAGTTATCAGAGGAAGCGTCATAGCATTACGTGCACATATGAAAAAGGAAGAGAGATTTATGATTGATATGCTGGCACAAAATTTACAGCAACTAGAGCAGTGTCAACAGGACAATCCTAATAGCAAAAGAAAAGAAATAAAAATCTGAGCTAAGATTTGGGAGAGGGAAATTAAGAAAACTATTTGAGGGCTGAGCCTCGGTGGCGTAGTGGTTGTGCGCGGGACTGCGGCCCACCGGGATAGAGGTTCGATTCCGGCTCCACAGAGCAAAGGCTGGGCCTCCTACTCCCACCACCTGAGGGCAGTGATGCCCCCCCCCAAAAAAAAAGAGAAAAAGAAAACTATTTGAAAGAATAACCAGAATCGACAGACTGCTGGCAAAGAAAGGAAGGAACAAATTTTAGTAGCAAGGATGAGGGATGAAAGAGGGGACATTACAACAAACCCTAATGAAATCAAAAGGGTAATTACACAGTACTACAAAGGACTGTACTTCAACAACTTGGAAGACATGGACAGATTTTTGAAAAAAATAATCCCTCCCTGGAGTATCCCCAGTGGACATCAAGAATCTCAACAGACCCATAGCAATATAAGAAATAGACAAGGTTATTGAGGGATTACCCACATCAACAAAAAAATCTGAATCAGATAGCTTCACAGGAGAATTCTTTTAAGCATTCAGGGAAGAACTAACACCAATCTTATACAAACTTTTCCAGAACATGGAGAAAGACAGCAAACTCCCTCTGTGAATCTAGTATAACTCTTAATACTGACACTGGGCAGGGGATCCCACAAGAATCAAGAACTACAGACCAATATCCCTAATAAACATCGATGCAAAAATCCATAATAAAATACTGACCAATAAGAATACAAAAGTATATAAAACAAGTAATTTACCATGACCAAGTGGGGTTCATACCAGGGATGCAGAGATGGTTCCACATACAAAAGACCATTAGTATCATTTGCCACATTGTTGTGAAAAACTACAAGAACCACATGGTAATATCAATAGATGCAGCAAAAGCATTCAGCAGCATCCAACACCAATTCCTATTTAATACACTCAAGAAGATAGGAATGAAGGAAACTTTCTTGAGATAATCCAAGCTATATATAAAAAGCAACAGCCAAAGTGGTAGTCAATGGAGAAAAAAATAACACAATCTTACAGAAAAAGGGGACCAGATAAGGATGTCTCTTGTCCCTACTATTACTTATTGTAAGGCAAAGAAAAGCCATCAGAGCTATTCACCTGGGGAAGGACGAGGTGAAACTATCATTGTTCGCAGATGATGTTATTTTATATATGGAAAATCCCCAAAGCTCCAAATCAGAGTACTGGAAGCAATAGAAGAATATGGCACTGTGGCAGGATACAAGATCAACAAACAGAAGTCTACTGGACTGCTGTACACTTCAGATAAGACCACAGAAGAGGAGATAAAAAAGTGGTACGCTTCACAATAGCTAAGTACAAATTGAAATTTCTCGGGCTATACCTGACGAAAAGAGCAAAGGATTTATATGAGGAAAACTACAGGACACAGAGTGCCCGATGAGAGCACACAGGAAGGAGCAAAGGACGGGGGGGAGGGAGAGTGGAGCACATCCTGACGCACCAATCCCTGAGGACCGTATTCCTGCTCAGAGCAGCCAGTGCACAGAGAGGACCATAGGGTCAGCACCACTACAAGACACAATATCCCTCACTGACCCATCGTCCTCCAGGAGAGAACACTGGAGACACAGCGTGAGAATTGGGCCTTACCTGACCCTCCCACACCCAGGCAGAACACTAAGGGCGCACAACAAAACACCAAGAGGAGCAGAGCAAGGAAGTCCCCTGGGAATACCAAAAATTGACTTTGGGGCCAGGGTGTGGCACCTCATCAGAAACACTCGTTAAGGTCAACAAACAGACTTTTAACTATTTACAGACTTTTCTCTCTTTGTTATTGTTTTCTTTTGTTGTTTGCTCTGTCTTGTTTTTGTTCATATCATTATCTCTGAAGGTCTATCTAGATAAGATGGGATAAACAATCTGGAAGATAAAACAATGGGACAGTTCCAGGGGGACATGGAAGGTGGGGTGGGGAAAAGAAAATATTGTTAACAAACTCAGGCACACGGGAATGACATGTGATCCAAAATCTGTGGTGAGGAAGGTGTGGAGGCCTGGTGGGACAATTAAGGGCAATTTAACCAAGAGGAATTACTAAAACTCAGTGAGCATGATAGTGGGACAAAAGGAAAGTAAAAGGATATAGCGGCAAGAACTAGGAGGCAAGGGGCGTTTATAGAGGTTTAAATACAGGCATGTACATATATAAATATATACATAACAATGAGGAAATTTATGTGTATATATTTATCGTTTTAGTATCAAGGTTGTAAATTGACATTGGGCTGCGACTCAAGTACTCCCTCAGTCCAAGAATAACGTCTTCTATTAAACTGGCATTCCATGATGCTAACCTTCCCCACCTTCCCCACCTGAAGACAAAGTGAGTGTATAAGCAAATATGCAGAAAACTGATGGTGCCTGGGATCTTAAAGGCTTGAAGTGGAACAAACGGCCATCTAGCTGAGAAGGAACAAACCCTACAGGGAAGAAGCACACCAGTCTATGTGATCACAAATGTTAATGGGGTCAGGTATCCAGGCCTCAACGAATAAAAACTCGTATCATTGTGAATGAGGGGGAATGCATAGTGGAGAACCAACACCCATCTCTTGGCAACTGAACAACCCCTTACAAAAGGGTTGCAGGAAGGAGGCAAGCCAGTCAGGGTGCAGTAGCATCAATGAAACATACAACTTTCCTCCAGTTCTTAATGCTTCCTCACCTCTACTATCATCCCAATTCTACCTAGACTAGAGGATGTATTGGTACCAATAGCAATTGGAAACACAGGGAATCCTGGACAGATGAACCTCTTAGGACCCGTGGTTAGAGTGGCATCCCAGGAGAGTAGGGGGAACGTGGGATAGAAAGGGGGAACCTATCACAAGGATTTACATCTAAATGCCTTTGTAGGGAACAGACAACAGAAGAGTGGATGAAAGTAGATATTGGACAGTGTAAGACATGACAAAACAATAATAAATTATCAAAGGTTCCTGAGAGGGAGAGGCAGGGAGGGAGGGAAAATAAGCTGATTCCAAGGGTTTAAGTAGAAAGCAAAAGAGGATGATGGCTAAAAATGTACTTGACAAATTGGATAGATGGATGGCTTGTGAGAGTTGTATGAGCCCCTAATAAAATGTTTTAACAACAAAAAAGATTAGAAACACACAGAAATAGTTTAAATTTTATCAATGGTTCCTGAAGGTGGAAGGGGGAGGGAAGGAGGGGATAATGAGCTGATACCAAGGATTCAAGTAGAAAGAAAATGTTTTGGAAATGATGACATCATATGTACAAATGTGTATGATAGAATTGATATATGGATTGTTTTAAGAGCTGTAAGATCCCCCAATATTTTTTTTTAATTGGCGGGAAGAGGAGGAGTAAACCGTGATGCAGCAACAATACATAAAAACAGCATGTGTCTGAACCTTGCAATTCTAATTTGTAACCACTTCCAGATTGACTTAGCACCTATACTATTTCCTCGCCCCTCTGAACCCTGTCATTTTCCCTTTGTGCAACCCTAAATACCACTTATCCTACTCTTTGATTTTTTTTCCTGTTTCAGAATGTGGTGATCTTGTGTTTATGGAAACTACTTGACGTGTGCCAGAAAGTTACTCTTTCAGAAACAGCCAGCGTCTCATAGCAGCTGAGCATAGCTAAGAATAGGATAAAAGAGAGGTGTGCAAAATCAGGAAGAGCGTGATTAATAATTCTGAGTCTATGTGGAGCAGCACAGTAGGAGTAATGTCAGGCTTCTCCTCATCAGCTTCTCACCCATTCTTGTTCTAGTCGCATCTATTTTCAGATTTTTGACTACTATCGTTTATTATAATTGAAGAGAATGCTTGCTGCTAGATAGTAGGATAATTTTGACACTTTAAAATAGATTTTAATTAGACTGGGATCATATTGTAGTTGTATTTCAGAGCTACTGCTTTGCTATTGAAATGATTATTTTAATCCATGACAGGGATGTTAATTGTATTCTTGAACTTTTAGTGAGTAAGATTTTATATATATATATATATATATATATATATATATAAAGCTTTTGTAAGTGGCTTATTTTTGTTGGTAGAAAATTAAGAACTTTATAAAGTCAATTTTTAGCAGTTATTTTTTTCAGATAGTATATAGGAAGTTGGGTTAAAAAGGCAGAGAAATCTTTTTTAAGGTACAGTTTTCAGATTTATTTAAGTATGAAATGCTTTTTTTCTAATGATCATTCTCATCACTGAGTCTTAATATTTCAGATCACTGTGTAGAAATACCCATAGAAGCTCAACCGAAGAAGAATCCTCTTCAGAAGAAGAAATGGAATGGAGTGATAATAGTTTGTTTTTAGCCAATCTTTCTATACCTCAGTTAGATGGAACTGCAGATGAAAATAACGGTAGGTAATCAAGTCTAATGTGAGTATTTCAAAACTAAAAATACATATTTTTTGTAACTGTTGACACATTTCCTATCCAGCGGACTAAGTGCGATTATAGCAGTACTGTTAAGTTTCCTCTTTCTTTAGGATATCTTCTGTTTGAAGAAAGTAAATTCATGATGTTTTTCTCATTTCTAAGAGGATTTTTTAAATGCCAGCAAGTTGATTCCGACTAATGGCAACACCATGTGTGTCAGCAAAGAACTGTGTTCCATAGAATTTTCATGGCTGGTTTTTCAGAAGTAGATTACCAGGTTTTTCTTCTGAGGCTCCTCTAGATAACTCAATCTTCAGTTCACAGTTGAACCTGTTAATCATTTGCACTACCCAGGCACTCCTCCAAGAGGATGACATTTGTTAATCTCTAATTTCAAACATCCTAAACTTTAACCATTTTACCATGTTAATATTTAAATGGCATAAGGGACTATAAAAAACTATGTTCAGCTTACTTTATATGTTCAGTCTTCAACTTATATATCATCTTCATAGAGAAAAGCTAAAAACTTATGCTACTTGAAGTGATAATGCAAATAAACCAATTTTTATAAGAAAAATTTTTGTAGTGACTGTATTTTTACCTTATTCTTTTACGGCACTGATTATCAGTTGGGTCTATTTCTAATCAAAATAACATGTGCTCAAAATATAATAATCAAGACTGAGCCCCAGTGTCATTGGTGGTTGTTCGTGGGACTGCGGCCCACTGGGATGGAAGTTTAATTCCAGCTCCAGAGGAGCAAAGGCTGGGCCTCCTACTCCCACCACCAGGGGGCAGTGATGCCCCCCAAAAACAAAACAAAATTATATATATATATATATATATATATATATATATATATATATATATATAAATAATCAAATGCAACTAACTTGAGTACTTAGTGCAACTACCTTAATGATAGATGTGATCTCTTATTAGCCATTTTAAACTTGCAAATATAATTTTCTATCATTTCTTTCATGTTAATAATATCTTGGTTTGGGGGTCTACAGTTGTTAAGGGAATGAAAAATTCCATTTTTCTCTCCATTTCAGACAATCCACTGAACAACGAAAATTCTAGAACCCATTCTTCTGTCATCGCAACAAGCAAGCTATCAGTCAAACCTTCCATCTTCCACAAAGATGCTGCTACGTTAGAACCTCCATCTTCTGCTAAGATTACCTTTCCGTGTAAACACACAAGTGCCCTTTCTTCTCATGTTTTAAACAAGGAAGATTTAATTGAAGACCTTTCACAGCCAAACAACATCGAAAAATGTCTAGATCATTCAGTTGCTTCTCTGAAAAATGAAAGCACTTACCCTATGAAATACCCTGGATCTTTAAACAGTACTGTTCATTCAGAAAACTCACATAAAGATAGTAGTAAAAAAGATATCTTCCCAGTATCTTCCTGTGATAGTAGTATTTTTGATTATGAAGAAGATATTCCATCTGTTACTAGACAAATACCAAGCAGAAAGTATACAAATATTAGGAAGATTGAAAAGGAGACCCCTTTCATGCATATGAATCGTCATAATAGTGAAAATATACTGAGCAAAAATTCTTTCAACTTTTCTGATTTAACCCACTCAAAAAATAAATTAGCATCTGAAGCAAATGAAAAGTGTAACAACACAGCTCTGAATAATTTATTCCCTTCATCATTGACTGAAAATTGTGAACTGCTATCATGCTCAGGGGAGAATAGAACTATGGTGCATTCTCTTGATAGTATCGCTGATGAAAGTGGCCTAAATAAGCTTAAAATTAGATATGAAGAATTTCAAGAACATAAAGCAGAAAAACCAAGCCTCAGCCAGCAAGCAGCACATTATATGTTTTTTCCCAGTGTTGTTCTTTCTAATTGTCTCAGCAGACCACAGAAACTATCTCCTGTCACTTATAAACTGCAACCTGGTAATAAACAGCCCCGGTTAAAATTAAGTAAGAAGAAACTTATAGGTCATCAGGAGACATCTACCAAAACTAGTGAGATTGGAACCACAAAAGATAATTGTATTCAAAATAATCCTTGTAATAGCAGTACTGAGAAGGACAATGTATTTGCCAGTGATTTCATCAAAGCCACCCATCGTGCTTTTGAAAATAAAGCACCTACTGACACTTTTATAGACTGTCATTTTGGAGATGGACCCTTAGAAACGGAGCAGTCCTTTGGACTATTTGGAAACAAATACACACTTAGAGCCAAGCGCAAGGTAAATTATGAGACTGAAGATAGTGAATCGAGTTTTGTAACACACAACTCAAAAATTAGCCTACCTCATCCCATGGACATTGGTGAAAGTTTAGATGGAACTCTCAAATCTCGAAAACGAAGAAAAATGTCAAAAAAGCTGCCCCCGGTCATCATAAAGTATATTATCATTAATAGATTTAGAGGGAGAAAAAATATGCTTGTGAAACTAGGAAAAATAGACTCTAAAGAGAAACAAGTAATATTAACAGAGGAAAAAATGGAACTATATAAAAAACTTGCACCTTTGAAGGATTTTTGGCCCAAAGTTCCTGACTCCCCTGCCACCAAATATCCCATTTATCCACTAACACCAAAGAAAAGTCACAGAAGAAAATCAAAACATAAGTCTGCTAAGAAAAAAACTGGTAAGCAACAAAGGACAAACAGTGAAAAATTTAAAAGAACTTTATCTTTCAGGAAAAAAAGGTCGCATGCTGTTCTTTCGCCTCCCTCGCCATCTTACAATGCTGAAACCGAAGACTGTGACTTAAATTACAGTGACGTTATGTCTAAGCTAGGTTTTCTTTCCGAGAGAAGCACAAGTCCCATAAATTCTTCTCCACCTCGCTGCTGGTCTCCCACTGACCCAAGAGCTGAAGAAATTATCGCTGCTGCAGAAAAAGAAACAATGCTTTTTAAGGGTCCCAATGCATACAATAGTAAGACTGTCAGCTCCCGCATCAGGAAAAATAGTCGAGCAAGGACACAAGTTAAGAAATCTAAAGCTAAGCTTGTTAATCCCTCTGTGGTCACTAAGAAAAGGAACAGACGAAATCAGACAAGTAAACTCACAGATGATGGTAAAAAGAAACCCAGAGCAAAGCAGAAACAGAAAACAACTGAGAGAGGTGTAACAATGAAGCACATTAACCTTAAGGAAGAGAAAGCTCTCTCTCAGCCTGGTGCTGAAGTTACATTTGTGCTGAAGCAGCAGAGTGTGTCTGAGGTCTCCAGTAGTCCCGGAGGTTCTCAACTACTTTCTAAGCAAAAAGAGGCACCACTAGCAGGCCCTGCCATAGATCGTCCCCTTCCTGCTCCCCTTCCCACAGAAATCCATGCACAGCAGATCTTACCTGGCTGCTTTTCTTCTTTCTTAGAAAGCAAGAAGCCTGCAGATTTGCAGCTGTTGCCCAGTTCACGAGATGATGTGCAGCCATCAGTTGTTTGTGGTTCTGTGGGGCCTGGGGTATCAAAAGCTAATATTCCAAGGCCTCACCATCAAAATAATGTGTTTACTTTAAAGGAATCAACTTTGATTCAGAAAAATATATTTGACCTTTCTAACCATTTGTCTCAGGTAGCGCAGAATACACAGATATCTTCCAGTATAATGTCTCCAAAGATAGATGAGAGTGCAAATATACAAAAAAACTATTTGTCGTCTATTGGAAAATTAAATGAATATCGTAATTCCCTAGAGTCAAAGCTGGACCAGCCGTATGCACCTAACTCTTTGCACTGCAAAGACAGTCAGCAGCCGATGGTGTGCGCAGCAGAGCAGTCAGAACCCAGTGAAACTCATTCAGGAAATGCAGCCTCTGAGGAAAGCCAGATGCCAAGCAATTGCTTTGTAACTTCCTTGAGAAGTCCAATCAAACAAATCGCATGGGAGCAAAAACAAAGGGGTTTTATTTTAGATATGTCAAATTTCAAACCTGAAAGGGTAAAACAAAGGTCATTATCGGAAGCAATTTCACAAACCAAAGCACTTACTCAGTGTAAAAATCGAAACATGTCAACAACTTCAGCATTTGGTGAAGGACAGTCTGGACTAGCTGTTTTGAAAGAATTGTTACAAAAAAGACAGCAGAAAGCACAAAATGCAAATGTTGTTCAAGACTCACTAGCTAATAAACATCAACCAAACAAAAATGTTCCTGGTTCCCTTGACCATAACAAAGCAACTAAAAGAACACGGTCAGTGACTTCTCCCAGAAAACCACGAACCCCCAGAAGTACAAAACCGAAAGAAAAGGTTCCCCGACTTCTAAAAGTAGACTCTGTAAATTTACAAAACTCTGGGCACTTGGATAACTCCTTATCAGATGATAGCCCCATCTTTTTTTCAGACCCAGGGTTTGAAAGTTGTTACTCACTTGAAGATAGCTTGTCTCCTGAACATAATTACAATTTTGATATTAATGCAATAGGACAAGCTGGGTTTTGTGGTTTTTATTCTGGAAGTCAGTTTGTCCCAGCTGATCAGAATTTACCTCAGAAGTTCCTAAGTGATGCAGTTCAGGATCTTTTCCCAGGACAAACCTTAGAAAAAAGTGAATTTTTAAGTCATGATAACCAGAAGTGTGATGACAGCAAGCATCATGCCACAGATCCAGCCTCATGGATTCGATCTGCTACTCTCAGTCCTGAACTTTTTGAGAAGTCATCCATAGAAAGCAATGAAAATCATCGCCACAACCAATGGAAAAATAGTTTCCACCCGCTAACATCTCGGTCTAATTCAATAATGGATTCTTTCTGTGTCCAGCAGGCAGAGGACTGTCTAAATGAAAAATCCCGATTGAATAGGAGTTCACTAAGCAAAGAAGTATTCTTCAGCCTCCCACAGCAGAGCAAGTCAGACTGGATTCAAGGTCACAGCAGAAAAGACCTGGGACAGTCTCTTGACTCAGTCAATACCTCTTTTACTACAATCCTCTCCTCCCCTGATGGTGAACTTGTGGATGTGGCCTCTGAAGATTTAGAAATGTATGTTTCCAGAAATAATGATATATTGACACCAACTCCTGATAGTTCACCACGGTCTACCAGCTCTCCCTCACAGTCTAAAAATGGGAGCTTCACTCCTCGAACTGCTCACATTCTGAAGCCACTTATGTCCCCACCCAGTAGAGAGGAAATCATGGCAACTTTATTGGATCATGATCTTTCAGAAACTATTTACCAGGAACCATTTTGCAGTAATCCTTCTGATGTTCCGGAAAAACCCAGGTAATCAGAACAACACTCACACATCACTCAACTGAATAAATGTTAGGTGTATAACAGCATTTGTTTTCTGGGTGTGGTACTGGATTCATACGTATGCCATTGTGAAAATTATGTATCATTCTAGACTCAGAAAATTCACAAACTACCTGAAATTTAAGTTTATGGATGTTGAGCTTGGACCTATTATTCTTACTTTGCTTTCTTCAGTAAGTAGAGAGGTCAGAGGCTTACTGTAATATGCAAAATTAAGAACAACACTTTAAAGCTATTGCAATTACCATTTAAAATATTAAGTATTAAGTTAACATAAACTTTTATGATTTTTTAAAAAGGGTTGCAAATTTTAAAGTGTTTAAAAGTCAGCATATGAGGCTGAGCCCCAGTGGCGTAGTGGTTGTGTGCGGGACTGCGGCCTACTGGGCTGGCGGTTCAAATCCAGTAGCAGCTCTCGAGGAGCAAGACTGGGCCTCCCACTCCCACCAGAGAGCAGTGATGCCCCCCCAAAAAGAGTCAGCATATGTATTCTAAGTCCCCTTCTGATACAACTCCAAATGAATATTATTTTAAGTCGGTCCTGTTGTATATCACTTTTTTTTTTTAATATAGAATGTTTCATGAATTTGAGTGTCATCCTTTGCAGGGACCATGCTAATCTTCTCTGTATCATTCCAATTTTAGTATATGTGCTACTGAAGCGAGCACATACCACTTTACTTTCATATTGATAAAATTATTAGTTAACACAGTCTTAGGGATCCAGGGATAGAATTTGGTTCCCATTATGCCTTCTTTCTTTTAAAAATGTTTCGAGAAAATGAACATACACACACAGAGATGCCAGTAGCAAAAGAATCATTGACTCATTTATTTATAGGAGTTAGGTGGATATTTTAAACCACCTCCATCCAACATGGTAGGACATACCTAATAAAACCTGATGGTAATCCAGAAGGTGCAAGTGATGGTTCTTGTTCATGCCCTGTGGCCGTGAAAGACTGTATTATCCCATTTGCTTCACCAGGTGCAGCTCACTTTAGCATCCAGTCACAGCCAAGGAGGAAGGCTATGTCTCTTAAGGCAGGCCCTGTTTTTTATGTATGTGATGGAAAGGAATTTGAAGAGCCAGTTAAGGCAAGAGGTCCCACTGCTTGTGTGTACTGCTGTTCAACAGCATAATGTTCCTGACTTGAGTTATGAAGATACAGTGAACGACAGTCTTTTAAAAAGCAAGCAGATAGACATTTCCTCCTTTAAGTACTTGAAGTAAAGGGCACAAGCATGTACTTCTTTCCAAATAGACAGTTTATTTTCTACCTACATGTAGTCCTTTAACTTTCTCTATTCTCCCACAATATGTGAATGTCAATTAAGTTTTATAATTGAATTACTTTTTCTACCTCAACTTTGCACAACCATTATAATTTTCACTTAACAAAAGTGTGTCAATGTTAGTTTATTGTTTATCGTCCAATTTTGACACTTGCCCGGCAGCTCAACTATAAGAATAACAGTTTTCTTTGAACAACTAATTTTATATAAAAATTCAACTTGGACAATTTAAGTATAAAAGAAGTAAAAATTACTTTTTTTTGCACTGCTTCATGACAACCAATATGAATATTTTGATGTTCCCATACAGTTTTTTTTTAAAGTGTGCCTTTTGCTTGGGTTTTTAACATGCAATCTAACTATAGCCACTAACTGTATCTAGACTTACCTAACATAAGCATTTTCCAAATTTTTAAATTTATTGAAGTGTCATTTTAATGACTAACTGCATAATATTCTATCGTGTGTTTTAGTGAAGTTTTCAGAAATATTTTCCATTACAGATAATGATGTAATTAAAATCTTGTTCAAAAGGATTTTTAGTATTTTGGAGCTTTTTCCTGTAGCCCTAGAATCAGATCACTGAGAATCTGGGTTCCTGATAAACATATTTTTTTTCCAGTTTAAGCAATTACTCTACTGCTGACAGTATTCAAGAAAACTGAATTTACCATCCCGTCTTTGGTTTTCATTCTTGAATTCTTTATAGTCTCTATCATTATTTTAGAGTTGTCTAGGATCACATGGCATATGTACTTATTCCTTCAACAAAAGTTAATTCTGTTTCTAATTTTTCTTATGATGGGACTGGCATGAGTATACTGAATTTACTAGATACTGGTGGCAGTGTTAACTAGTTGGATACAAAATCATGCCAGGTAAAGAAGAGACGGAAGTGTCCCCCTGTTGTCTCTTCTTCAGCTCCAGTTTAGAAAACTTAAATCAGGTTACTATTTCAAGACAATGACGAGGATATTTGCTAAGATTTTCATTATTGTTGTATACAGGGACTTTAAGAATTTGTAGGGGCAATTCTATTTTTTTCATGAAATTTTTAAGCTCCTTCAATTATGTTTATAGGGAAGTTCAGTTCAATATTTATAACTGTTGAAAACTAAATCAGGGTCTCTATAATTTGTGATTCATATATATATACATACATATACATATATATACACACGTATTGCTGGCATTTAAGGTATGCACTCTGGATTCTTCTTATAAGCTCCTAAATTATTGGTTGGTTGATTGCTAGTTTTATTCCTTATATTGGGGTTTAACCTTGCCATGTAAAGAAGAAAAAGAATTAAAATTTACTCAATTGTGCATGACTTTTTAATGTCTAAGGGCATTTGAAAGGTGCGAGGACTTGTATGTTCAAACTGGCTGACCCTGATAAACTACTTACACATACTAGAGAAATGTCAAAACACTATTGACAATCCAGATATAGTTCAAATAATCAGTTGTTGTTGTTTTAATCTATATTTGTTAACAGTGGAAATTTTACTGTAATTAGAGGAAAGGCGTTTAATGACTATGCCTTATTGAAAGAAAGAAGGCTTTATGTTTGTCATTAAAGCAAAACAGAGTTACTTTTTGCCTCTGGTATTGTGGATACCTTCCATAGGAAATTTATCTGATAGTCATCTACTTGTTAGGAAAAGCATATTGGGATTACAGATAGAATATACCTGCATTAGATGGGGATTGGAGAGAGAAGGAGATGATAAATGTTAATACTTCAAAAGAGAATTAAAATAGCTCTGATAAGGAAAAATACTTTGGTAATTGTTCTTTGATACAAAATAGTTCTAAAATATGTTGTTTGTAGGGAGATTGGTGGAAAACGACTCACAGTAGAAACTCGACTTCCAAATGATCTGGCTGAATTTGAGGGGGACTTTTCCTTGGAAGGACTTCGTCTGTGGAAAACCGCATTCTCGGCAATGACTCAAAATCCAAGACCAGCGTCACCCTTTCGCAATGGCCAAACAGTTGTCAATAAGGGGTCAAGTAGTAACCATAAAATGACTGAAGATAAAAAAATCATCATCATGCCTTGCAAATGTGCCCCAAGTCGACAGCTGGTTCAAGCATGGCTTTTAGCCAAAGAAGAATATGTACGTTCCAAGAAACTGCCTAAAACTGAGCCAACTGAAGTTGTAAAATCTGCTGAGAACTTCAACTCTTCAGTTAACCCAGATGATGAACCTGTAGTGCCTCCAAAAATGGATATAGCACCACATATACTCCCCACTACAGCATATACCAAGGAGGATGTTGATCAGTCTCAGATTGCTTTACCAGCATCAACCACAGAATGCAGCAGAACTGCAAGTGAAAGGCAGATGCTGCCACCAGTTACTTCTGGAAATGATAGTGAGAAAGATGAAGATGAAGACTCTTACTTTAGTTATAGTTCTCCTGACTCTCCCATAATCCCCCCTTGGCAAGAACCAATATCCCCAGAGTCCAAAGCGTTGACTGGAGATGACGGAGCATCATCACCAATAGAGGAGCTGTGTTCCTTGACTGTTGAGAACTTCGTAAAGCCAATAAAAGATTGTACACAGAAAAGCCCCTACAGCAAGCCGAGGGAACCTTTTGTGTTATCTCCCATTAATATTAGGACACGAACTGGGAAAGGTGAATCACTCTGCCTTCACAGTACCCCAGTGATGCAGAGAAAGCGTCTGCAAAAGCATCCTGAAGCAGCCGGTCCTACCCCTTTATTAACAGGTAAGGGTGCAAACAAAGGTGGTTCCTCATTCGTCAAAGTTATGCAAACGACACTAGATTATGTAACGGCAATCAGGGCTTTTGAAAAATATTTTGACTAGGCAAATGAGAGTTTTTTAGTATTTATATAATGTCTTGAAAAATCAACATGAAGGAAAGTTTTTTTTTTTTGGGGGGGGGGGGGGGGGGGGGGGCAATCACTGCCCTCTGGTGAGAGGGAGGCCCAGTCTTTTAGTCCTGGATTTGAACCACCAAGCCAGTGGGCCACAGTCCTGCACTCAACCATTACGCCACGGCCCTCAGCTCTGGAGGATAGTTTTTGTTTGAAATCTTTGCTATAAAATTTACTTATTTAGGGCTGAGCCCCGGTGGCGTAGTGGTTGTGCGCGGGAGTGCGGCCCACTGGGATGGAGGTTCAATTCCAGCAGTGGGGCTGGGCCTCCTACTCCCACCACCGGAGGGCAGTGATGCCAAAAAAAAAAAAATTATTTATATTGCTTTCCCTGATGTCTTTTTACCTTCTGGGTGAAATATAGGAGCCCTCTCGGAAGTTTATATCTGCTTTCTCAACTTGATTTTTCTCACTGAATTTTAAACATACTCTAGTCCTTCTCATTTTTAAAAATAGAATAAAAATTTTTGATCTCACCTCTTTCCATTTTCCCCTCCCCTTAAGACCAAATTTCTTAATAGATGTTTCTAGTTAAACAACTGAGTTTCTCACAAGCATTTGACTCTAATAAAGATTTCCAGTAACTTTATAGTTAAAATCACTGGTGGTTTTCTTTCTTTTTTTTTTAATCATTTGGGAGCTCATTCAACTCATCACAATCCATACACACATCCATTGTATATAAAGCTCATTTGTACATTTGTTGCCCTCATCATTCCCAAAACATTTGCTTTCTACTTAAGCCCTTGGTACAGCTCTTTATTTTTTCCCCTCCCTCCCTGTTCTCCCCTCCCTCATGAACCCTTGGTAATTTATAAACTATTATTTTGTCATATCTTACACTGTCGATGTCTCCCTTTACCCACTTCTCTGTTGTCAATACCCCAGGGAGGAGGTTATATGTAGATTCTTATATTTGTTTCCCCCTTCTACCCCATCTTTCCTAATCCTACTGGTTATACCACCCTTCTTAGAGCTTCTCTCCCCGAGACTTTCCTCCTGCACTTCTCTATTTCTTTGAAAGAATGGACAAGTCTCAGTATGATCTAAATGTTGGGGTATATTTGAGCCTGGTCTTAAGCTGCCTTCACTTTTTACTTTATACTCTCTCCCTAAGTTACCCAGTTCATATTCCCAGGATTCTTGCAGGTAAATCATAAATTGATTATCCCTAAATGAGAATTCTCTTTTAAGCTGTAGATCTCTGCATTGAGTTGCCTATTTGACATTTCTAGTTGAGTGCTGAAAGGCGCCTCCAGGTTTGGTTTTTTTCAAAACTCCCATTTATCTTACTGCATGTGTCTTCACTCTGAGACACTCACATACACACCATGCCTACTACACAAAGATCCCCATCTTATCCTCTTTGGGATTTTTTTAAGTGAGTCATAAGTACCCCTGTCTTTTAAGTCACTTACCTGTACAAGGTAGAAACAAAAAATATTCATGTTTAATTCCCGCCCCCCCCATTACTGCCCACTCTGCAGTTTCCAATCCATTATGAAGTTAGTTCTGTCACATTTTGTCTCCTAAATGACCTAAATACCTGCTTCATCTTACCTCTGCCACACCCTTAGCTTTGACCTGGGTTAGCTTTGACCTGGGCTCCTGCGTGTGTGTGTGTGTGTGTGTGTGCACGCGCGTGCATATCACTGCTGTCTGGTGGGAGTAGGAGCCCCAGCCTTGCTCCTGGAGAGCTGCTGCTGGATATGAACCGCCAACCCTTTGGGCCACAGTCCCGCACACAACCACTACACCACCGGGGCTCAGCCCCCCTACCTTCTTATTCACTCTTAGCCTCCACTTTTCCTGCATGGTAGTCAAGGTAAATCCCACCGAGTCTCAGTTCATTACTATTTTGAGATTTTAGTTCAAGAAAGCCATTTTAATATCCCTGAGTAGAGTTTTTAAGCTCTTAATTATATTTCCCTCTGCTGAACGTAAACCCGGATAAATTTTTATTTTTTTATATGTATTTGATATGTGTGATTTTCCTTCTAGTCCCTGGTGGTTTTTCCCTATCACAATACTTGATAGGCAAGTGAATAAAGGAATTGTTTATTTACCCTAAGTTAACTACTGGGGACAAATCTCAGTGTTCACAACCTAAGCATACTTAGATTTTAAAATCTTTTTAACTTAAAGTGATTTTGGTGGTGATTAAAGATTTGAATTAGTTTCATGCCTAAATTAGTGTCTTCAGAGAATTTAGAGAGAAGTACAAATAATATTTGACACAACCAAAAATGTTTCAAAAATTAATAATAAAGTAATTTTGATTTACTTGTTAAATGTAAGATTTCTTTTTACAGAATCGAAAGCCCAGAAATTGAATCATAAGAGAGAAACTAATACTGACACTCTTAGAAGAGTACTCTTAACCACACAAGTGAAGGTAACTATACTCATTGTATTGAAAGATCAGTGGAAGATCCATTCTTATTCTTAGATTGCAGTTAGATAAATAAACTCGATTAAAATTTTTTTATATTTTTGCATCATTTTATTACATATCTTTGAGACAACAAGACATTGCCTAATTTTTTTTTAGGTTTTTTTTTTGTTGTTGGGATCTAAAAGATTCTTATATGTAAATACAAATGTTACAGAGAAAGTGACTATGATAGCCAAAATGTGGATAATGAGGATACAAATACATTAACTGGTTACTGGCAAATCAGAACAATCCAATGACAGCAGAGCTCAAGTAAGTGATTTTTGATCCCACCAAAAATATATCCTTTGTCTTGGTTTATTATTTTTCCTCAAATATAACATTATTGATTTTTTTAATTAAGTAGCAAAAGGAAACAGCATTTAGTACTGAATTTCTGAAATGTCTATTCAAATACGAAAAATAAGTTTGAAAGGGGTGTGATTACATTAAAAACAGTGTCCTTGAACACATGGATGATGATGATAGAAGTCACTTCCTTATTAACTACTTTTTATTAATATTACTCATTGTGTGAAGTATGTTACTATTTCTATTTTGAGACTAAAATATTGAGATAATATTTTAAGACTAAGGGGAAATAAATACTTATATTAGAAATAATATTGTACAACATTATACATTAAAAGCAAATATCTGTATTGTGAACATAAATCAATCCTTAGGGAAAAATAGATAATGCATTTGTAAGACAGGAGAGAAAAATTTTAATGGAAGAATTCTATACTTTTCAAACCCTTGATGGTTGTTTACCATTATTTATTCATCTTCAAACAACATGTTGGGTTATGATAGAATATAAATCCAAAATTTTATATTTTTGTAAATGCTGGTAAAAGTAGTTGCAAGTCTATCTAGCAGTTAATCCGCGTATAGCCAAGAAAGATCAAAATAAGAGTCCATGTGGTGTAAATGTTCCTTTCTACAAAACTATTTTTATTATTTGATTTTATAAACTCAAAGACAAGCAGATGATTTTGTCTTGGAATCAGAGAGATGATACTAGCTTACTGCTTATTACTAAATAAATAGAGCATATTGTCTAAATTGGTCAGACTAGTCTAATTGCTCACTTCTGGCTGTGTGTTTCCTTCAATAGAATCAGTTTACAGCAGTAAATACCCCAAAGAAAGAAACTTCACAGATTGATGGACCATCTTTAAACAATACCTATGGTTTCAAAGTCAGCGTACAAAACTTACAGGAGGCAAAAGCTTTACATGAGGTAACACTGAGTTAAGGACATGTGTAGTGCGTGCTTAACTATTATGTTTCATTCTATAGAAGAACTGTGGACATTTTTTAATAACGGAAGAATGTATTAAATTCTGTAAATTTCCATTTTCTGCATTTCTTATTGGTATGTCTTTTAAGAAACTTTTTAAGACAGCTATCAGTTGCTGAGATTTCTTTGTAATTTCACAACCTTTATGGTCTTAGAGTTGAAATCCAGTTTTTTTAGAAGCTAAAATTAGAAAGCATTTTTAACGATTGGAAAGTATACATACAAATAATCCCATTTAATCATGAGATTCTATTCCAACAACTTTGTTTTAAGTTGATTCTAATGGAAATCAAATGCCTCATTTTTCATTATGATCGGTCTATTTATAGATATAATCTGGATCTGTCTTTAGGGCGTGGTTTGAGAAGAACATCAGTAAATCGTTCACTGAAACATTGCATGTAGTATGTATTAGGATAAGATGTACTCTAACCTCACCCCCCAAAGAAGCACATAAGTACCGTTCATCATAACTTTCATATGGAGTACATTGAGACTACATTCTATTTCCCCAAATGTGATATTTACTTGTGTTTTCTGTTTGACTATTAGGTGGGCCCCTTTCAAAATCTTGAGAGCCTCTTTTAAAATGACTCAAATCTGGCTGGTTGCTAATAATTTCTTCCTTCTAATTCAAGTTTTCTGCATCTCCAGGAGCATTCCAGCCACCTAGTGGTCAAAACAGGAAACAGGCCACGACCATCCCAAAAAAACAACTTGCATTGCTCCTTTTCCACCAAGTAAATTGTGCCCTGAACAATGTTGTACTCTCTTTCCCATTACACTAGGGTAACCTGTCTCCATCCTACAGACAGTTACTGCAGGAGATATTATTTGGCAGGTGTCAAAGTAGGACTGATCCACAGTCCGTTCAGAAGCAGGTCACCATGTATCTCTGGGTGGTTTGAACTGCCCATCTTTTGGCTTGTGTTGGTTTGCTAAATAATTCATACTTATCGTTTTTTTCTTCTAAGATTATTCTGAAGAGTATATGTTTGGTTAACTGTTTGGATCACCCAAGGTGCCCCTACAGAAAATAGGGTTCTATTCCTTGCCTGCTTCCGCACAATCTTCTGACCTGGTTACACTTAGTAAATCGCTCTACGTGTTTATTTAATTTGCTTGCTTGGGGTACGAGGGGCATTCCCTAATAGTAGTCCTGCGTTTACCAAAGGATGAACCTTTGTTCTGTGAAGTTGCTTCTGACTCATAATATCCTTACAGGCTAGCATAGAACACACCCATAGGGTTCTAACACTATAATCTGTACAGAAACACAGCCGTCTTTCTCCCTAGAAGCAGTTGGTGGGTTTAAGTTGCCAACCTTTCTATTAACAGCCAAACATTTTCACCTCTGTGCCCTCAGGGCTCCTTAATCTACAATTAGAAAGGCACAATCTGAATGTGAAATTTGGCCTAGTAGGTAGTAGTATTAATGTCCTGTACTCTTTCAACCTGAAGTTGTGTTCATAGTGTTCTCTGGAACACTGAACACAAATTCATTCTCTTTATTTTTTTCACAGTTTTATTGGCACATAATCTATTTATAATTCAGTAGGTTAGTCATGTCAAGAATGTTTATTCTCTTTAAACTGTTGTGTTTAGTTTTGTTTGAGCTTAAAGGACAGATTTTGTGTTTACTAAATAATTCATGCTTATTTTTTTAAAAAAGATTATTCTCAAGAGTATATATTTTAAAGATAAAAGTTCTTTCCTTAAAAAATAAAAAAATAAAAATAAAAGTTCATTCTTCAGCTTTCAATTTTACTTTTGTTTGTTTTTGTTTTGGGGGCATCACTGCCCTCTGGTGGTGGGAGTAGGAGGCCCAGCCTTGCTGCTGGATTTGAACCTACTTTTTTTTTTTTTTTTAATTTCAACTATTAAATACAAACAGTAACATTTTTCAGGGGAAATGGTGACTTTGTAGATTCTTATTATCTAATTCTATATGCTTTACATGTGCATGATTAATATACTTTATATTTTAAAAATTAATGAGTGTTATATGTATATGTGTTACATGTACAGTGTTATATTCTATGGTAAAGATTTCCAGATTTATAATAATTTCCCCTCCCATTCCTCAGTCTCTTTTCACATATTGTATATCATCAGTTCTTTTTTTTTTTTCTATATCTTTGCATAGACTTTCTATGTGTACTCCTACATTTTTTACTCTCACTGGTTCCACATAAGAGTGTAGAGGTTGGGCTGAGCCCCGGTGGTGTAGTGGTTATGCGCGGGACTGCGGCCCACTGGGATAGAGATTCAATTCCAGTTCACAGGAGCAAAGGCTAGGCCTCCTACTCCCACCACCAGAGGGCAGTGATGCCTGAAAAACTAAAAAAAAAAAAAGAGTGTCGAGGTTACCCATTGGGTAACTGTAAAGTCAGTGGTTCAAACCATCATCTTCTCTGCAGGAGAGAGACTAGGCTTTTTATTCTTACACAGAGTTTAACAGTTTTGGAAACTCAAAAAGACAAATCTACTCTGTCCAGTTGGGCTGTGCAAGGAGTTCATGGGAGGGAGTCATCTATTTGAGCTTCCACTTATAAAGGTGTTCTGGAGAGCATTCCACATTAGAATACAGATCTAGCTCACTCTTTGAAACTTTCAAAGGTTACAGAGTATTTCATTGTGCACTGCCTGTATGAATGTCACGTAATTTATGTAATTGGTCCCCAATGAATGGATAGTGAAGTTTTGTCCAGTCTTTTGCTATGACAGTCTTGAGTGAACATTGCGCGTATAATTTCACTGCAGGACTGAATGTATCTATAAGCTAAATTCTCAAGAGTGTAGTGGTTACATAAAATGGTAATGCCATTTGAATTGTGGTAGATTTTTTTTTCTAAATTGTCATCCAGATTTACCAAATTATATACCCCCATACTGAAAACTTTCCATTTGCGGAAAGATAAACATGAAACATAATTCCTTTATTAAATTTTATATCATCTGAATAATTGCCGATAGTAGTCTGTGATTTTCCATTACTAAGTATGATCAATGATGAGCTATCATTTTAAATACTCATGAGTCAATATTTGTGGTCAATCCTGAATTTTGTTTCTGATTAGTTGTGTTTTTTTTTTAAGGCATCACTGCCCTCTGGTGGTGGGAGTAGGAGGCCCAGCCTTTGCTCCTGGGAGCGGGAATTGAACCTCCATCCCAGTGGGCCACAGTCCCGCACACAACCATTACGCCACCGGGGCTCAGCCTCTGATTAGTTTTTTAACTGAGCTTCTATATTGATTTTGGAAAGGACAAAAGGGTCACATTTACAAAGTTCTATTGGCATAAAATAAGTGAAAACATCTTTTTTTCTTTGCAATAATGTCAATGACGAAATGCATGGGCAAAATCTAGCTGTTGTGTAGTTCATATTATAACAGGTCCAAGCCATATGTTTTTCAGGAATAATGAAAATCTGCATAATACATTTAGAAGTCTGAATTTCAGTAGTCCTGACCTAGTAGTGAATTTAATAGCTCTAAATTCAAAAATATCTTACAGCAAAACTAGATATTTAGGTTAGAAAGAATAGACTAAAGTTTGAATATATAACCACTTGGCACTAATGATTCTCTTTCTCAAACAGAAATAGTTTCAAGTGTATATTATCGTTGAAAAATTATGATACAAGCAGATTTTCAAAAATTTATTAATCCTACTCCTGGAAGTAAAAATCTTTAGTTTTAATTCTATATAAATTTAAATTTGGGTTTAAATTGTGACACTATCTGGTATCACTACTTTTCTGTAAATAGTTTACACGTATATATATATATATCAGTAAGTCTTCAACAAAAATGCTTCTTTCAGCCTGTCTTAACAAAGCAGAAGTATAATTTCTATTTCCTTTCATAGATACAAAATCTTACCCTCATCAGCGTGGAATTACACGCTCGAACTAGAAGAGACTTAGAACCAGATCCTGAATTTGACCCAATTTGTGCTTTGTTCTACTGCATCTCATCTGACACTCCACTACCAAATACAGACAAAACGGAACTCACGGGTGTAATAGTGATTGATAAAGACAAGACAGTCGCCAGTCAAGGTATTTTCATCTTTATTTTCATCTTTATTAAACCTTCTCCAAACTTTAAAATTCTCCCATATAGTGAGCCTCTTAACAGAGGACATATCTTTTATTGATATCTAAATAATGCAAATATAAGGAATTTATTTCCAAAATGTTTGCTGAGGTTAGCGTTAGGATATATTGTGTATTACTTTGTCCTAGGTGGATTATTCTAGAGGTACTGTCAAAAATCAGAAACAAAGACTATATAAGAATTTTAGTAAGATGTCTAACACATCAAATTTGCCCTAAGTATTACTGTATATACTTGAGTATAAGCTGACCCAAATATTAGGTGACCTGAGGCTCCTATTTTTTTTTTGGGGGGGGGGGGATCACTGCTCTCCGGTGGTGGGAGTAGGAAGCCCAGCCCTCCATCCCAGTGGGCTGCGGTCCCGCGCACAACCACTACGCCACCGGGGCTCAGTCCCTGAGGCTCCTAATTTTACCACCAAAACTTGCATTAAAAATTTGCTGGAAGAGTTCGGCTTATACACAAGTATATATGGTACATTATAAAATACCAGTGAATATTGAAGTCAAAAGACTATATTGGATAAACAATCTTCCTCATGTATTCATATGTTGTTATTTTGCTATTAGTACAATATTTCATTCGCTTTAGGAAGTCTTGGAGCTACTCTAAGAGCTGCCAATTTGCTGAGCCTTGGTGGCACAGTGGTTGTGTGCAGGACTGCAGCCCACAGGGTTGACGGTTCAAAACCAGCAGCAGCTCTCCAGGAGCAAGGCAGGGCTTCCTACTCCCACCAGGGCAGTGATGTGGGTGGGGAAAAAACTACAACTTATATAGGGACTTTTAAAATATAGCCTCCCTTTGGTTATCTCACTTTCTAAATACATATTACTCTTTTTGCAGATAGTATATGTGCCTTATAGAAGATTTTCTAAACCATCTCCTACATAACCTCTACAGTTATAAATGGTTGTCATTACAAGTGAATTCCGTGAGGAGTCTGTCAGAAAACCATACAGGCGGGGATTTGCCGATTTGTCGATGGTGTGCTTGAGCCTGTTTACACTGGCTCAGCAGCAAATTACTAGATTTTTGAGGATTTGAGGGGATAGTTGCTCTCACATTAGTAGCTTAAAATCAGCCATCTTTATAACACTATAACTCAGGGTTCTGTTTTTCTTACTTGAGAGCTGATTTTTTATTATACCCTTGATCTGAGGAAAATACGTTTTACCAAAAGTATCATGTGTGAGAGAGACTCAAAAAGTTTATGAATCAAATTAAAAGATAATGGATTGTGGACGGGTACAAGTTCAAACCTGCCAGCTGTTTCATGGGAGAAATATTACCATATTTCTGCTTCCATAAAGCATACAGCCTTGGAAACCCTGTGAGACAGTCTGTTCTGTCTGCTAGTGTGGCTATGAATAGGAATTCACACAACAGCAATGGGTAGATTGTTAATAAGCAAAACCTCTTCCTCATTAAGAAGAGTAAAGACAGTAGCGAAGTTATAAAAGTTTTTTATTGGTGATTAGTTAGTATCTTGGGATTGTGTAAATGTCAGCTTTCCAAGAAAATAACTGAAAATATGAAATGAATTTTCAGTTAAATATTAAGGTACAGAATATTTACCTTTTTAGAAATTTGGCTATATTTTTACTTGGGAGAACACTTTCTTTGAAGTGTTTCGGTGAAATGATTTCACTCAAAAGTAATGGATACTACTACTTTCAAAAGTAATGGATATTACTAACATACTCTTATGTAATGAACATTTTATTTCTCAGATATCAGATATCAAACTCCATTCCTTATTAGATCTGGAATTACAGGACTAGAAGTTACCTATGCTGCTGATGAGAAGGCACTTTTTCAAGAAATTGCAGAGATAATTAAGAGGTACTGGTTTATATTATCTAAGTTTTCCTATTTTTTTCAACAAGTCCTTTGAAGGTGATGCTGATATTGTAGGTGAAAGTGGGGCCAGAATGCCTTCATGTGGCCCTTTGGAAGGACAGAATATTTTGTTCATAACTCTCACTGCTGCCGCCACTGTTGCCACTTTTGTCAATTTGTTTGCCGTCAAATTGACTCAAGACCTTCTAGGACAAAACAGAACTGCCCCAGATTAGGCATAGGAAAGGTAATAGTCTATCTTCAAGGTTGAAGGGCCAGTGAAAGAGAAAAAATTTTCCTTAGCCTCTTGGTTTCCCATTTGGATTTTAGGATGATTTTTGATGGTTTAGCTGTTAGCCATAAGGTTGACGATCCAAATCTACCTGCAGCTCTGCTGGAGAAAAGAACTAATAATCAGCCACAGTAAAGATTACACCTTTTATCAGTGGTTCTCAACCTTCATAATGCCGTGACCCTTTAATACAGTTCCTCATGTGGTGACCTCCCAACCATAACATTATTTTTGTTGCTACTTCATAGCTGTAATTTTGCTACTGTTATGAATTGGGTTACCCCTGTGAGAGGGTTGTTCGACCCCCAAAGGGATTGTGACCCACAGGTTGGGAACCACTGGCCTAGATTATACCCTGTATAGCATAGGTATTAAGTAAACTACCTTATGAACCAGACACTATATGTGTATGTATACATACATAACACAAGCGCCCGCGTAAATTGCCTGCTAAGCTCTAAATAAGGCTGTCTTTCTAAAAAGTTTTGGAATACAATGTTTTCATACATCTCGAGCCATCTGGATATATTCCCATATTCTCTTTTTTTTTTTATTCCTATATTCTCTTATGCCCATACATAGTTTCTTTAAGAATCTCTTTTGATCATTTGGTACTTCGTCTTAGTGGTTAATAGTAGAATCTTGTCACAATTAGTGAAGAGTATGTTATGGTTGGGATTTCATCAGACATCAAGTCTTTGGACTATAATCTTGATCTTTGAAAGGAGAAGAATTGGGCTGAGCCCTGGTGGTGTAAGTAGTTGAGTGCGGAACTGTAGGCGGCACTGGGTAGCGCCCCCCCCCCCCCCAAAAAAAAAAAGGAGAAGGATTGACACAGTGGTTACAATATTGAACTCAAGCACAGATACCGTGTGAAGATGGTGCAGGACCAGGCAGTCTTTCATTTTGCTGTGCAGAAGGACGCTTTGGGTCTGAACCACCTCGATGGGACCTAACCACAAGATAGTTAAAACAAAAATATTTTTGTTTTTTAAATCAATTACATGTAAACCCTTTTGCATTTCTTTAAGAATATAACTCTTTTTTTATTTTTTTTTTGGGGGGGGGGCCTCACTGCTCTCCAGTGGTGGGAGTAGGAGACCCAGCCCTACTGCTGGCATTGAACCTCCGTCTCAGTGGGCCGCAGTCCCGCGCCCCTAAAGTGAACTAAAAAATACTGTTTGCATCCTGAAGCCAAGCAACATTTCCCTTTCTGATTCTGTAGTTGAGTGCTCTTCTATACAGGCTGAGCTATGTTTTTGCATTAAAGATCAAGATTATATTCCAAAGACTTGCCATCTGATCAAATCTCAACTAAAAAAATGTACCCTACAAAACTATTAAATTACAAAGTTTCAAAAATGGTACACTACCACCCAGCAATGGAGGGAAGTAAACAAAGAGGTGTACTTTCACAATGTATGCACGGGTAACTGAATCGTCATCCATCCATTTGAGTCTTACCATTGTTAGTTCTTACTTTTATCTTCTCTGGGAGAACCAGAATTACTTCAGATGTTTTCAGTGCTCCCACTTTTATTCCTGCCAGCAAGTTAGCCAGGGCAACAGGCAAAACTCTCACTCCAGAGCGTTTCGTATGCTGGCACTTTGCAATGTCGAGACTTTGAATGCTTGTTTTAGCACATTCTCACTAATAAATTACGCACCTGCTAACATTGAAAATGTTGTCAACTGTTTGCAAATACATTGAGTTTCTTAAATTTCCATATATAGGTAACAACGGGGCTTAAAAATTTTAATGCAAAAATCCCATTATCTTTTAGTTCTTATTTTCTGAACTTTGTGAAGCCCCCTTGTACTAGTCATGTTCAAGAAAAAATGTGGTAAAGGAAAAATAGACCAAATAAATGAACTTCTAGTTCTTACTATAAAAAGCTATTACAAGGGCTGAGCCCCGGTGGCGTAGTGGTTGTGCGCGGGACTGCGGCCCACTGAGATGGAGGTTCAATTCCAGCTCACAGGAGCAAAGGCTGGGCCTCCTATTCCCACCACCAGAGGGCAGCGATGCCTAAAAAAAACTAGAAAAAAACGATTACAAGGAAAAGACAAATACTTAAATAAAAACATATCAGTTCTGTAATACCCTTTATCAGTCCACACAACCCACCAGAATGAAGACTCACCTGTAATTATATTAAAAGTATAGGCTCTGGGGCCTGTCAGTATTATATTCTAGTTGAGAGCAGGTTATTGATTTTGCTAAACTTCATTTTCCTATCTGCAAAATCAGCAATCAGTTTGAAAATTAAATATGCATAAAACATTTAACCTGGTGCTTGGTACATGGTGGTATTATATGCCATCAAGTTATTATGTTTTCCAGCTAAATTTAGCAATCAAAAATATTGGTGCCAATTGAAAAACTTATTCTAATATACCTGGAGTATAAATAAAGCTTAGTTATGCAGCTAACAGAAATGTCACAAGTAAATGGCTTGAACAAAACCTTGTAGGAAATTCAAAGCCCAACCCCTAAATGCAAACTCTAAAAGAAAACTTTCTTTTTTTCTCTTTGTCAGCTTTGTGGACAAGTCCTTCTCTCATTTCAACATTTGTATGCTGAGCTTTCTTTAGGAATTTCTATGTGTTTTTGGCATCAGTTGTTCACTGAGTCTAGGAGATTCTCAAATAAGCACCCTGGGCCCAAAAGACACACTACACTCCTTTCTTGGTGGCACTCAGTTTTTTCTGACTTCATTCTATTTGCTTAGTCTCTTTTATCTATAAAAAATACAACCTAATCCTGTAGATTGTATAAAACTCAAACAAATAAAACTCACTGCCATCTAGTCAATTCTGACTTAAGACAACCCTTTAGGACAGGGTAACTGTCCCTCTGGGTTTTCAAGACTGTTAATTCCTTACAGGATTAGAAAGCCTCATCTTTCTCTCCCAAGGAGTGGCTAGTATTTTTCAAACTGCTGACCTCAAGGTTAGCAGCCCAACTCATGACCACTGTACCACCAAGACTCATTCACCTGACTGTCTCCTCTAATTCTTCCTAATGAACATCATAAAAAGTTAGGGTTTACAGCATAAAATAATTACAATAAATCATTACAATTACGTAGTATTGACAATTATGTAATGTAAGCCAAATTGACACATTGGGGAGAAGGTTGGAGACACAATTCAAACCATAATAGATAGATGGTAAATGATATGAGCCTGATTGTGAAGAAGAATGATGTTAAAAGACCAGTCTTTGAACCTTTATCAAGAACATTAATTTTGTTGCTCCTAAGTCAGTAAAGGACTCCCACCAATGAAATCAGTGGGCATCGGTCTAAAATCTTGGGGTTTTAAATTCTTGATTTTTTTTTTTAACTAAGGGAGAGCTTTAGCTATAAGAGGAACTTTGAGAAAGCATCCCAACCCAATCCAGTCTAAACCCATAAGTCTGATATTAGTCCATATGTCCGATATCAGTCTATAGAGTCTTCTTCAGATTCACAAGGAACATGCAAGGACACCAGGACAATCACAGGCCAGTGGGTGCAGAGTCTTGTGTATCCAGTGGTGGTAGAAGCATCTCAGGGCCGACAGGGGCCTCTCTGTGACTTCTCAAGCATCTCAGCACTGGTGGGAGTCTGCAGTCGCTTTTCCGGCTTCAGAGATCTGGTTCCGTCAGGGTGAGCCCATGTGGCTTCTCCGTGATGTTTCACAGGGACTCAGCTGTGCATTTTGTCAGTAGGACAACTCTAAGGGACTCTAAATTCTTGATTTTTAATCTAATTGAGTAAATTTTCTCTTTGAATTTTGTTTTCAAAATGCAAGGAGTTGGTGAATCTTCTAAAATTCAGAAAGAGATGTGGATAACTGATTATTCCAAGGACCTGTGTAGTTATATTCTCAGAGGGCTTTGAAGATTGAAACGATAGCTAGCTTTAGTTCATCCATGCCTCCTCCTAGATTATTAGCATATACCAGACTCCATAACATTAGCTGAATCTATAGATATATCTATCTCTAAAAAGCAAGCACTCTTCTTTAACAAAATCACAATATCATATTTCTTAATATTGAGCATGCAGTCAGTATCCATGTTTCCCCAGTTCTATACATATGCTTCTCTTTCTGTCTCTCTCTTACA
Source organism: Nesogale talazaci (assembly GCA_004026705.1). NCBI lineage: Eukaryota > Metazoa > Chordata > Mammalia > Afrosoricida > Tenrecidae > Nesogale > Nesogale talazaci. The sequence goes on along the minus strand of PVJH01000011.1, from coordinate 526,682 downwards.
CACACAGACACACACACACACACACACACACACAGCTAATTGTTTTTCCCAATCAAGATACAAAAATGTATACTTAGGTCATTTGATATTTTTTTCTTTTTAAAATAATTTTATTGGTGGCTTATACAACTCGTATCACAATCCATACATCCATCCATTGTGTCAAGCACATTTGTACATTTGTTGCCGTCATCATTCTCAAAACTTTTTCTTTCTACTTGAGCCCTTGGTATCAAGTCATTTGATAATATTTTATAAGTCCTCTTTGATTTTTGCTTTCCCCTTCATCATTTTTTTGTTTTGTTAATCTAAGAAGTCATTTTCCTTAGAGGGTTTTCTACAATCTATATTTACTATGTTTATTACTTTGATGTCATTTAACATGTTTCTCAGTTCCACTTCTTATAAACTGGTTGCTGGATCTAGTATTGATCAGACTGAGGTGTTTTTGTTTGCTGGTGTTGTAAATGTATTACATCACATTAGAAGACAAATAATATCTGAATCATATTCTTGTGCTCTTAATACTGGTCAGTGTGTGTAGAGCTTTTCAAAATGATTGATCCATCAGCCGTTCAGCATAATGGTTTCAGCAACCATTGGAGATAATGATCTAAATTCATATTCTGTTTTTTTTCATTTACTGACTTGATCTCCTACAATAAAGAAAATGTTTACCTTTGCATACAAATTATACAGGAAAGACAAGACAGAATAATAGCTTAGTTTTCTTAGCATCCTCTGAAAGATACATATATATATGTTTATGAACAATTTATGTTTTAAAATACATTTGATCTGTTTTCGCTCATTATATATAATATTCTTTTTTATTATCAGATTGTCTAATCTTGGATCAATATGCTCCTGGCAACTTTTGTCAGAGTCAAATTAACTTTATGACATCTTTGCTTTGTTATAAGATATTCCAAACTCATCTCGTACATATTTCTATTCTACTTCAGACTTGAAGTCAGTAATTTTGATGAGAAATCCTGATGTCTTTTAGGAATAAAACAAACTTTCTGCCGTTAAATTGTTTCCCACTCATAGCCACCTATCGGACACAGTAGAACTGTCCCTGTGAGCCTCCAAGACTGTAACTTTACAGGAGTAGAAAGCTACAAGCAACTGATTATTGTAAATTGCTAATCTGATGATTAGCAGCACGGTATGCAACCAGCACTTTGGAGATGAAAGTCCCAGAAACCTACAGGTGGCCCTTTGTTCTACCTTGCCTTCCAGGGTCACCATGAGTCAGAATGGATTTAGTGGCAGTGAGTTTGGGTTAGTAGTAAATGATCTATAAGAGCCTGTAGGTGGTCATTGCTATTACATTCATCAAGTGATTTTAGATCTTTTCAGTGAACTGAACTAGGAGAGATTGTCTTTAATGAACTCTGCTTGGGCTGAGCCCCGGTGGCGTAGTGGTTGTGCGCGGGATTGCGGCCCACTGGGACGGAGGTTCAATTCCAGCATTGGGCCTGGGCCTCCTACTCCCACCACCGGAGAGCAGTGATGCCAAAAAAAAAAAACAAACAACCAATGACTCTGCTTTTCTCTCTTTTTTTTTTATTGGGGGCTTTTGTTGGGGGCTCTTACATCTTTTTTTTCTTACATTTTTTTTTTATTGGGGGCTCTTACATCTCATCACACTCCCTACATTTATCCATTGTGTCAAGCACATTTGCATGTATGCTGCTAGCATCATTTTCAAAACATTTTCTTTCTACTTGAGCCCTGCAAATCAGCTCATTTCCCCCATCTCCCTTCCTCATGAACCCTTGATAAGTGATAGATTATAATTTTCATATCTTACATTATCCTTTGTCACCCTTCACCCACTTTTCCATTGTACTCCCCCTGGGAGGGGGTTATATGTTGATCCTTATAATTTTTTTTTTTTTTTTGGCATCACTGCTCTCCGGTGGTGGGAGTAGGAGGCCCAGCCCCACTGCTGGAATTGAACCTCTGTCCCAGTGGGCCGCAGTCCCGCGCACAACCTACTACGCCACCAGCGCTCAGCCTGATCCTTATAATTTATTCCCCTTTTCTCCCCCCACCACTCCCTAATCCTCCTGTTAAAGCTCTTCTCATGTTGACCCTGAGGGATTTATCTCTCCTGGACTCTTTGTGTTTCGGACTCTTATCTGTAGCAGTATGCATATTCTGGTCTAATACGATTTGTAAAGTAGAACTGAGGTCATAATAGTAGGGGGAAGGAAGCATTAAAGAACTAGAGGGAAGTTAAGTGTTTCATTGGATCTATACTGCTCCCTGACTGGCTCATCCCTTCCTTGTGAACCTTCTGTGAGGGGTATGTTCAATTGTCTACAGATGGGCTTTGGATCTCCACTCCACGCACCACCCATACCCCTTTCACATTGGGTGTGATTTTGTTCTGGGTCTTCAATGCCTGATGCCTGATCCCATGGACACTACATGATCACACAGACCGATGTGCTTCTCCTAATAGATTTATTTCACGGATTTTTTTTTTCTCTGTAGTAGTAATGTGTAGGCTTTGTTTGTTTTAAAGTCCATTTAGTCTATGCCGATACTACCCCAATCTCGTCTGATCTCGGAAGCTAAGCATTGTCGGGCCTGGTTAGTGTTTGGATGGGAAAGTCTATTTAGTGTTGAGCAGGGGTAGGAGGAAAAGAAATGGGGAGCTGATATCAAAGGCTCAAGTGGTAAAAGAATGCTTTGAAAATGATGGCAACATATGTACAAATGTGCTTGACACATTGGATGAATGTATGGATTGCGATAAGAGATGTAAGAGCCCCTAATAAAAGTATTGAAAAAACAAACATCAGTTTCAAGTTAAAAAACCTAACGGTTCCTTGTTTTAAGAAAACATTTGTAGGAGCCCTGGTGACATAGTGCTTATGAGTTGGGCTATAATCGAAGAAAACATTTGGTCATGATAAAAATATTGATAATTTTGTTCCTTAATTTCCTTGAAGCAATTGGAAAAATATCCTTCCTTGGGTCAGGGATACCTTAGTCTTCACAGTGACATCTCATTAACACAGTAAAGGGGACTTTCACTGCAGATTTACCCAATAAAGTACATCATTTCTTTTCTTGATTACTGCCTTCATTATTATCCATCTTAACAAAATTAATTCCTTGACAGTATGAACATTCTCTCTGTTGTGAGGATTTTAATTTTATGTTGAGGTTTAATCCATAATGAGGGTTGTAATCTTCCTACAAGACTTTTGGTAGGAGTTAAACACACTACAGATGATACTCAGTAATTTCACTTCACTGCAGGAATGCTCTAAACTTAGTTGGGCCATATCCAGGTTGTAAATTAGCTCTCCTGAACTTGTTTTAATTTTCTTCAGCTTCAACATGAACATGTATATGAACAATTAGTTGTCTGGCCTTGTTCTAATAGGTGATATTGGGTGTCATCTTTTTCTACCTATGTAATTGATTACTGCGTATTCCATCTGGCAAGGTCCTTGTCCATGTGAAACCCTGTAAGACAGAGTAGAACTGCTTCCTAGGGTTTCTGAGACTATAAATCTACACAGGAGCAAAGAGCCTCATCTTTGTCCTTTAGAGCAACTGGTGGGTTTGAACCACTGAGTTTGTGGTTATCATCTCAATACGTAAACCAACTATGCCACCCCAACTTCCACACGTTAGTCGTTGTTATATGCCATCAAATTGGTTCCAACCCATAACAGCCCTCTGCACAACAGGATGAAACACTCCCAGTCCTGCACCATTCTCATGATTGTCCCTCTGTTGGAGCCCCTAATTGCAGTCACGGTGTCAGTCCATCTTGTGGAGGGTCTTCTTTTTTGCTGCTCCTCTCCTTTACCTAGAATGATGTCTGTTTCCAGGGACTGGTCTCTCCTGTTTACATGTCCAAAGCAGACAAGATGAGGTCTCACCATCCTTGTCTCTAAGGAGCACTCTGGCCATTCCTTCCCATGCAGATCTGTTTGTTCTTTAACGTTCAGTACTAGTTTCAATGTTATTCTCCAGCACAATTCAAATGCAGCAATTCTTCAATCTTCTTTAGTCACGCTCCAGCTTTCACATGCATATGAAGCAATTGATGCCCTTGCTTTTCAATACTCTCAAGAGGTCTCATATAGTACATTTACCTAATACAACTCATCTTTTGCTCTCTTTTCTGTTGAGCACTGATCGTGGTATAGTGCAAGCAAGACAAGATCCTTGACAACTTCAACCTTTTCTCCATTTATCATGATGTAGGACCAGTTGCAAGAATTTTGGTATTCTTTACATTGATTTATAATCCGTACTGAACACTGTAATCCTTGACCTTCAGCAGCAAGTGCTTCAAGTCCTACTCTCTGTGGACAAGCAATGTGATGCATATCTCAGGTTGTCAGTTCTTCCTCCAAACCTGATGCCACATTCTTCTTCTTATAATCCAGCTTCTCTGATTATTTACTTAGCATACAGATTGAATAATATGATAAGAGGATACACATTCATAGTCACCATTTATGTTGTTGAAAAATATCAAGGGCTGAGCCCCGGTGGCGGTGTCATAGTGGTTGTGCGCGGGACTTCAGCCCACTGGGATGGAGGTTCAATTCCAGCTCCACGGAGCAAAGGCTGGGCCTCCTACTCCCACCACCTGAGGGCAGTGATGCCCCCAAAAAAAAAATTCTTGAAAAAATCTGCCATATGATCTCATCATTTCTGCCAGCAAGGCCATTGTTTCCAGCTTCTGATTCTTTTTTGTTTTCACCCTCCAGTAATTTTTAAAATCACTTTATTGGGAGCTCTTGCAACTCTTATCACAATCCATACATCCATCCATTCTATGTCAAACACATTTGTACATTTGTTACCCTCATCATTCTTAAAACATTTGCTTTTTGGGGGGGGGGGGCATCACTGCTTTTAGGTGGTCGTGGGAGCTACCCAATGCTGCTCTTGAGAGCCGCTGCTGGATTTGAACCGCCAAGCCCTCGGCCCCCAGTCCCGCACTCAACCACTTAGCCATCGGGACTCAGCCCAAAACATTTGCTTCTTACTTAAGCCCTTAGTATCAGCTCCTCATTTTCTCCCCTCCCTCCCCCCTCATGATCCCTTGATAATTTATGAATTATTTTTATTTTGTCATATCTTACACTGTCCGATGTTTCCCTTCACCTACTTCCCTTTTGTCCGTACCCCAGGGAGAAGGTTATATGTAGTTGTTGTTGTTGTTGTTTTTTGGCATCACTGCCCTCAGGTGGTGGAAGTAGGAGGCCCAGCCTTTGCTCCTGGGAGCCGGAATTGAACCTCCAACCCAGTGGGCCGCAGTCCGGCGCACAACCACTACGCCACCGGGGCTCAGCCTATGTAGATCCTTATAATTGGTTCCACCTTTCCTCCACCCTCCCGGTATTGCCACTCTCACCACTGATCCTGAAGGGATCATCTGCCCGATGTTTCTGGTTCATATCTGTACCAGTGTCCATCCTTTGGTCTAGCTGGATTTGTAAGACAGACTCCCACGAGTAACTATTAATGCATCCTGATTGCATATGTGATTTAAAACTTTCAAAGATGATAAAACTCTTCGATTTAGAATCTTCATCTTTAGAATTAGTAGTTTGTGCATACATTTGCATAATTGTTGCATTAATTACTTTTTTCTAAGTATATAAATGCTACCCTATCACTGACAGTGTGATTTCAGGATAGGTGTATATATGTTCTTTGAATCATAAATGTGACTCCATTCTTCAATTTTTCTTTCCAGGCTTAGAAGACCATATAATTGCCTGATATAAAAGAGTCAATACAGTGCAGTGCAACTCTGTGTATTCCATTTAATTTTTGACAACTTCCATTTTCCTAGATTCATACTTCAAACATTTCACTTTGCTATTACTAGTGGATATTTGCAGCTGTTTCTTCTTATTTTGAATCATGTCCCCACAGAAAATACAGATCTTGCCTACTTAGAGAAGGCAGCTTTTCCTCACTTGTATTCTGAGTGCCTCTCACCCTGAGTTCCTCACCTTAGAGCACACTATAATACAGTGTTCTGTGGTTGTCCAGAAGGTTGTTGATTTTCACAACTAGCCCTCCATACGAGTCTTCCTGTCTGCCCTAGTCTGGAACCTGCCCATCATGAGTGACCTTGCTGGTATTGCAAATACAGGTAACATAACTTCTTGCACCACAGCAACATGCAAGTCACCACAGTAGGCAATTGAACAGACAAATGGCGGGCTAATGCTTACCTTGCCCCTATTTTTGTTTTATTCCTGTATTAAACTGTGCGCTCCCATTCAGTTTAAGAGAAAAAACTTTTAGTATTTAAGTCTTACTTCAGGGGAGTTCTGAGTCACTAGTAAAACTAAATAGAAAAATAAAGGTCTTTTCATTTTCTCAGCACTAAAACTAAGAAGTGAAAAACCAGTGACCTGGGAGTTTTTTGTTTTTTTTTTTTTTGGTTGGCGAAAAACATTACCCCCGTGCCCTCACACTGACCATGCCCCAGGGCTCAGCGTATATTTTCACCTTGTTCCTCACCCTTCATATATAAAGGGTCATTCCTCATACATTATTGGTAATAACTGGACAGTAACCTAATTTCTTTCTACTTCTTTTCTAAACTATTTCAAACAAATATACCATCTAACCAAAAACTGTTTCGCAAGAATCTTTTCAAATCATCTACCCTGCCAGCCCTACTCTTCCTTACAGCTGTTTCAAATTCTTTCAAATACAGAAATTGTATAAATAGCATTATACCATCTATTCTTTATCTGAGAATTAAGGAATATAGGTTTTGTTTTTAGACTTATATTATGAAGCAGCAATTATGCTGACTAAACATTAAAATAAATGATTTTTAAGTTTTTTTTTTTTATCCCTTCTTTAGGTATGATCCTGATATTCTGCTAGGATATGAGATTCAGATGCACTCCTGGGGCTACCTCTTACAAAGAGCTGCTGCCTTAAGTGTTGACTTGTGTCAAATGATCTCTCGGGTGCCAGGTATGTTACATTATGAGCATTTTGTCGTTCAGTGACAGCACAGATTACAAGGGAAGACAAAACATTAAAAAGGAGCCCTGGTGGTGTGAAGTAAGTGTTAGACTGCTAACCACAAGGTTGGTGATTCAAACTCAGTAGTCACACTATGGAGAAATATAAGCCATCTGTTCCTACGTAGATTTACAGCCTTTCATTCTTTTTCTCATGAAATTTTTGATGCCCCCTTGTATCTACATATCTCATGTAGCAATATACACATACATATTTCATTGTTAACTGCCATTAAATTCATTTGGCCCCTAGCAATCTGGGTGTGCAAAATAGAACTATTCCATAGAGTTTTCAATTCTGTGATCTTTCAAGGACTGATCACTAGGGCACCTTTCATGCTTTGAAACCACCAGACTTGCAATTAAGTAATTGAGTGCTTTTACCCCACCATTCAGGAAATTTATATACAAGGGAGTTAATATAAGGTTATGGGAAAATGGAATTAAAAGATAATGGATTTTTCCATGCATTTAAGTCTCCCTTTGTATGTATGAAACGTTTGAGTATTTTTGTTTCAGAAGCTAATCAAAAGGTTGGAGATTTAAGTCCTCCCAACAGTAACTTTGTGAAAAGTTATGGTGTTCTACTCCAACCCACCCACCAAATCAGCCATTGAAAAGTTTATGGTACATAATTATACTTTAACACACAAGGTCCCCATGAGTCAGAAACTTAACAGCTATTATGTTTTTATTTTGAAGACCATCTCATATTAAACAAACTCATTATGAAATTCCATAATGTTCCTTTGAGTGGAAGTGCCATCATGTTATTTGTCTGATTATATTTTTTTATTCATTTGGTTGATAAAGGGTGAAATGGGCAGAATAGTGACTCACTGAATGTTGGAGGGGGGGTTGTTTTAATTTGGGTATCGAGCTAAACTTTGCATAACTTCAGAATTATCCAAAAGTATGATTCTAATTAAAGATCTAGGTGATGATAATATTTGTAGCAATAATAGAAAGCATGTGCCATTCATAAAACAGTTTTAAATTATGTTTTCTTTGTAACTTCAGCATCTTAAAGATAAAAATTTGTTTCAAAAGCACACCAGGTCTGGCCAAAACAAGTAGTATGTACTTAGGAGGCTAAGAGACCAAATTACAAGCTAATGAGAAGTTTTGACTTCAAGAAAATATCTTAAGTGGTAGTAAATGTAAACAGAAAAGTTAAAACTAGAAGATGAAAGGACAATATTTTCCACCTTTACAAACCTTGGCATGTGAAAGAAGAAATACTTAGAGAAATAATTCAATAGAAGATCCCAGAGTGGGAAAAGACAAATCTTAATTTCAAATTCTCATAGTCTCCGGACTATCTGCAGGTTAGAGGAACCCCTTCCGCTTAAAACTAGACTTAGACCTCTCTTTGCTGTAAGACTAGTTCTCCATGTATGGTTTGAAGAATTCCATCCTGGAAGTAAGCATCATTGATTGATTGACATTCACAAGTTTCCAGGGACTAATTCATGCAAAGTATAGCTCAGTTCCAAAAGTAAAACAAAACAAGAAAAACCCCATTCATTTAGTGAGTCACTGCTCTTCAGCCCATTTCACCCTTATCAACCAAATGGATAAAAAAAGTTTTTCCAGGGGAAAAGAAATAATTATTGAAAATATGTAACTTATAAGACTCAAAGAAGAAAGTTAAAATAATGATTATTCTCTAACTCAATTAGAAAATAGAATATAAACTGTATTTCATCTTTAATTTTTATTCTTTACACATCTTTGGCACAATTTTCTTGAAAAGTTTTCATTAAGCCATGGTGCAATCTATATTAATTTCTATAGATGACAAAATTGAGAACAGATTTGCAGCTGAAAGAGATGACTATGGATCAGACACAATGAGTGAGATAAATATTGTTGGCCGAATTACACTAAATCTTTGGAGAATCATGAGAAATGAGGTAACGTGACTTATCTAATATTTTATTTGAAAATTGAAGGTTAGAGGAATAGACTAACTCTGCAACTGTTAAGCTTTCCTGTGAATTAATTTAATTAACTTGCTTGCTAAAATGTAAAGCTGTTCAAGTAAGTTATCCAGACAGTCCCCAGGATATGAATGCCATCCATTCCTAAGTGCATCTTTAAGAATAAGTAGGTAAAAAATAATGAGCTAATACCAAGGGTTTAGAAAGTAGAAAGCGGGGCTGAGCCCCGGTGGCGTAGTGGTTGTGCGCGGGACTGCGGCCCACTGGGATGGAGGTTCAATTCCAGCAGTGGGACTGGGCCTCCTACTCCCACCACCGGAGAGCAGTGATGCTTCCGCCGCCAAAAAAAAAAAAAAAAAGAAAGAAAGTAGAAAGCAAATGTTTAGAGGATGATGAGGAAAAAACAGATGTGCGTGGGCATACAATGGATGAATGTATGGATTGTGATGAGTTGTATGAGCCCCCAATAAAATGATTTAAAAGCAATAATATGTAGGTAAATCAATTGTGGTAGCAATTGTATAATACTGCTTGATGTGATTGAACTAAGGAATGATAAAATATCTGAATTAGTTCCCAATAAAATGGTTTGGGGGTGGGGGAGATATGTAGGTGAATCAGAATAAGAGTGTGTGCTTATAGTTCATAGGTCAGCGGATAACACCCACCAGCCATTCTTCAGGAGACTGTCTGCTCCCACCTAAAGACCCTCACACTTCCTGCCAGTACATCCATTCCAAGTCATAGTGACCCTCTGCAACAGGGTAGAAAATAGGTAAAGAAAGTAGGTAAAAAATAATGAGCTAATACCAAGGGTTTAGAAAGTAGAAAGCAAATGTTTAGAAGATGATGAGGAAAAAACATATGTGCGTGGGCATACAATGGATGAATGTGTGGATTGTGATGAGTTGTATGAGCCCCCCATAAAATGATTTAAAAGCAAGAATATATAGGTAAATCAATTGTGGTAGCAATTGTATAATACTGCTTGATGTGATTGAACTTTTTTGAGAGTTTTTGAGAGTTCCTTGTGTTGTGGTGACACCCCCCCCAACCATAAAATTATTTTTGTTCCTACCTCATAATTGTAATTTTGCTACTGTTATGAATCAGCGTTGCTGGACCCCCAAAGGGGTTGTGACCTGAGGTTGAGAACTGCTGGTTTACAGGAATAGAAAGCTTCATCTTTCAAAAGATACTATCCTAGTGGGGTAGTGCAAGTAAAGGATCAAAACCCAGTGACTGAAAAAAAAACCCCAGTGACTTTTCTGCTTATGAAGTCAATGGTGCTATGGTAAAGAATTAGTGGTACGTAGGAGGTTGATTCCAGGCGTCCTGGTGGCATGGTGTGTTTACGTATTGGGCTGCTGACCACCAAGCTAGCAGTTAAAAACCGTGAGCCTCTCCACGGAGAAGATATAAGAGCTACAGTGTCTTAAACTCAGTCAGCAGTTGTAACCTGTCTGTCCTGTAGGATTTCTATGAGTCAAAATCAACTTGATGGCATTGAATTTGATTGGTTCAATTCTTTTAAAAGGGCAACTTTAAAGATCAAGTAAAAACTATCTGTAATTCACACCTTCTTGACTCGAGAACTGCTTGTAAATGGTTTTAAATTATGGTTCATTTATGACCCAAATCTTTTTTTTTTTTGGGGGGGGGGGGGGGGGGGCAGGGTGGCCATCACTGTCTCTGGTGGTCGTGGGCGCTACCCAGCCGCCACTGGATTTGAACCGCCAAGCCCGCGGGCTGCAGTCCCGCACTCAACCACTTACGCTACCGGGGCTCAGCCCCCCCAAATAGATCCTTCCTACTTACCTTGAAAATTTTGAAATGATCTTCGAAATCTCTTAAAACCAAGTTTTCTGCTTAAATCAAGCATTGCTATAATGGTGTCTTGCCTTTTTTTTTTTTTTTTTTTAGGTTTCTCTAACTAACTATACCTTTGAAAATGTGAGCTTTCATGTTCTTCACCAGCGTTTTCCCCTCTTCACCTTTCGAGTATTGTCAGATTGGTTTGATAACAAGACAGATTTATACAGGTAATGCTTTATAACTTCACAGAAGATCTTTTTTTAAAAAAGCAGTACTATAGAAGTGTAATTTATGATTTAAAATGCAAACTTTATAACTGTATTGTTTGAGGACTTTGAAAAATGTTTATACCCTATAACCACTACCTCAATCAAGATAAAAAAACTTTTCCAACACCCAGGAAGTTCCCTTTTATAACTTTTCAGTCAACCTATCTCTTAACCACTGAGGTAAGTACAAATGGTCATTCTTTTTGACAGTACCAGATTGTTACAGACATGAACTTGTTCATATGGTACTCCTTTATCTCTCACTTGGTGGCAGAGTGGATACAAATTGGGCTGTTAACCACAAAGTTGGCAATTCAAAACCACCAGCTGCTCCAAAGTAAAAAGATGCAGCTGAGAAACCCACGGGTGCAGTTCTCATCTGTCCTGAAGTGTCACATGAGTCAGAATGTACTCCATGGGTTCGGTGTGGTTTGGGGGCTAAGTGGGTGTAAAGATAACTTTTATTTATTTTTCCTCGATTTTATTGGGACCTCTTATAGGCCTTTTAACATTCAGTACATCATTTATATCAAGCATATTTGTACATATTCATTTGTACATATTCATTTGCAAATATTTTCTACTTGAGCTTCTTGGTATAAGTTCCTCCCCCCCCCCTTTTTTTTTATAAATCATTTTATTGGGGGCTCATACAACTCCCATCACAATCCATACATACATCAATTGTATGCAAGCCACATTTGCACACTGTTGTCTTTTTTTTAAGTAATATCTTAAATATGATTTGTTTTCATTTTTCTAATTGTGATGTTGGATTTTTTTTATGTGCTTATCACCCATTCATATAAAGTCTTTTGTGAAATACATGTTTAAGTCACTTGCCCATTTTAAATTGAGTTGTTTCATTTTTAAGTAAGTTTATTTGTAGAGCAATAATGTGAAAATGACCACATCAAGTCACAAATGGAAGATGACTGCACCATATAAATGTCAGTTTACAGCATTACATAATTGAAGAAAGTCGATAAGTAAGCCATAGGTTTATTCTGGTTGTACTGTTTTTGTTGTTGATATATGTATGTATATACAGTCCCAGATTATGGTTTGTCTTCATAATTATGTCAGTTGCAAGTCCAGTGTATCATTTTTTTTTAATTTTATATTAACTGATGTTTGTGCCCTTTTTAGGAAATATCTGCTTGCCCCAAGGTTGCAAAGATACTTCCCTTTATATTTTCTTTTTTGGGAGGTGGGGGGAGCATCACTGCCCTGATGGGAGTAGGAAGGCCCGCCTTGCTCTTGGAGAGCTGCTGCAGGATTTGAACTCTCAACCCGGTGGGTCACAGTCCCGCACACAACTACAACACCCACCAGGACTCAGTCCCCCTTTATATTTTCTTGTAGAAGTTTTACAGTTTTAGATTATACATTAGGAATCTGATTTTGTATGTGTGATATGAAGTAGCAATTGGGGTTCTTTTTTCCCCATAAGAGAAAACTTCCAAAACTAGGTGGAAAAATTCCATTATCTTTTCTTATTTTTCCAAGAATTTTCTGAAGCCCCTTTGTGCAGTTATTCTAGTGGTGTTGTTCTGAAGATTCTTTTCCACATTGAATTTTCTGATACCACCTTCTCACAAATACTGTTTCAGATTTTTGCCAATATTCACTGGGCTTTTTATCCTTGAAATAGCAAGTAATCCTTGTTACCTTAGTATTGCTAGGCTTGAGGGTTACTTTATGATTCCCATCTCCTTCATATTTCATGCTTTTAATGTGTCCTGAAACATTAGTTTTTAGCAGAATGAAAACAATACTGGAGTATTAGTTTCAACTGGCCAACTTTTCACCTGATTTTCACAGCATGGATTATTTTATTTTAACAGATGGAAAATGGTTGATCATTATGTTAGCCGTGTCCGTGGAAATCTTCAAATGTTAGAACAACTGGACCTGATTGGGAAAACTAGTGAAATGGCTAGACTTTTTGGGATCCAGTTTTTACATGTTCTGACAAGGGGTTCCCAGGTAGGAAATCAATTTTTCTTTGACGCTTTAGTATGAGTGATTGGTTTGGTTTGGTTGTTTTGGGGAACTATCTTTCAGGTACCAGCTACTCAAGAACTAACCAATTAAATTATGTCATTTTATTTTCAGGGAAGGTTTTACATTTCACTCTTTAACAGCTTCACCTATTATTTCCTCCATCATAAAATTGTGTTCAAGTGATAAAAAAACCTCAAAATGTTAGAACATCTGGACTTGATTTGGGAAACTAATGAAATGACTAGACCTTTCAGCTGTCTTTTTAAATTGACTTAACTGTACAGTTTTTATCCATGTTAAAAGAATTTACACATTTCTCCTTCAGGTCCCGTTAGCTGACTACATCCCCAGTACTGACCATCTAACTAGGTTGTGATAAAGTCTTGCAGCCATATCCTGAAGAGTAAAATGTCCTCAAATAATTATCACATATTCAAATCACCAATATCTTTAATACTGAAACTAGGTTTCTTCTTTTCTCCTGCCCCTTCTTCCTTCAGTATCGGGTGGAATCTATGATGCTGCGAATTGCTAAACCAATGAACTACATTCCGGTGACCCCCAGTGTTCAGCAGCGATCTCAAATGCGAGCCCCACAGTGCGTTCCCCTAATTATGGAGCCTGAATCCCGATTCTACAGCAACTCTGTTCTGGTGTTGGATTTCCAGTCACTGTACCCCTCTATTGTGATTGCGTACAACTACTGTTTCTCCACTTGCCTCGGTCACGTGGAGAACTTGGGAAAGTAAGGGTTTTTCTTCTAAGGATTTTTCATACTTAAAATTTTGCACTTCGTAATTGACTCCTAAGTGTTTCCTTATATTCAAGACTGTCCTTAGAGCAGGATGGATAAGACCGTTGGAAGAAGGATGGATAGGCTTTGAAAAGTTCATGGGAAATGGAATTAAAAGATAAATTTTCCACAAACTTTTGGAAACCTCCCCCTTATACTGTCTAGCTGATCCACTTGTAGTTGCCTCACTGATTGACATGGATCTCCAGGTGATTCATTCAGCAGAGTGGATGAAGAGAATCTTGAATAGAGCAGGTTTGCAATTATCAGTTTCTCTCTTCAGGTGTAGCCAGAGCTTCTTTGAAAAGGAACATGTCCTTAACTTGTTAGCCTAAATCATCATGAGGAGTATCATCTTATAACTCAAGAAGCTATTGCATCCTTTTGACTTTTTCTCAGAAATCTTTTGTTTTAATTAAGTTGTTAAAGCTTAGATTTGACTAATTCTTTTTTTTTTTAATTTTTTTAAAGTTTTTTATTTTATTTTTGGGCATCACTGCCTCTGGTGGTCGTGGCCGCTACCCAGCGCTGCTCCTGAGAGCTGCCGCTGGATTTGAACCACCAAGCCCTCAGGCCGCAGTCCCGCACTCAACCACTTAACGCCACCGGGGCTCAGCCAGACTTGACTAATTCTTAGTCACATTTTATAAACCGAATGAGAATAGCCTTTTAAGTACTTAAATGTTTTTTTCAGTCATAAAAATATATTCCTTATAGTGAATAATTGTGTATTTAAGATCAAATTGTTTGGTTTTACTCTGAAATATAAACTTGTCCTTCATAATAAACATTTTTAAAAATGGTACTAAAGGGCTGAGCCCTGTGGCGTAGTGGTTGTGCGCGGGACTGCAGCCCACTGGGATGGAGGTTCAATTCCAGCTCCATGGAGCAAAGGCTAGGCCTCCTGCTCCCACCATCTGAGGGCAGTGATGCAACCCCCCCCCCCCCAAAAAAAAAAAAAAGGCACTGAGCCCTGGTGGCATAAGTGGTTGAGTGCAGGACTTGCAGCCTGTGGGCTTGGCGCTTCAAATCCAGCGGGAGCTCTCAGGAGCAGCACTGGGTAGCTCCCACGACCACCAGAAGGCAGTGATGCCCCCTCCCCAAAAAATGGTATTAATTATATCTTTTCTTATTAAGAGGAGGAATTTGGAAAAGTTGTTTACAATTTTTTTTGTTTAAGACTTTGATTTTTAGTTAAGAAACTCAGTATAACCACGAGTTGGGAATTATGGAATAAATTTTATCCATTGGCTTCTGGAGAGTGCTATTACAAAAATATTTCTTTTGATAAGTCATGAATATTTGAATAGCTGTTTTTTATAATGCAAATAAACATTACTGAGTACATGAACTTATGTTTTGATGTTTGAAAATGAATTTAAAGTAGAAGGGTTCCTAATGTAGCTTTTAAAATATCTGTGATTTGAGAAACTGCTGGTTTAATATTTCCTTTCTTAACAGGTATGATGAGTTCAAATTTGGCTGTACCTCTCTAAGAGTACCTCCAGATTTACTCTATCAAATTAGGCATGATATCACAGTCTCCCCCAATGGAGTAGCTTTTGTCAAGGTAATAAACACTCTCTTATAAATGTAAGGTTTCTACTGTGGCTTCCTTTTTTGGAGAAGCCTTCCTTTTGGTGGCTTAGATGTTTTGGCGGATGACAGAAAACCAAAAAACACCAAGATATGATTGAACATTATATCTCAAAAAGTCAAAGGTAGAAAGAATCTTCGAAAACTCATTTAAGGAGGAAAATTGTCTTGTTTTTTGAAATCTTCACATTGTTACGTTTTAGTTAATTAAACATTGAAAGAAATATCCATGCATGCCTTATGCCTTGTCATTGAGCCTGACTGATTTAGAGAGCTATTTGGTACTCCCAGAGATGTTTCTAATTTGTTTTTGTTTTACAAAGGTGTTTCTCATACAGTTTTTAAATCACTTTAATTTCTGAACTCTGTTGTCTTTATTTTAAATTAAAGGTAACTTGGAAATAATAATATGCACATATTAATTAATTGACTACATTTTTAAAGAATATACTCCAGAAACTAATGGGGTCCCCCCTTTTTCTCTCTCCCTTCACGCCTTTCAAAAGAAACCAGGGAGAGTCTCATAACTGAATTAGATATGAGGGAAAATATTTTTACCGGGAATTCATGGCATATTTCTTACTTTAAAAATTTAAGATGCAGTATTTCCAGGGACTAATTAGATGAGATCTACTTGGAGACATGAAAATCTTATTATTAAAAGTCCAATGTAAATCAGTTTTCACCTACTACTTGGCCCCTCTTCTTTTTAATATTACATCTTGAAACAACGGGCTCCTTCAAAGGGTACCTCAAATTAACTCAGACTTGAAATATGTTTTCAATGTCATCTAGAAGCTTGTTAATCTTTAACAGCATTTTAAAAACTTGGGTCTGTGAGGGAGTCATTGCTTAGAGGGCATTGAGTCTCTTCTAATGGTGTTGGAATAATTTGAAAAAGGATAGTGATAATGCTTGCACAGCATGATAAATGTAATCAATGTCACTACATTGTACATATGAAAATCGTTGAACTGGCAAATGTTTTGTTCTATGTGTTTTCACCACGATGAAAAAAAAACAAAAGCAAAACCAAACCACTTGCATCTGCAATTTGACCCAGTGGTAAAATTTAATAAGGTTTTTTTTAATATTCAGGAGTATGATTATCCTATACCTGAGGTTCTAATTGTTCGGTTCAACATGCATTACCTTGCACGTGTCTGTGAATCATCGTCAAAGTTAATGCTGTTTTGTGATTTTCTTTCCTACTGGAGTTCTCATAAATTCTCCCTAGCCTTGATTAATACAAATGATTTTTTTGGCATCAACAAATTTTATCACCTCACTATTAATCCCCTCTTCCAGATTGCTAATAAATATAGGCCGGAGGGGAAGGCTTAGTGGTCTAAGCATCAGATTTGAAATACCTAGAGTCCCTGGAACTGCAGGTTTGAATGTCAGCAGAGTCAACCCAGCTCATCATTCTTCCAAGGTAGATAAATGGAGTTCCATACAGATTACTGTGTGGGGTCATTAGGATGAGATCTTTAAAAACTGAGGTTTGTTATGATGGATACAAATCCCTTGTGTCTTGCTGAAAGTGGGGGTTTGCTTCAGAGTTTGGAACAAAATTTCTCTCTGAACACGTTGTATGGTTTCTTATGTATGAGTTGACATCCTCCTCCCTGGAGGTCTATGAGCTCAAATAATATTGCTCATTAGATTTATAAACATTGCAGGAACCTTTTAGGAGAAAAATTCTCTTCAAAAAAAATAAAAGATAATGATTTAATATTGATGACCACTGGTCCTATGACCGACCACTCTATCATTAACATATTTCAATTCATGATAGTTGGCCATTGTTATACTTTGGGCTTCCTTAATTATCTAAATCTACAAAACTTGATGGTTCTCCTTAACCAGCTATTCTTTTTCCTTTATAATAGCCTGCAGTAAGAAAGGGTGTGCTACCAAAAATGCTGGAAGACATTCTGAAGACTAGACTTATGGTGAAGCAATCAATGAAAACTTATAAGCAAGACCGTGCCCTTTCACGAATGCTCGATGCACGCCAGCTAGGACTTAAGCTTATAGCAAATGTCACATTTGGCTATACATCTGCTAATTATTCTGGAAGGATGCCATGCATTGAGGTAAATAACACAAATCTGTAGCTTTGTCAAAATAAATTTTAAAAGAATTACATGAATGCTTGTTCATTACATCAGTTTTTCCTCTCTTGAAACTTTAGCCTAAGGGGTTCATTTCCATGGCAATATATCTACCACCATTGAGTTGGTTTTTACTTACAGCACCCCAACAAGACAGAGTTGAACTGCCCATAGGGTTTCTGGGGCTGTCACCTTTCCCAGAGCATTTTGCCAGTGTTTTTGCCCTTGAAGTGCCAATGGACTCAGCTCGCTGACTTTAATAGTCAAGCATTTAACCATTGTACCCACCAGGATGCTTTCAGTAGCAAATACTAGTAATTAATATATAACAAAGATTATAATTAGACTGGCCTATCTAAACAAAATGAACCATCTTTCCATATTTTTCAGTCAGTGTACTAGTAGGTAAAAAAATTTTTTTAAAAGTAAGAATATAACTATGTTTTCTTACAGGTAATTCTAATATTGATTCAACAGTTTTTCAGTCAAATTTAAAAGCTAAAACAAGGCTTAGAACTGGATCGCTTGGCCCTTTCTCTTCTTATCCCCTCCCAGTTTAAAATGCTTGCATCTTTTAACACATTCAAGCTTCAGCACAATCTTTGTGGTTTCAGCCTTCTTCCGGAAAATTGGCTTTGTCTGCCCACCACATTCATGCCTGCTCATGCCTAACCGGAGAGGCAAAAACTAACTTTTGTTAGTGGTCAGATGCATTTGAAATGTATTTTTCATAGAATAAGATGTATTGTTTTTATTAAATTAAGGTGATGATTTTACATGAATATAACATAAGGTGAAAAAGTACTTGTAGAAACACTGAGACCTCATGACTTATTTTCTGTTATCTTGTTTTATTTTTAAATATATAAATATCATTTGTTAAAGTATGTTGATCTATACTAAGCCACGTTAAAAAAATTATTTCCTGTGTATTGTGTACCAACAGATTGGTGATAGTATTGTTCACAAAGCAAGAGAGACCTTGGAACGAGCTATTAAACTAATCAATGATACCAAGAAATGGGGTGCCAGGGTTGTGTACGGTGATACTGACAGGTAATAGATTTGACATTACAGTTGTCTTCTGCACTTAATTTGTGTCTGCATTACGGTGGCTTAAATGAGTGGTGTGTAATCCTTCCAAAAATTAAAGTTCAGCCTAACTCCTTTCCAACCCTTATTATCTCGTGATTAGAGACTATAGGTCCAGACTTTTGCCAGGATCCTAAGAGACTGCAATAAGTGTAAGCCTCCTGACCACAGACTGGGGAGAAATCCAAAGAATCCCTTTTATAATCTCTTAAGCAGAAAGTGACCACCTACCTTTAAAGAAGAAACCATACAAGTTTGGGCTATTTTGAATGTAAATTCTTTTAAAATAGCTACAACTCCTTAGACTTAACAAGATAGTTGTTAAAGCTGTGAGTGGTTAACTTTTTACTAAGTCCCCCAAATCTATTGACTTTCTTTCCAGATCAGTACACGTGGGTCAGCTAGTTTTTCATTTGATTCCAGCAGGTTCTCAGACGTCCCGGAGGACTTCATTCAGAGACAAGAAGAGGGAGGGAGTATTTTTGAATTGTGAATTATAACTCCAGCTTGCTTTCATGCTTTGTTTAATAATATATTTATGTGGCCTATTAAAATTCTTCTAGACTACAGCTGTTATGCAAATTTATTGGACTCTGAACTTTTTGTTCAGATTGAAAATTTAATCTCAGCGTGATCACGCTAAGAGTCCTGCTCACATTGCAGGAGGAGATAAGTCTTCTAATCATTAAAATATCTAAATGATCTTGAAATGGCTTTTAATCTTAAATTCATTTTTTTTTGTTTGTACAATCACATCAATACTAAATGAAACCTTGACTCCTATGGTAGTCTCAGATAAGATGATCCAGGGTCCAATTGTCAATTTTTTCTACTGTTTCCTTAATTTGACTTTTGGATATTTCACTGTTCTATAAAACTACTTCTGGTGGGTACTCCAGTAAAATAAAAGGTTGTTTTGCACCTCATTTGCATATCATAGCAGAATAGGTAAGGAAGAAAAGAAAATTAAATGCTTACATTGTTGATTTTCATTTCGGTCTGTACATGCCATTTGTTGACAGAATACAAACAGACTCAGAAGTCAGCATGATTCTGAATGTAGTTACATTGTTCTCTGTTTTTTAACAATTCATTTTGATTTTTTTCTTTTGCCCCTATAATCTAGATTAAAAGCAAGCAGCACAAACTTGTAGAATAATCGAGCTGGAACAGGACTTGGTCATCGAGTCTAGCAGTTTATATACTTCTGGGAGTAACCTCAGGCAGCCTTAGAGTGTGCCTCAGGCCTAAATGAAGAGCAAGCCCACCAGTCTCCATGATCTAGTGTGGCTTTAACAGACACGCTGCATGTGGATGATTTTACCTGTCCGGAATGTCTTAAGTTAGGGAGCTCAAAATCAAAATGCAGAGTGCTGCCTCTAGGGGGAGGCTCGCTCTGTGTTTCCTCATCCTAAGAGAGTCTCAAGGCAGGGACGTAGGTCAGTTTGGGGCAGCTCTTATGTTTTGGTAGTAGGAGTTCCCTCTTTCTTTGTTCAATTCTCTCTTTATATTAAAAAAGAAGAAGAAGAAGAGGTGAGGCAGACCACACCTCAGGGAAACTAGCAATCAGGACTGTGACCTGAGTAAGGATGTTGCTTCCCTCACCTCTTAGAGCTGATTGACTGACTGATCACATCATGACCCAGCCAAGTTGACCCATTCAGGGAAGGGCACAATTTAAACTACAGAATTCCTGTAGGTGAAAAAACTTGTCCAACATCACCCAAAACTAGTCAGTGGTAGCGCCCAGGTGGTATAGTGGCTACATGTTGGACTGCCAACCGCATGGTCAGCAGTTTGAAACCACCACCTGCCTTGTAAGTGATCAACAGGGCTTTCTGCTCCCATAGAGAATCACATGCTCAGAAACTCACGACGTTTGTTCCACCCTAACCCCCTACAGACTCACTATGACTCAGCATATGAGTTGGGTTTGGTTTTGGAGAGCTAGATACTGACATTCACCGTTTTGATTTCTAATTGATATTTTCTCATTACTTTATACTTAACGTACTTTAGTATTCCAATCAAGGAAATTTGCAGTTTCATCACAACCTCTGCCCCAGGCAGCAAAGATTTATTAGAGCCTTCTATATGAGGACAATTTACAATGTGGTATATGCATTTTCTAAGGGAACAATTATTACCTCCAAGGCAAAAAAAGGGGGAAGGGAGGATCTTAGATTATGAGACTTTGTGGCTCTACATAATTCAACCCTACTTAACAATGTTTTATTCCTTAATAATTTCCCTTGTTAATGTTTAGGTTTTCCTACTTAGAAGACTAATGAAAGGAATTGCAAAACGCTGTATTAGATAGATGATAATATATGCTTTTTTATATATGATGCTTTTTGGTATAAAGAGTTCTCAATTGAGAATTAGGATCTAGATTACTTTTTCTAGCTGTACACCTGATTATTTGGCCATTTAAGTCACTTAGCTTCTCTTGGACTCAGTTGCATACTCATCAAAATGAAAGAAATGTGATATTCATTGCCTTTTCCCAGTTTTAAGATGGGTGAGCTTTTGAATCCTGGAGCCCAACTAAGGATGACATTACAAAAGCATCCAAGGGTTATGTTAGAAGGATGTTTCTGTTCTAAGCAATGATGCATATGGTCATTTGAAACATGTCATAAGCAGACATACTGTTTTTAAATTTTAGCAGGTCAAACAGTTACTTAATACTTTTTATCAGTCATATTTACCCCAGCCCAGTGGGGTAAACTTACTCTGATAAATTACTGAAGCTTTCTATAGTGATTTTTCTAGGCAGCAAAAGGGAGCTAGAATCAGACTCTCTTGAGAAAGTCAGCTAATTATAATTGAGAAAAGCTTCTCACATGACTCCATTCTACTTCATTCCCCTCACATGTAAGTTACTGCTCTGAACATGTACCTAAACCTCTCAACTGGGGACAGAGCCCCGGTGGCATAGTGGTTGAGTACAGGACTGCTGCCTACTGTCTTGGTTCAAATTCAGCTACAGCTCTCCAGGAGCAAGGCTGGGCCTCCCACTCCCACCAGAGGGCAGTGATGCGCCCCCAAAAAATTTTTAAAGAACTCAATTGAAAGGTGGGTGTCATTTGACTAGATGAGAAGCATTAATAATAAACAAATAGAAACTCATTTCTAAACAGTCTTTTGCTTTATAGTGTAGTCACCTTCATTCTACTACGTGTGATCAAAATCCTTTCCAAATCAAAATGGCTAAAAGTCTATACAAACTCAAATTCAGTAGGTAGAATCTCAAATATGTACTCCATGATAGTTTTTGAGCTGAAAAATATGTAAACCTTTCATTTTATACCATCTTTGTTGAAGTGTAATTTTTAGCGAGTACATTGTTTGTAGTTCAAGGACAATACATAGGTCTTCATAGCCAACCACCACCGCATCCAAGATAGAGAACATTTCTATCAACTTAGAGAATTTCCTCATGCCCCGTTACTGCTAATCCATGTTCGTCACCATCCCAAATAACCACTTACCAGATTTCTGTTGCCTTACCTGAGCTAGATGTGGAAGACTGGATCCACAAACAGTACAGAAACAGGATATCGAACAACACATTGCATATTATATGTCATAGAATTGACTCAGACACATAGCAACCCTAAGCTCAGCTATTTTAAGATCTTAAATTGAATCTCTTTTTCTTCTTAAAAATTTATTGGGGGCTCTTACCGCTCTTATCACAATCCATACAGCCATTGTGTCAAACACATTTTTACATATGTTGCCACCAATTTTGAAACATTTTCTTTATATTTGAGCCCTTGGTATTGGCTTTAATATAAATTAAAAGACACAGGATTTCAAAGAGGTCATGAGTAAATAGAATTAAAATATAGTGAAAATTTTCCATGAACGTTCACAGTATAGTAAAATTACTATAACTGAAAATTCTAGATAAGTTATAGTGTCATTATTCATGAATCTCCCGAAATTGTATTTGATAACCCAAATTAACTCTGTTAAGCAAGGGTGAATTATGTGACTTATGAAATTGCTCTTGTTAGTGTCTCTTTGTCCTGCCCCCCAGTTTTTTTGGGTGCTATCACAGGACACCACATCATATTGTAATCTCTGAAGATAAGCAGGGCACTGGTTCATACAATTCTTTATAGCAATTTTGATCAAAAGGTATGGGGGAAAAAAACAAGAATAAAAATAAAATCATTTATATTAGAAATGAATCTTGGGAATCATCTGCCTAGATGTTTAATGATTATTACATTTATTTCTTAAAGTTTTCTCATTTTATGATTGAACTAATTCTGTGCCAAACAAAGCCTTATGTCCAAGGCCTTTTTAACAGTTGTGATGTCTGAGCTGGTTTCTTTGTAACTATTCTAGAAATACATATTCACTGTCTTAAATATCTGCAAGAAAAGTTTGATAAAACATGAACACTTAGATAAGAAGCAACTTCATAAGGAAGAATAAGAGGGGTTTTCTTTGTTAGAGTACTAGCCAAGAAAGTTGCTCTCCAAGAACTATTGTTAAAATTACTTCCTCATTATCTAATTCCTTTAGTATGTTTGTGCTGCTGAAAGGAGCCACCAAGGAACAGTCTTTTAAGATTGGTCAAGAAATTGCCGAAGCTGTCACTGCAGCCAATCCTAAACCTGTGAAATTAAAGTTTGAAAAGGTAAGAGAAATTTAGTACTAATAATTACATACAAAATTCACAAATCTTGTAGAGATTTCAGTTCAGTACATTTTGAGAATCAATAGGTCTTGAAAAGTGTTAAGTTTTGAATTTTTTTCTCATTTTCATGTAATTTTTTTTTTGGGTGGCGGGGGCGGCCATCACTGCCTCTGGTGGTCGTGGGCGCTACCCAGTGCTGCTCCTGAGAGCTGCCGCTGGATTTGAACCGCCAAGCCCGCGAGCCACAGTCCGCACTCAACCACTTACGCCACCAGGGCTCAACCCTATTTTCATGTAATTTTCTTAAAATTTTTAAGTCTTTATATAAGGAAGTAAAAAGAATTTTCCCACTACTATTGCTATATAACAGACCATCCACACTTGGTTTTATTTTGCCTACAACCCATTTTATTATTCTTACAAATTATATAGGTCAAAAAATGTAAAAAAAGACTCAACAGGAATGGCATGTCTGTGTTTCATAATGCCCACATCCTCAGATGGCCTGAAATCACTTGAAACATGCTCATCTCTTGGTCTGGCAGTGAAGCCTGGCAGGGGCTGACAACTGCAACACCTACACCTTTTCCTGGGGTTGCACAAAGATCTTCAACTACTTTCACTTCCTTTAAAAGGACAAGACAGTGATACATATGATCAGAACTGATTTTGGAATAAATTGACCTTGTCTCCATTAATATTCCTTGTCTTAAAATCTACTTTTTTTGATATTCATATAACCACTCCCAACTTAGGGGGTTTATGTTAACTTGCATGGTTTTTGTTGTTAATTTGTTTTCTTTTTTTAGTTATTAACCTGTATATGTCTATATTTAAAGTGTATTTCTAATAGATTTATTACAGTTATGCCTTTTTTTATTCAGTTTGATGATTTCTGCCTTTTTGCTTGGGGGCAGTAGAAAAGACAAAATAATAATATTAGGGATGAAGGAAAAAAATCACACATACATGCCTCCTGAGTCAGGGATTCTACCTTAAGGAATTTATCATACAGGTGTTTGTTTGCTTTTTTCATGCAAGTTATCCACTCTAACACTATTTGCAATTCTAAGATTGTAAGTATTCTAAATTACCTATATTGAATATGCCATAAACTACCAGAAGAATTAGCACATATGTTGAAGAACAAGGATGTTACTTTGAGGACTACAGGTACATCTGATCCAAGCCATAGTATTTTCCATTGCTTTCCATATGTTCGTGGAAGTTGAACATTGAATAAGAAAAACCAAAGAAGAATCAAGGCATTTGAATTGTGGTGCTGATGAAAAATATTGAAAGTACCAGGCACTGCTAAAAGGACAAGCATACTTATGTCTGTCTTAGAGGAAGTTCTACCAGAAGGCTTCTTGGGAGCAAGGATGGCAAGACTTGCATACTTTGGAGATATTGTCAGGAAATATGAATCCCTGGAGAAGAGCATTATGCCTGGTGAAAAAGCAAATGAAGAAAGCCCTCACAGGGGTAGATTGACACACTGGCTACCACATTGGACTCCTATATAGCAGTGATTGTGAGGAGGTGCACGACCAGGCAGTGTTGCATCCTGGTGCACACACAGTTGTTGTCATGAGTCAGAACTAACCTGACAGCACCTAACAGCAACCTTCTCATAACATTTTAACTTTGTGTGATGAGATGTCACTAAGGTCGTTTCATTTAGTAAGAACTGAGGACTAACTGACTTTCGAGAGAGCATGCCAGTGGAGGTAGAAGCAAATGTTGTTGCAATATGATTGGATTACAGGCTTACACTTAATCTAGCCGCGGTCTAAGCACATGGCATGAGCCTGCTTGATGCTTGATTTCATGAAGACATCCCGGAAGATAAGAGTGCTGTAGCAACGTGTGCTGAAGAGAGTAGATGATGCCCAGCTTTCAGAAAGTATCGCATCTGGGGTTGTTAAGGCTTGTTTTTCAAACAAGCAGCCATCTGAGTGAGGCTTCAACCATGTGAAAGAAGCACATTTTTTCAGTGTGATCCGAGAACTGTAAATAATAAATTCTAAATTCAGAGAAGGGATTAGCATCAAAGCTTAAATTGTGAACACATAGTGTGCAGAAGGCTATGGATGACAGTGGAAGCCCGAAATCCATTTGCACGGTCACCACATGGACGAAGCTTCTGGTGAATCCCCTCTAGTTATAGTTGAGGCATGTGAATAGCCCTTTTATCAAACAGAGCATTGTAAAATTGCTTATAGCAGACATCAGCCAAAATGTAATATTGTATTATTTGATCTCCCTTTAAACCCATTTTAAAGCTGTTTCCATTAAAAAAAATAATAAAATGGGGCTGAGCCCCGGTGGCGTAGTGGTTGTGCGCGGGACTGCGGCCCACTGGGAAGGAGGTTCAATTCCAGCGTGGGTTCAATTCCAGCGTGGGGCTGGGCCTCCTACTCCCACCACCAGAGAGCAGTGATGCCCAACCAAAATAAATAAATAAATAAAATGAAGGGGAAATATACATGGATTAACCACCTGAGCAATCTGTTCTGACCATGGACTGGGAATGTTTGAATAGCCTTGCTAACATGCAGAATACATTGGAAAGTGGATTGTTGCAGATGCGATTAGGTTAAAATTCCCACGGGGCTGAGCCCCGGTGGCGTAAGTGGTGGAGTGCAGGACTGAGACCCGTGGGCTTGGCGGTTCAAATCCAGCAGCAGCTCTCAGGAGCAGTGCTGGGTAGCACCCATGACCACCAGAGGGCAGTGATGCCCAAAAAGAAAAAAAAAAACAAGAAAAAAATTCTCCACACCTGTCATTTGATCTTCCTGCGATTAAATATTTTCTAATTTTTAATATTTTCTGCTTTCCTTTTGACTAAGGTCCTTACCTCTTTTACTGTTATTATTCTTTTTTTTTTTTTTTTTTTTTGGTTTTTGTGGGCATCACTGCCTCTGGTGGTCGTGGGCGCTACCCAGCTGCCGATGGATTTGAACCGCCAAGCCCGCAGGCTGCAGTTGTTATTATTCTTATAGTTTCTATTTAAATGTTTTTCTGTATATGAAATCCAGGACAGATAACTCAAGACCGTAACTGGATTAATGACCTCTTAGGGCTATGCAGGGCAGGTTGAGGAAAAATGCAGAGCTAATAATTATATAAGATTGAAGAAATGTTCTAAAATTGGTTGTAGTGGTGATTGTATAATGTACAATGAATTACATGCCAATAAATCTGTTGCGGAAAAAATAGGAAAAAAATGGGGGGGGGGGGTTTTCAAGAAAAGTAGTAAATAGTAAAGAAGTAAATAGTAAGGAAGTGAAGACAACTTGTTTTGTGTGTGTTCATCCCACTATTATACCGTGAATTTGTTGGCTTCTAAGTCATATTTATAATTTGGTGGGGGGGGCATCACTGCCCTCAGGTGGTGGGAGTAGGAGGCCCAGCCTTTGCTCCATGGAGCTGGAATCGAACCTCCATCCCAGTGGGCCGCAGTCCTGTGCACAACCACTACGCCACCGGGGCTCAGCCCAATCATATTTATAATTTTTATAAGACATTTGATTAAGGAAAAGTCAGAAATCAATAAAATATAGTGAGAGAAATGTTTATTGAAAAGACATTTTGTTAATTTCACCACAGGTATACTTGCCCTGTGTCTTACAAACTAAAAAGAGATACGTGGGTTATATGTATGAAACACTCGATCAAAAGGACCCAGTATTCGATGCAAAAGGAATAGAAACAGTTAGAAGAGATTCCTGCCCCGCTGTTTCTAAGGTAAGTTTTATTAATTTGTCTTCAATTTTGAAAAATAAACATAATAATCATTAAACATCTAGGCAGAAGAGCTACTACCTAATGATTCCCAAGATTCATTTCTAATATAAATGATTTTATTTTTGTTCTTGATTTCTGACTTGATAAACCAGTTTATCAAAATTTTTATAAAGAAGTGCATGAACCAATGCCCTGCCTGTCTCCAGAGATTACAGTATGATGTGGTGTCCTGTAACAGCACCCAAAAAGCTGGGAGCCAGGACAAAGAGAAATTAACAATAGTAGTTTCATAAGTCACATAATCCACCCCTGCTTAACAGAAAGTTAATTTGGGTTATCCAATGCAAATTCAGGAGATTTCTGAATAATAACACTATAACTTATCCAGAATTCTTATAGTAATTTTACTATTATGTGAAAGTTCATGGGAAATTTTCACTATATTTTAATTGCTTTTACTCATGACCATTTTGAAATCCTGTGTCTTTTAATGATGAAACATGTTAGGGGGCATTTTATGTTCATGTGTGTTTTGTTTTGAAGATACTTGAGCGTTCTCTAAAGCTGCTATTTGAAACAAGAGATATAAGTCTAATTAAACAATATGTTCAACAACAATGCCTGAAGCTTCTAGAAGGGAAGGCCAGCATACAAGATTTTATCTTTGCCAAGGAATACAGAGGAAGTTTTTCTTACAAACCTGGAGCTTGTGTGCCAGCCCTTGAACTTACAAGGTAAAGATGTTTGAACAGCACAGTTCTCACTATCTAGCAGTCATAGGCCTGGCATTCTGCATAGACTTCGAGAAAATGAAAAGATACCGGGTCCATGGGCACAAACACACTTATTTCTTCCCCTGCCTCACCAAAGGAGAAGAATGGATGCTCTCCATTCTTCATAAGCTGTGGAGAGGAAGAAGGCACCTCCTGGGCTTCCCTTGGGAAGCTACTTGATTAAACTGTGATCTGATTCCGAGCTTGAGTCATTTGTTCTTCGCACAAAGTTCCTATGTAATTCTTACCATTGTTCCCCCAAACTATTTAGATGGCATTCTGAAATCAGATAATCAAACCAACTAAATTTTATCTTAGCTTAAAGTGTTAAAGTATTTATTTTTCACTCTGAAGAGATGAAAAAAACATTTCAAGCCGGGTGCTGTCTATGAACTCATTATTTTCCAGGTAGTAACAGCGTACAGAATAAGTTTCATATTCTTAAAACTGGTTCCCGTGGTGCCCACTAAGTGAGGTACATAACCTTGTCAGAGTTGTGACTCCAACTTAAAGGGACTCAGTATATCTTCCATTGTTTCATTATTGTACCATTCTTTTAGTTTGGTATAAAGATGCCTGTTGGGACCGTCTTGAATGTGTATTTTATGTGGGTTTCATAGGAAAATGCTTACGTATGACCGGCGCTCTGAGCCTCGAGTTGGAGAGCGAGTGCCTTATGTGATCATTTATGGGGCCCCGGGAGTGCCGCTTATCCAGCTGGTAAGGCGGCCAGTAGAAGTCTTGCAGGACCCGACTCTGAGACTGAATGCCACTTACTACATCACCAAGCAAATACTTCCACCCCTGGCAAGAATCTTCTCACTTATTGGTATTGATGTCTTCAACTGGTATCATGAATTACCAAGGGTAAGTGTATTATATAGTACTTGTGTTATCCTTCAGAGAGATTTCATTTAAAACCCAAATAAAAATTTTATATGCTCTGAGAACTTCTATTATTACCCTAAGTGGACCAAGGTAACACACTTTCCTGGTTTAAATATAAAAAACTCTACAGCTATTTCCAAGGTTAACAGTAAAATCAAAACAACTTGGAATAAACCAGGTAATGAAAAATAAATGGAGCTGAGCCCTGGTGGCATAGTGCTTGTGTGCAGGACTGCGGCCCACTGGGTTGGACATTCAAATCCACCAGCACGGCTGGGCCTCCTACTCCCACCACCAGAGGGCAGTGATGCCAAAACAAAAATGAAAAAGAAATGGAGGGTAAAAATTCTTTCAAAATGAATGTTTTAAAAGTATACAAGATTCACATGGTCCTAAAGAAACCAGATTAAAGCAATTGTTTCAAAATAGCTATGAATGTAAAACATCCCATGTGAAACCGTAGCAAAAGAAGCTTGTTTGAATGCTCTTTTTCTTCATTTACTCACTAGACACCTAAAGGAGTAATATATGACTGTACCACTCTAGGAATCATTTTTCTAGGCAACCGTAGTTTTTACCCACTGGTTAGAATTGACTTAAGATCTGTTTACTCATTGCTGTAGTCGCAGGCATGATCAACACTGATAGTGAGACAAATCAATGAAATTTGATACTTAGATCATTTCTGTGTTCTCAGTAGGCATTTACTGACTTAAAGGAAACAGTAAACCGGAAGCTGAGGCTGAAGCTGTGCTTCGGAGACTTTTACTGACTGGCATCTATATGGCTTTTAAACTGGCTGTGGGCTGAGAAGCTTGGGTTTTTTAATTATATTTTATTTCATCACAAACAAGAATGTTAGACTAATGGTCTTCATAAGAGGTTGACCAGGAAAGTTTTATGTGAGGTGATTAAGACACCATAAGAACATTCTCTACTCATCCGTCTGCTGTACTGTGATGCTAAAAGCTATGCCACTGGTATTGCATATACCGGCAGGGACACCAAGGGAGAAGCGAAGTGACATCAGCCAAAAAAGGTTTCTGCAGAGCTTTCCAACTAAGAACAGCTAAGAAAGATGCAAGCAAGGGCCCACTTCTAAGGGATTAGCCCCTGAAAACCGAACAATTAGCCAAACACTTGAAATCAAGTGCTTCAAGGTAGAGTATTCAAGACCTGCATTTGCTGATGGGGCATGAGAAGAAACAATTGGAATTATCCATTAAAAATCAGGATTTGGAATATACAAGTATGAATCTAGAAAATTGAAAGTCATCAGAAGTAAAGGATCAATATTCTAGGCATTAGTATGCAGAAATTGCCTGGCATTTGGCCATTTGAAGTTGGAGAATAATTTTGGTTTATTATGTTATGTTGGGAATAGCAACTTTTTTTTTTTTTTTTTGTGGACATCACTGCCTCTGGTGGGTCGTGGGCACTACCCAGTGCCGCTCCTGAGAGCCACTCCTGGATTTGAACCGCCAATCCCGCGAGCTTACGCCACCGGGGCTCAGCCCGGGAATAGCAACTTTAAGGGAAAAAAAGGTGTCAGAATAATAGTTTATAAATTATCAAGGGTTGAGGAGGAAGGGAGTGGAAAAAATTTGCTGATACCAAAGGCTTAAGTAGAAAGCAAATATTTTGAGATTATGAGGGCAACAAATGTGCTCAACATACAATGGATGAGGATGAGGCTGAGTCCCAGTGGCATAGTGGTTGTGCATGGGACTGTGGCCCACTGGCATGGAGGTTCAATTCCAGCAGTGGCTCCACAGGAGCAAAGCTGGGCCTCCTACCCCAACCACCAGAGGGCAGTGATGCCCCCAAAAAACAAAAACAAAAAAACATACAATGGATGAATGTATGGATTGTGATAAGAGTGGTATGAGCTCCCACTAAAATGATTTTTTAGAAAAGAAAAAAATGTTAAATTGTCAAATGAATATTCAAGTTTCATCTTTAAATACAGTGCTTTCGGATAAAATAGTTGTGAGGCTGTCAGGAAAAAAAGCCAGTTACGAAGAAACTGAGGAATTCTACCCACTTCTTCATTCTGCACATGATCAAACATGCAATCAAGATGCATTAATTTAATTACTGGTGATTGGAATGTGTAAATTGGAAACAAAAAGGAAGAAAATGTAATCGTAAAATCTCACCTTGGTGATGTAAACAAAGTTGAAAATTTCATGATAGAATTTTGAAAAACCAATAACTTGTTCACTGCAGATAATTATACTCAACAGCTTATATTTTCAATGGATGGAATACATAGGAATCAGTTGAGAACCTCTGCGGGAAGATGGGATGGAGAAACTAAGGATCTTCAGCTACAACAAAGCCAGAGTCTGACTGTGGAACAGACCAGCGGTTGATCACGTGCAAATTCAGGTTGAAGCCAAAGGAAATTAAATCAAGTCCACAAGGACCAAAATATGACCTTGACTATAACCCACCTGAATTTAGAGACCACCTCAAGAAGATTTAACAGATGCAAAGACCAAACTACTGTAGGATGACATCAAGAACATAAATGAAGAAAGCAAAAGGTCATTAAAAACACAAAGTGGACATCAAAAGATGCTCTGAATAGTGCTCTTGAGTGCAGAGTAGCTAAAGTGAGTGGAAAAAAATGAAGTAAAAGCTAAACAGAAGATTTCATAGGACACCTCACGAAGACAAAGCTTTGTGACATGTGCAGAGGGGCTGGTGTTAGTAAACCAGAAGGGAACCAAGTCAGCATCTCTCAAGCCGAAAAAAAATGAAAGAAAAGCAAACCCCAGTTTTCAGCATTAAAGGATTCTTTGGGGAAAATATAGGATCCTGCAGGAAGCATCAAAAGAAGGTGGTACACAGGGTCACTGTACCAGAAAGAATTGGATGACATTCAACCATTTCAAGAGGCAGTGTATAATAAAAAGCCAATGGTACTGACAAATGCCTAACTGAAGGCATTCGTGAAAAGCATGGCTCCAGGAATTGATGGAATAGCAGTTGAAATGTTTAAAAGAACTCATGCAGTGATAGAAGTCGTAGTTTATGCCAAGAAGTTTTGAAAGATAGCAACTTGGCCAGCCAAGTGGCCCATTCAAAAGAAAGGTGTGACTCACAGTATGGAAGTCATCGAACAATATCCTTATGAGCTTGCAAGTAAAACTTTTTAAAAATCATTTTTAATGGGGCCTCGTACAACTCATCACATTTCGTACACACATCCATTGTATGTCAAGCACATTTGTACATTTGTTGCCCTCATCCTTCTCAAAACATTTGCTTTCTACTTAAGCCCTTGGTATCAGCTCCTCATTTTTCCCTTCGCTCCCCACTCCTCCCTCCCTCTGAACCCTTGATAACTTATTATTATTTTGCCCTATCATATACTATGTCTCCCTTCCCCCACCCCCCAGGGAGGAGGTTATCTGTAGATCCTTATAATCGGTTTCCCCTTTCTACCCCACCATCCCTCCACCCTCCAGTATCACCACCGGTCCTGAAACGATCATCTGTACCAGTGCACAGCCTCTGCTCTAGCCAGATTTGTGAGGTAGAATTGGGATCATGATAGTTTGGGGGGGGGGGGGGGGCAGGAGAGGATGGTGGAAGCATTTTAGAACTAGAGGAAAGTTGTATGTTTCATCATTGCTACACTGAAAATCAATAACAGTTGGAGCAGTACATCGACTAGGAGTTGCCAGAAATTCAAATCAGATTCAGAAGAAGTCATGGGATGAGGATACCAGTGCTGGCATTAGATGGATACTGGCTGAAAATAAAATACCAGAAAGATATTTGCTTCTGTTTAACTGGCTGTGCGAAGGCAATTGACTATTGGATCAGAGCCAACTATGGCTAGCATTGCAAAGAAAGGGGAGTGCAGAGCAAGTTATGCCCATGCAGAACCTGTGCATGCACCAAGAGGTGGCCATTTGAACAGAACCAGGGAATTCCACATGGCTTAAAATTAAGAAAAGTGTGTGTCAAGGTTATAGTCTCTCACCCTCAACTAATCTAAAAAACTGGACTTTGTATCAAAGAGGACCTGAAGCATTTGCTGATGAAGGTCAAAGACTTTGGTATGAATTACAACTCAGTGTAAAGAAAACAAAATTCCTCACAAGTCGACCGATAGATAACATGATGAAAAAAGAAAAGGAAGTTGTCCAGAATTTCATTTTACTTGACTTCACAGTTCATGCTCTTGGAAGCTGAAGTCAAGAAATCAAATGACATATTGCATCAAGACCTTTATTAAAGTATTACAGAACAAAAGTCACTTTGAAGACTAAGGTATGCTTGAATCTAAGCCATAGTATTTTTAATTACCTCATATGTGATAATGTGACATTGTGTAAAAAGGTGGCACAGAATCGATGCATTTGAATTATGGTATTGGCATAGAATAATGAAAGTACTGTGGAATACTAGAACAAACAAGTATCTTAGAAGAATATCCAGAACGCTTTTTGGAAGCATGGATGGCAGGACTTCATCTCAAGCACTTTGGACTTGGAAGATTCTCGCTGAGCGTGATTGACAAAGTAGTTGCAATGGTGGGATCCAATAGAACAGCCATGAGAAGGGCACCGGTCCAGACCGGGTTTGGTTCTGTGGCTTGTGGGTCCTTCTGCACTGGAGCCAGCTCAGGGCACCCAATGACAACAGAAAAGTCTGCCGAGGGTTTAACACTACGATAGTGCTCTTTCAATGTAACATAGTTCTCAAAACCAGATCTTTAGGAACCAATAGTAACTTCCAATCAGAAATTCTTAGATAACATGTATAGTTAAATTTGAAATACTCCAGGTTTTTTGCTTGGCTTTTACCTCATACTGCCCAATAATCACCTGTAACTTAACACTTTTTTTACCTTCCAGTTGCCTTAATTCCATGACCCAATTTATGCAGCCTAAAAAACATGGTCCTTCTCAGCTGAAATTTTTCCTGCTTCCCCTACTATATATGATCTCATGGATCTACATATCTTAACCAAAAAACTGACTGTTGGCAGGGGAATCAATAAGCAGATAATAATGATAGTCACAGTCTATCTGTGGTAGCAAGAACTCTACCTCGGTGCCCACACTGATGTCTGTCTGTAAACTGTCACGGAGGTACCGCCTGACCTCCTCTGACTACAGAAGGGAAGAGAATCAGACTCACCAGCCCGTGCCCAATCCTACGGGGGCAGGGACTAGACATCCCTTCCTTCACCTTCTTTCCCGCTAACAATTCTGACAGTAGTCATTCTATCCACATTACTTCATACGCCTCTGGTGGGCTCAATAATTCATTGTAATTCACACCCAGAATTCACAGACAATGCTCACAATTACAGGGTTTATGAAAGAAATTAACAGGTTCCAATTTAGGATCAAGAATGTTCAGGATAGCTGAGCCCCGGTGGCATAGTGGTTGTGCGCGGGACTGCGGCCCACTGGGTTGGAGGTTCGATTCCAGCTCCCAGGAACAAAGGCTGGGCCTCCTATTCCCACCACCTGAGGGCAGTGATGCCTAAAATAAAAAAATTAAAAGAATTTTTTTAAAAAGAATGTTCAGGATATAGTTCTTCCGGCCAAGAACACCTGTCAGGATCACAGGCTCAGCTCTCTCTGGTCCTCAGTCGCTGTCATGAGATCCTTTGACTTCTGCCTTTCCCAAGCAAGTGTTTAAAAAAAAAAGCTTTAACAATACCACTAAATGCCTACAGGGCATGCCACTCCACCATAAGCCTCCTCATGAAGTTGTCTGGCTCTAGCCCCATGGTCAGTACCTAACTCCCCAGATTAAATGTGTACAAGCACCCACTTTGCCCCAGAGCAGATAGCTTTACTCCCTAGGCTCGGAAGCCTTCCACTCTGGCTCAGGCTCTGACACTTAGTTCTGCTGCTCCTCTCCTGCCTTACTATTGTTTGTAAAAGTCACAGCCCTGTGTGTCTGGGATCTAAGAAGCTTAACACACAGGGATATCTCGGTACAAAGAACATGTTCCACTCTTGTCTCATGATGGCAGTGAAATTCCCGTTTCTTCTTCTGAGGTGGCTCATTTTAAATGCACAGAAGAGTAAAGCTGACCAGTCCCCATTTGAAGAGTCCCAGTTATTTGGTGGGAGTTCCAAAGACTGTGGCTGGAAGTCACGCTGCCACAGAGTAATGAATTAATGGCAGAAACCTCTAATTAGCATCAGAGTAATAGCTCTCCTGGGAAACTGGCTCAGACTCATTTCTGAATTGATATTTCTGTAGATCCAGAAAGCCACCAGCTCCTCTCGAAGTGAAACAGAAGGACGGAAAGGCACTATTTCACAGTATTTCACCACCTTGCACTGTCCTGTATGTGATGACCTGACTCAACATGGCATCTGCAGTAAGTGTCGGAGCCAACCTCAGCATGTCACAGTCATCCTCAACCAAGAAATTCGAGAGCTGGAACGGAAACAGGAGCAACTTGTCAAGGTATGACCTTGTTCGGTAGACCCAGGATCACAAGCAATCTGACTCTTCATAGTCTCGTTAGGTGTAGTGTGGAACAAGAAGCTGGTGTGAAAAGAGGAATGTGGGCTCTACATTGATAAACTCTGTAAAATCCAAAAAATTGTCAGGAATTAGTTTGTTTTACAATTTATTGGTGTTTGTTCCCAAGGAATATAGTATAGCATGTTTGTTAAAACCTAGAGCCTGAATGTCCATCCAGTCCATGTTTTCTATAACAGTATTAGCAAAAGAAATACCTCCCTTGTTCTGTCTACACTAATAACCCTCACAGAAATCTGGTTGTCCTAAAGAATTGCTAGTATTCTTCAGAAGGTTCAGCGAGTCCAGATAAAACATAACTCGTTAATGTGGTTGAGTATTTCCAGGCACCAGAGCCTGTTCTAGCACTCTGACAGATTAGTAAAATGACACAGGAGATTAAAGTAATTTACTCCTTATACTGGTGGTAAGTGATGGAGCTGAAAAACAGACATAATATTCAGAAATGACTTTCCAGATAGGGAAAGAAAGAATAAAAAGCATTACCCTATGAAGCTGAAAAATAATATCTAAGGAAAAATTAGCATAGCACAGTTTTTCTAAAACAAATACCTTTCTTGAAAGGTATGTCATGCTCGACTGAGCCCTGGTGGCCTAGTAGTTGTGTGTTGGACTGCGGCCCACTGGGTTGACAGTTCAAATCCAGCAGCAGCTCTCCAGGAGCAAGGCTGGGCTTCCTACTCCCACCAGGGCAGTGATGCCACACACAAAAAAGAAGAAGGTATGTTATGCTACCATCTGTTTAAGTTACATTTTTATAGGGTAGAGAAGAACAATTTTGGGGTGGGGTTTGATTGGATTTATAACAATATAGTGTGAAACATTTAAAACTCAACCAAATAATTGAGACATCATGATTTAGTGGGAATTGAATCGAGCTGAAAGTAACAACATTGGGAGGTATAGCAGGCAAGGCCCTTAGCCGGAGTTTTGTCGTGTATAAAACGAAAAGGTTGTCAGAATGCCCTAAAGTGCTATTCAGCTTTAACATTCTAAATCCTCATAGGGAAATGTTTATAGCCGCTTATCTACCTACAAGCCTAATACACCCCAACCACAAAATATAAAAGCCAGACTTGGCTCCATGTCCCAAAGAGAATAAAAAATTTCAAGTAAGAACCTCTCAGTATGACAACTTGGATGAACACGGACTAGAATTCAGTGATTATAGAGATTGAGAAATATATAGACTTATTTTCTCAGCATCATTCTAGCTGCTGTAGTTTGTACAGGAAATTGTTAATAATAAGAGTGTATAACCGGGCTGAGCCCCGGTGGCGTCGTGGTTGTGCGTGGGACTGCGGCCCACTGGGACGGAGGTTCAATTCCAGCAGTGGGGCTGGGCCTCCTCCTCCCACCGCCGGAGAGCGGTGATGCTCACCCCACCCCACCCCACCCCCCAAAAAAAAGAGTGTATAACCAATCATCATGAGTGCATTGACTAGCTTTCATTAAGGATGGTGACATCTAAAATGAGAAGTTGACTTCTCTCCGGTCCTCCCTGCCTCTGGTTTTTGCTCTCATCCTATGCATTCTCAACACTGGAGCACTCCCTCTACATCTCCATCTCTCCCTGGTTTGAGATGCTTTTCCCATACCGGCAGTCCCTTTCACACTACCCCCTCCACTCATAGCAACTGAACCTTTTATGGAGGCATGCGTGCACCAAAATCCCTCACCCTCTGGCCACATTTCCTTTGCTGCCTCAAGTCCTCTAGAGACATCACTTGAACTCCCTTACCCGGCAATACCCTCCCTACTGTGGGTTCTCTGTCACAGCCTCCTGTGACTACATGTGTACCTGTCTGCCCTCTGGACACCAGGTGAACTCAGTAAGGCAGAGAAAGGGGCGATATTGCCCAAGCCCCCCCAAAGTCAGCCTGGCATGAGAGCCCTTGCCTATGCCGACCTATCTTCTGTCCTCACCTGCAACACTGCACTACTTATTGCTGTCAGCTTAACTAGACCTCTCTGAGAGTTAGGTATTTTCTCTTATTTAAAAAAGTGCACTTAGGGCTGAGCCCCGGTGGCCTAAGTGGTTGAGTGCAGGCTTGGCGGTTCAAATCCAGCAGCGGCTCTCAGGAGCAGCACTGGGTAGCCCCCACGACCACCAGAGGCAATGATGCCCAAAAAACAAAAAACAAAAATGCTTGCTTATAAGGAAGTATGGTTGTATCATTTTTCAACTTGCGTTGTGTTTTTTAATTAAAATATGCCCATCTGGTATATTCAATAATACATAGAAACTTCCACAAAGTAGAAAGTATAGGAGATATGATGAGAAATAGAAACATACTGGTAGCAGGAGATTTTGTGTCCATTCTTAGTCCAAGATATAAGTCAGGATATAAGCATCATTGTAGAAGGCAACACACTGAAGTAGACCTTACGCCCACAGCACAGTCTCTCTCACCCAATACTAGAGAGTACACCTTCTTTTCAACTCTTCTTAATCTTTTAGAGTTATGTAAAGAAGACCTCAGTAAATTTCCAAAAGAAAAACAGCTTGTCCATACAGTAGCATAAGGCTAGTAATTAGTAACAAACTCAGAAAGCAAAGTGCTTCTCTTGAAGACTTCAGTGTTCCTTTGGACTGCTAACTGTAAGGTAAGCATTTCGAAATCAACAGCCACAAAGATGAAGCTTGCACTCCCACAAAGAGCTATATAGACCAGGACACCACCAGGGCAATGCAGCCTGCCCTCTGGGGTCTCCGAGGAGAAATGGCCTCACTAGCAGTGAGTTTGATTTGGTTTTAAACAAGAAAAGTCTACCCAGGAGAGCTCAGAGAAAGTTACCTTAAACGTGTAACAGTAAATGTGAATATATATATATATATATATATATATATGGTATATATTCAAATATAAGCTGACTCAAATATAAGCCAAGGCACCTAATTTTACCACAAAAATTACAACCAAAAAATACTGAAAAACTCTACTTATACATGAGTATATATGGTAAAAATGTTTATTTAAAAAAAAAAAACTATGGGCAGTGATGCCTAAAAAAAATTTTTTTTTAATTAAAAAACTAGAAAATAAATCAAGTGTAGTGGTTGTGCGTGGGACTGCGGCCCACGGGTTGGAGGGTCAAATCCAGAAGCAAGGCTGGGCCTCCTGTTCCCACCACCAGAGGGCAATGAAGCCCCCCCAAAACCAAAAATAAATAAATAAATGAGAGCATCACTAAAGGTTAAGGCAAAAACTTTTTTTTCCCCAAAGTCAGTGTCTCTAGGTTGTGTTATTTAAAGGTTTAAATATAGTAGATAATATATGGAAATGAATATGACAACATGTGTACAAATATGCTTGATACAAATGATTTATGGAATGTTATAAGAGCTGTAAGAGCCCCCAATAAAATTATTGAGAAAAAAAAAAGTTTTAAATATAAACTGCAGTGTTCAGGGTGTAAATAACCACTCAGAATACATGAAACTCACCATGAGTTAAATTTAGTGAGCCCAGTAATTCCATCCTGGCCTGAACAGGGTGCTTAAGTATTTATCGTTGTGTCTTGGCACCTGCGTGTGTCGAGTATATGGTGGACAGAGCTGGGAGACAGAGCTTCTCTCTCTGGGGATGAACTTGAGTGTGTTGGCAGAGATCTAAGTAGAAAGAAGCATCAGGAGAGAGACCCCCTAACTCTGCCCTCAGGGAATGGACTGAAGCACATGCTTCTAGACAGTTCACTTACAGAATATCACAGTACTGGATACAATACAGAAATGTGCCCTTCAGAAGGGATGGTACTGGAGCAAGGACAGAAGCTCTGAGAATACAGATTGAAGAACTCACTAGAGCACATTTCTCTCTCTACAGCCTAGCAGTGGTTGCTGGTTTAGATGCACCACTCAAATGAAAAGCCAGCCTGTATTTCTTGACCCTTAGGGTCCTTATCAACAAGTCCTTGGTGGTGCTGTGGGTTCAGCAATAGGCAGCTTCCAGGGTTGGAGGCACCAGAGAGGAAGATGAGGCTGTCTGCTCCCAGAAAGACTTAGTCTCCGCCCCGAGGGGGAACAATTGAACTCATGGCGATTCTACCATGCGCTGGAGTCCACTTAACAACCATGCATTTAGTGTGGTTTGCTGGAGTTCTCAATGTATTCTATCTAATTTTTCATATTTTTAAAATCTCTTAATTGTACATGTGTGACTTTTGATTGTTTAAAACGTAATACTCTCCTCTTTTTAACATTTTCCCCCTTAGGTCTTATCTTCTATATCATATTTCCTTTAAATGCAATCATATTATCAGAATCATTTGGGGAACCTAAGAAGTATAAATTCATAGGCTCTTGTGCTCAGAGATTCCAACTCAATGGGCTGGAATGATATATTAGCCAGGCTTGAGAACTGCTAGTTTAGGACTTTCAAATTCGTATCACTTGCCATTTTCCTCTTCTGAAATAACTTATGATTAGCATATAAAAAGATAAGCCTGAGTAATTGGGGCAGCACTGGGATGAATAGTGCTTACATGTAGTTTGCTTAAAAGGCGTTCGTTCTTAGAGTGGTAGCCAGGTAGCTTTTTACATGAATATTAATTGGAGTCTCTTAAATGGAAATTGATCTGAGGGATGAATTAAATCATTCAGTCCTATTATACTGTTTTGTGAAATAATGTCCTTTAGAAGTGTCTCAACATAGGTAGAGTAAGTGAAGCTTCTGAGATGAAAAATTTGGAAACTTCTGCAATGTTGTGTATCCTCTAAGGGGCGTCACAAAAGTTTGTGGGGGGGAAATCCGCTCGGATGTCCCCATGACCTTTTGAAACTCAGGTCTGCAGTAACCTGTCCAAAGGTGAGAAAGGGAGGGTTATGAAGCCTGACATGGAAAACGTTCTCACCACCTTCCTTCTTTGTCTTGCGCTTTCAGATCTGCAGAAACTGCACGGGCTGCTTTGATCGGCACATCCCGTGTGTCTCTCTCAATTGCCCACTCCTCTTCACACTCTCCCGCGTCAACAGAGAACTTTCCAAGGCACCGTATCTCCGACAATTACTAGACCAGTTTTAACCTGCACATTTCACAGATTCCAGGTGCTATTTTTTTCAGTGTTTACCACTAAACTGTTGTGCATGGTGCTTTTTCAACTTCCATTGCGTCAAGGATGTTCACTGTCTATTCTCTGAAGACTACAAAGATTCTTATGGTAAAGGCAGTAAAAATTGTCCTGTGGCTTTGCGAGCAGCTCTCTCCCTACAGTGTACAAAGGCCTCATCTCCCCCTTTGTGCCAGTGTTCTCTCGTGCAGGGTCGGGCTGCCGCAGTGTGTGACCCTCTTGTGAATCCATCTGCGTAGATCAGCTTTACTTCCTTGGGGAAGGAGCACTGAGAACCGCGTAAAGAAAAATCATTCGTGTGTTTCCTTGAACTGTCTGTATCAAGACGTGTTACTTAGAGATACCCATTCACTTTATAATTTTGACTGCGAAATATTTTGTAAATACACTTTTTTACTTTTCAGACAACTGAGTAAAATAATGTGCAATGAATTTTATACAGATGATTTTCAAGTTGTTTGGTATATTTCCTCTAGGTTTTGCTCGACTCAAAGTAGATTTGTTATTTTGATCAAACTGTGCAAACGATAGTACCACGTGTAGCATTTTGAAACCTTATTTTCTAAAACCGCTGTCTTGCTTTAGCGATTAATGGGGCATCGTGAGGAACTGTGCAGAGACCTTTTTGTT
Source organism: Nesogale talazaci (assembly GCA_004026705.1). Lineage (NCBI taxonomy): Eukaryota > Metazoa > Chordata > Mammalia > Afrosoricida > Tenrecidae > Nesogale > Nesogale talazaci. Next base: position 485,705 of record PVJH01000011.1, on the reverse strand, counting down.
ACAAACCTGTGGGCCTGTTGCAATACTTTAAAAATAAAAAATTTTATTCCATTTTGCTTGTTTTGTATAGACATTTCTATTGCTTCTAAATATGCTTAAAATATTTTCTTTCATTATGTACTGTACAGTTAATCTTATTTGCCATCATCTTGAACACAAAATGTGTATTTAGAATATTTGTATAACTGTATAAAATGATAAAGGAACTATTGTGGTCAGTGCATTGTTTTTTAAACTGGAAATCATTTTGTTTTAAAAGTTAATGATGGAAACCATATTAAAGTTGAATAAAACATGAAGTGCAACAAATTGGTTTTTATCTTACTGTAAATGTATTAGCTACAAACCTACCTTATCCTTTCCTGAGTTTTAAGGAGTTTACATTTAACTTGTTTCATATCCTGATTGATGTTACAATTTCCTATACCAAAGCCATAAGATGAGAGAGAGAGAGAGAGAGAGACATAAAACTAGTTGAAGGGAAATGTAGCACTCTCCCTCCCAGGGACCCCCAAGGATGTCCTTATTAGTAGATCACCAGGGCGCCACTCACCCACATCAGTGTGTCATTCATCTTAGGGCCAACAATTCCCGGAAGGAATGCCAAAGCAACAGGACTACTTTGGAGAACCGTAAATGCCAGTTTCTTATTCTACTCACCTTTGGTTGCCAGGCCACTCTACAGCTTCTGCACACACTGCTGGCCTGGCCTGTGGAGGTCAAAGCCCCGCCTCAGAGACTCTCCTTGCTCTGACCGCTGCCATGCAGGGCCCTCCTGAGGCTCATTCAGTGTGTCTGCGTAAAAGCCGGCATCACATCGAGTCTTTCCCAGGCCCTGTTCTGCAACCAAGAGCATCCCTGAAATGCAGACCTCGCCGAGTCCAAGGTGATCGGACGTTCTTTCTGGCACCCCTGCCGCCGCCTCTGGACTCATCTCACTCTGCCATGGAGACTATGGAGTGTTGCATCTCCCCAAAAATAAGACCTAGCAGAATTTCTAAGCATTTGCACAATATGAGCCCTGCCGCCAAAATAAGACCTAGTGATGGGCGTGGCTATGCTGCAGATCTGCACCACCCCTGCATTTCGTCTCGGAGCAGTGAAGAAGACGGGCAGCCCTTCTCTGCCCCATCGTGACCTATCTGCAGACTGACTCCTGATATTGCAATAAACAAGTCGCTCAAAGACCATTTACCCATGGAAATTAACTACTACACTGAAAAATAGAATGACAAGAAATCAGCTTAGTAGCTTAGCCTGCAAGAGGTTGTGATTTGGGTGAAGAATTCATGGGATAAAATCAGGTGGTGTTGTTACCAATGCTCTCTGAGCAGGGTACATATTAATGAGAGCTCTCTCGCTGACATGAGAGATTGCGGCCAATGGTTCTAAAGGAAATAGAGTCGGAAGAAATTCAGGGTGGAATTCAGGATTTGGAGAGTGAGTTATGATGTCCCAGAAGAAGTTAACTATACTTGACAAAATGTAGATTGTTGTACCATACTTTAAAAAAAATAACACATTCCCTGAAAATAAGCCCTAGGGTATCTTATTGAGGAAAAATAAATATAAGATCCTGTCTTTTTTCAGGGAAAGACAGTAGGTGTCTGAGACGATCACTTTACCAGAGCAGAGAGCCCCCATCTTTCTCAAGAGAAGCGCGTGGTCGTTTTGAACAGCTGGCTGTGCTTAACAGCCCTGCCATAACCACTGTGCCACCACAGCACCTGCTGGAAGCCCTCAGAATTAAAAGAAACCCCCAAGCATCTTTATGGGAGACTCTCTTAAGGGTTATACAGGCTTCGGGCCGGAACTCCTGGCCTGAAGGTCTGTGCAAAAGCAATCAGATCTCACGAGCCACCTGGAGACTACGTTCAGGTTCCCCCAGACCCCCGGGATCACACAGTGGCCCGAGGAAGCGACAGACTCTGAACCTGGGGAGAGCAGGCAGCGAGGAGGGCCGTGAGGAAGGGTGCCACATCGGGCAACAAGGAAGCGGTCGCGTGGAAGTTGGCATCCACCATGAGAAAGGGCGGCCCTGTCCCCTGCCTGGCAGCTGCCAAACTGGGGAACTGGACTGTGGTCGCCTGCTGCTTAGACTAGCTCACACCAGACCACAGTTAACCCCGGGAGCTGACGCTTGTCAATGGACCTCTCCCGTGGGCCCTTCAAGATGTCCTGAGGACAGAGCTCACCCCAGCGCCAGCGCCATGCCTCAATCTCCCGCTCAGGGCGCTGGATGCCCACCCTGCTCAGGAGCAGCGTTTACAGGACGACGCCTCCAACAGGGTTTTGCAGCCACACAAGTGGAGATTGCTGCTCTGGCCCTCTTCCCTGATGGCTGGAGGAGGGGGAGGGAGCAGGAAAGGGGATCTAATCATGAATCTCATCTGTGAAAGAGCCCTACCACCCCCCACCTGCCTCTGGAAGTTGAGGGTGAGAGGCTGAGAGCCGGTGCAGCGGTGCAGCGAGGCTGGAGGCGGCCCTGTCGGCTGCAGCTCAGAGCCTCAGACCCCTCTGCCCCCCCGCCTTGACCCACAGGGCATCCTGGGACCTGAGCCTGTTAACTGCACCACCCAGGGGTGTCTTCACTGCCACAACAATCTTTTCTCAATTATTTTTAAAACTTAAAACTTCCCTTTTGTAGATGGTCTCTCACTAGTGAGATTTATCTTGGGGTTAAAATTTCTCCTCCCAGCCGCTAGTTGGCTGCCGAGTCCCTGGGAACTGATCGTTCATAGGCTGCCATCAAGTGGTCCCGGACTCCTGGTTCCCTGTGTGTGTCAAAGCTGATCTGCTTCACAGTGCTGTCTTCTTGGCCGCCATGTGGACAGAAGCAGACTGCCAGGCCTTTCCTCTGCAGCCCACAGGGGACTCACCCGGTCAGCATTTACATTAGCAGTTCACCGCAAACTGTGGCACCCCCTCAAGGCCAAACTCACTGCCATTGAGCCCACGCTCCCTCACTGTGACCATGCAGGACAGAGACTGTTTCTGAGACTGGAACTGGTCAAGGAACTAGAAAGTCCTGTCTTTCTCCCGAGAAATGGCTGGTGGTTTGGAACTGCCAACCTCGTGGTCAGCCCAAAGTGCAGCCACTATGCCCCCAGGCTCCTAACATCACACCACCTACGGTTCTTAAACTAGGCAGCAAATACTCAGTGTGCACTCAGTCTGCGTGCACTAAAGCAGCCCTGGTGGCGCTGCTGAGCTCTAACTGCAGGGTCAGCAGTTCAAACCCCCCAGCTGCTTCTTGGGAGAAGGGTGAGGCTTTCCTGGTGCAGGTTTACAGCCAGAATCCAATGAGTGACAGTGGGGTATGTCTACAGGGGCAATCAAGTCAATCTCACAGCAACCCCCAGAGAGGGTGCTAAAGCGCAGCCAGGGTCAGGATTGCAGCCAAGGCCGGATTTGAAGCCAGGAAAACAAGACTCCAGCTCCTACACTCTTGAGCAGCGGTCAAACAACCCTTTCACAAAGGTCCCCTGATTCATAGCATTGACAAAACTACAGTATTGAAGCAGCAACAACAATAATTTAGGGCTGAGCCCCAGTGGAGTAGTGGTTGTGCGCGGGACTGTGACCCACTGGGACGGAGGTTCAATTCCAGCAGCAAGACTGGGCCTCCTACTCCCACCACCAGAGGGCAATGATGCCCCCCCCCAAAAAAAAACAATAATGGGTTGTTGTTTTTTTTGGGGGGGGGGGAGTGGTGTCACCATAACATGAGGAACTGTATTTTTTTTTTTTTTTTTTGGTTTTTGGGGCATCACTGCTCTATGGTGGTGGGAGTAGGAGGCCCAGCCTTGAGGAACTATTAAAGGGTCGCAACATGAGGAAGGTTGAGAACCGCTGCTCTAGATAAACTCCAGTCTCATAAATCCATTGGGGCTTCCCAAAGGAGGGAGAAGGAAATCTCCCCCACCCCCATAGCAGGAAAAATGAGGTGCTGTCAAGTGGATACCACTCAGAGCCCCAGAGAGAGCCCGTGGTGTGGCTGCCCTCTTTATGGAAACTAATCGCCGGTCTCCAGCTCACAGAGAGGCTGTCGGGGTTCCAGCAGCCCATGCTTGTGCCACTAAGGCTCCCCGGTAGAAAGCTCCATCCCCCACACCCACATGCCCCACATCTTCTTTTCCTGTGGGGCCCGAGCCACTTATCAAGCCTGTCCTTACAGCAAGTGGCAGGATCCAAAGGAGGCCACTAAATCCACATGGACCAAACCCATGGAAGTTGGATTAGCACCCCTGTGTGTCCTTCTCGGCCTGTAGGTCAACACACCCCGCCCAATGCCAAGGCCTCTTTCTGGTTCTTCTCTTTCAGAAGAGCCAGGAGAGAGCAGGCTTTGCCCCGTGCCCCTGGACTGAGGCAGAGGGACCTTCTGTCCAGAACAGAGCACAGCTGTGCACTGGGGTCCCTGGGAAGGGAGCGCTTGACATTAATGACCTCATGGGACAGGGGGCACGGAGAGTGGGCAACCAGTTTGTCTCCACTTAAAAGTCAAGGGAGGGGAGGGGAGCGGGGGCCAGGGGCTGTGGGGCACCTGACTCACACTGCAAATTGGAAGCATTTGACCCGATTCTGACGACAGTTGTTTTACACACGTTAAATGGGGTGTAATCACAGAGGTTCTTGCCTCGGAGAGGCTGGGGGCAGCAGAGCATCCAGTCCCTGCCTCACATGCAGCTCGGAAACCCTCGTTTCCACTGGGAAGCAGAAGCAGAGGCCCACTCATCCTAGTCAAGTGGCCAGCATTCCAGGGAAACGTTGACTGAGCTGAGCATCTGGCCCTAGCTGCTCTGGTGGAATTGTAGAAAGCAGAAGTTCAGTGTCATTGACAGGACTCAAAGGCAAATTGCTGTTCATGCTTCGGGGACCGTACAACCCTCTCACGCATTGTAGAACACACTCGACCTGAAATCCGGTGACGCCATTCTGAGAGACTCCGAACTCGCTTTTACCAGCAGTGAGATCGCCGAGGAGCCATGAATCTTATCTTACGCCCACATCGGTGGGCTTCTTTACACCGTACGGTGTCATCTAAACGGTAAACCCAGATTTCATAAACAGACCAGGTCTTCCTCACCCCCTGGAGCCCCTTAAATCAGATGCTCAAAAGCCTGTCTAGAAAAACCACCTTCAGCAGGTCCAGGCCTGCCTGGGGCTCTGCGGGTCTTCAGATGGGCCCATGTGGTTCGGTGTCGGCGTGTGCTGTACTTCGGCTCTTTGCTTCACACGAGGAAAGAATTCACGCCAAAGCCTATTTAGTAATCCAGGTGGTTTTGAGGAAGGGCAGGACGAGTTTCAGGTTTTACAGGCTCAAAGAGGCTCACCACTGGCACAGGCCACCTCATGGGAAAGAGCACCCGGGTGGGCAGGCCTGGTGGCCTGGGGGTGGGGGGGTGTCTCGGGAGCCCAAGAACTCTAGAGGCTGAGAGCATGTGACCCAAGAGATTGTGGGCCCCATGTAGGTGCAGACGGGGAGGGAGAGCCTCCCCCCCCCCCCCCATCTCTAACCAGGAACAGGGTGAGAAAGCAAGGCCTTCCCGCAGGCAGGATAGTTCACGCCTCCAGTCGGAGAGGTGGGGTTCATGGCATTGGCTGACCTCATTGGCTAAGGGAAGCCCAAGCAAGTGATGTTTGGGTGCTCGGAGGTCGGGTGTGAGCTTGCTCAGTTTGGAGTCTTTCTAGGGGTCTGATGGTTGCCCGATTTCTTTAGCCTCCTCTGTGGGCACCTTTGGACGATCCCCCGTCTCTAAGCCAGCTACCTAACTACATCTGTGCCGTAATGGACAGGAGGGGCAGTGGAGAGCCTACTGCCCTCCCCAGCTCTCCCCCACGGCAGTACAGAAGTTCACATGTCGCCCTAGCATCCCCCTGAACCGAGCACGCACTCACAGGGCCCGCTGTGGCTGGACACGGTGGTTCCCAGCCTTGGCCCCACATGGCAAGGACCTGGGGCCCTTTTAAAATACCCATACTCGGGCTGAGCCCCGGTGGCGTCGTGGTTGTGCGCGGGACTGCGGCCCACTGGGACGGAGGTTCAATTCCAGCAGTGGGGCTGGACCTCCTACTCCCACCGCCGGAGAGCAGTGATGCCCCCCCCCCCAAAAAAATATATCCATACTCAGCTGAGCCCTGGTGGCACAGTCATTGTGTGCAGATTGTGGCCCACAGGGTTGGTGCTTCAAATCCAGCAACAGCTCTCCAGGAGCAAGCCTGGGCTTCCTACTCCCACCAGGGCAGTGATGCAAGAAAAAAAAAAAGTATATATATATATATATATACATATAAAATCAATACTCAGAGTGAAGTCAGAGTGCTGGCCCAGCAGGTCTGTATCACGCCCAGGTGAGTCTAATTACTGCTGGGGAATAAAAGCCGCTAGAACAGCGGTTCTCAGCCTGCGGGCCGCGACTCCCATGGAGGGCAAACAAACCTTTCATAGGGGTTGCCCGATTCCTAACAGTAGCCACATTCCAGTGATGAAGTAGCAATAAAAATAATTTTATGGCAGGGGGTCGCCACCACACGAGGAACTGTATTACAGGGTCGCGACATGAGGAAGGCTGAGAACCGCTGCCCTAGACCAAGGCTCATCACGGCCGTGCAGGGTCAGAAGACGGTCCCGGCAGTCCCCGACCCCTGTGCCTCTTCCTCCTGGAAGCCAGGGTCTGGAGCAATGCGGCCCTTGGCCTCCTTCAACGTGACTAGGCACTGCGCAGCCAGAAAGATAGGGAGAAATAACAGTGTGCTCGGGAGCTGGACCCCACATCACCGAGTCATGCACCCGGCTCTGAGCTCAGAAGCCATAAAACCCGCGACAAGTGCCAGGAAGCTGGACTTCTGACCAAGAACAGCCCGGTCCGTGCTGTGCTGGACCTGAAGGTTTGCCATGACCTTTGCGTCCATGATAAATCTCAGCAGGCTGCACGGTTTATCTCCGCGCTCACCGCAGGTGGCCCTGCCCCTCCCCCAGTCCCGGTGTCGGGCTTCAGCCCTCCCCACCCCACCCGCGGCCCTGCCCTCGGAGCCCCAGCGCTGCTCCTGGACGGAAGCAGACGGTTGTGGAGGAGGGCGACGGCGGCTGCGCGGGCCCCGGTGCTGTTGGCAGGGGGCCCCCAGCTCTGCCCCCCCCCCCCCGGGCTCCGGGCGGTGGTGGCACAGGACAAAGCCCAGGGCGGTGCCAGGCAGGCTCAACTCCCGCAGCCTCCCCTGTGAATCGCACACCCTGGACCCCACGGCTCTGCCCCAACCAGCCAACATCTGGGGACGCAGCTGCACGGGGAGGCCTGGGGTCCGCCGACCCTCACGACAGGTTTGCACGTTGTTACCAGACAAGACGGCCAGCGGGACCCCAGGCTTCCCCGTGCAGCTGCGTGCCGACTTCAGGAGCCATTTGTTGGGGCCACATTCCCCTTGGCCCAAGAGCCCCCCCCCCCCCCCCCCCCCCCAGGCACAGCTGGTTACAATGGGCGCCCCTCCATCCCCTGCCAACAGCACCGGGGCCGCCATCTCTCACAAACAGAAGATCCTCTTGGAGCTCACCTGAGTACACACACTGCTTTCTTTAAGAAGGTGCTCCTGTGAGTTTGGGCTAGAAACCGAAAAGTCCATGCCTAACCACCTCTGAAAACAAACAAATCTGCAGCTGGGGGTGGTTCTGTATTCCCAGTTAAACAGCAGCACGAGACCATCAGCCTGTGTGCGTCCCGTCCCGTCCCTTAGCAAGCTCTGCCAGGCACCCCAGCAGCCCCCAGCTTTCCCCAGCAGACGGGAAACTGCCCTTGGGGTGACAACCTGTTCAGTACGCAGGGCAGCAGGGTGGGGCTGGGGAGGGGGCCACTGTCCTGGGTGGCCAGCCACCCTTGAGAGCACTGGGAGGGAGGGCCCTGCCAATAGGCCCAACGGCAGCCACTGGTGCAGAATCGAGACAGGCTGGGACTGGAGGGAGAAGAGCAGCGAGGAGCAAGGTGGAGCCCCCCTCAGCCCAGCGGCCTCCTCACCTCGTCCCCCCTCGTCCCCTGGCCACAAAGCATCTGCCTCTTAAGTGGTAAGCAAGGCAGGCCAGGCGCCGAGATAGGTAAGGACTCCCTTAGCGAACAAAGGGGAGTGTGATCGTGGTACTTGGCCCTCTCTCAAGAGCAGAGGAAGGTCTTTGATAGCTCTCTCGTGCTTTAATACTCCCCCACGAGCACCGCCCAACACGGGACCAGAGCGTACTTTGAGGTGCACGCCTGACTGTAACCTTTGAGTTCGCACATGGGAGATAACCAGACGTGCATAAGAATCAAAACCACACAATACACCGAAAGCATCTGAGAACAGCAACAAGGTGCTCAGAAACAAAAACGCTCAAGCCTTAGGCTACAGGTGAACACATTCTAACAGCGTGAGGCCATGCCCCGCACGCCCACCCCCTCCCCGGGTCCTGCCCGAGGCCAGCTGCTGGGCATTAGTCTCTGCATTGGCCCAGGGACACTTGACGACAGCGCAAACCTGAAGAACTGAAAGGAGGAATGGGAAGGGAAGTTGGTGAGCACGTGCACACCAAGTGAAAATCCCCCTGGTGAGGTTCGGCGTTACAAAAACTCGCATCATTAAATGTAAAACCTACATAAAGACCCAACTCAAATTCAACCTAGCTCCAGCGGCCCAAGTGTATTCAGGGCAAAGTGCTTGGCGGCCCCGGCCCATCACCCCCTGGGCTTCCTCGCCTACCAGGGGGCCCAGGGCTGCTCACCTTCAGCTGGGTCCTCACTGGGACTGATGAAGGAGGGGGAACAGCGCCCACAGGGGCTAACCGCTTGGGAAACCCTACTGCATAGGCGGGTCAGGAATGGCTCCACACAGCGAGTGTGGTTTGGGGGGGGGGGGTGCATTAAAACTAGGCTTTCATAAAAAGCCATGACTATTTAAATGATGCTCTCTGACAACATCTCTATTATACTCTTTCTGAGCCCAGAGGCAAGTCAACAGGCAATGCATCTTTCCTGGAAATAATCTCGAGCTAAAACAAGCTCCCTCCATGGGGGCAGAAGTGTCATGCCCCCCAGACTGCCCGGGGAGGCCCGCGACATGGAGATGAACCCAACTTGCTGGCTCTCTCGCTCCGTCTGACTCCCACAGAGTGGCAAGTGGTTTAGAACTGTCGGCCTTGTGGCTCACAGCGCAGCTCATAACCAAATTCACCCTGAGAGAGAAGGACCGGGCTGTCTCACTCCAGTCAAGAGTCACCGTCTTGGAACCCCAGAGGGGCAGTTCTCCCCTGTCCTGTGGGTGCTATCAGTCGGCACCGACTCTGTGCAGGGAGTTTGGGTTTCCTGAGTGGCAGGCCTGAGGGACACACGGTTATGCGGGGCCCAGGTTCTGGTCATGAGACATCCCCTCCGTTAGTTCCCCCATCTACCCAAAGCACGCTTTTCCAGGAGTGTGCCTCTACATCTATCAGCTCCCAATTAAGTTTTGGTTTTCTTTAAGCCGTGGTTTTAATTGTCCCACTCACACTGCATCTTTCACTCTGAACACCAGTCTACCAACTTGTCAGAGGCCACCAGCCTCCAACAACCAATGGGCCAGAAGGCGCAAAGGTACGGCGATAATCGACGTACACGTTATAGTAAAGTCCTCGAGGATAAGAAAGAGGGGGTAAAATAAAGAAGTCAGACCTTATGGCAGCATGCTCACCGCTCCCTGGCTCCTCTTGATGCGCCACGTGGAACTGGGAGGAGAGAGCACTACCCTGGGGCATTTAGAGGTAGGCTGAAGACATGCATATTCAGTAGTTCCATGCTTCACAAGGTGAAGGTGGGTGGTATCTACATTGAGGTCTTTGAGCTCACAGGTGAGGAAACCTAATACCTGCCTTGGGGGGAGGTGTGAGGGGGTTGGGTGACATGGCAGGAAGAGAGAAGAGGTGTCTGCTTCTATAGGGAGACAGAATTAACCACATGCTTACTTTAAGGCCGTTTGGCTGTTAGGGGGAGAATCTGAGGGAGAGAGGTTTTTAAAGCAGGATAATGTGCTTGGACTTTACCTCTAATTTACCCAAGTGGAGGCTTCCTTATGGTGGAATACCAGCTTCCAGCTCTGCTGTAAGTTAGGGAAACCCGTCCTCATCATCTAGCCCTCGGTGTTCCTTTCCCACACCAACTGCAGCATTCATATATTGTAGTTCCCAAACTCAAGTGAATTTTGATACTTGTAAGGGATTTTTTTTTCACCTTTTTTTTTGGGGGGGGGGGGGGGGGGCATCACTGCTCTCCGGTGGTGGGAGGAGGAGGCCCAGCCCCACTGCTGGAATTGAACCTCCGTCCCAGTGGGCCACAGTCCCGGGCACAACCACTACACCACCGGGGCTCAGCCCTTTCTTCACCTTTTAACCCTTGAATGGAAGCTGGTGACAGATGTAAGAGCCTCTGTAGGGGGTTGGGTTCACAATCATCTCAAGCATCTCTCAAGGATCTTCCCTGAGGTCTTCTGCCTTCTACACACACAGATGTCCCCTCATTCTCTCTCATGAGCATTATGCCTTCACAATGAGCACTGGTCTTTAAGGGAAGAGTTGCAAGGGTTAGAGATGCATGTTCAAAACACAGCCAAGTGATCAGCAAATGCTCTCCAGGTGGCCAGAGCTTCACTGAGGCCATGGGGGAAATCTACCCATTCCGCTAAGCGGCTGCAGGTGAGCAGGGTAAAAGGGTATGCAATCAGATGTCGAGGACAAGAAAAACCAGGCTTCTTCGTCCAGACTTCCCCGCAGCTGCTCCCAGGGAAACCTCCCTTCTGCCCCAGGCCCCCTCTGGCTGGCTCACGGTCAGTAAGAGCGGAAGCGTTCCTTTTCCTGGCCTGAGATTTTCAGCAATTTTGAGAACTCTGATTTCCAAGTACAACGAGTGGTGCAGACACACCTGAACGGGAGCTGACACACTCTCTGAGTTCCACCCCTGACCACCGTCTCCCCGCCTTCCCCTGGGAAGCGGCGCCTGTGCTGGCCAAGCTCAGGGGAATAAGAGACCCCATCCTTAGAGCAGGGGACGGCAAACTGTGGCCTGGCCTGACCTGACGCTTCCAGTACATGGGACTCTGAAGCAAAACTCAAAATGAAAATAAAACTATCATAGTTTCATTTGTAAAATGTTCAGAGAAGGGTGATTTCTTGTGTTTGTAAAACTATATTGATGTCTCTTGAATAACGTTTAAATCAGCAGTTGTCAACCTATGGGTCGAGACTCCTTTGGGGGTTGAATGAGCCTTTCCCAGGGGCTGCCCGAGTCCTCACAGTAGCAACATGGCAGTGAAAATAATATTATGATTGGGGTCACCACACCACATGAGGAACTGTAAGAAAGGGTCACGGAATGAGGAAACTCGAGAACCCCTGGTTTAAAGCATCATGAGGGGCAGGATTGGCTTTTATGAGCCCTGCCTTGGAGTTCTGCAGGGTCCGGCTGAGAAGCAGGTGGGGGGCCTCCCCGTGGCTCTGGAGCAGGCTGCCAGCTGGTGAGAGGGCCCCCTGAGGGCCACACAGCAAGGGCAAGTGAGAGGGTCCCTTGGCGGAGTCGGGCGACCACAAGAAACGGAAAACTGCCAACAGCCATGTCTGCTCAGAGGAGGAGCCCGAACTCAGGAACGACACAAAACGCACTGGACCCTCCACTGAAGACACCCCCCCATCCCTGGAATCCTGACAGCCCTACCCCCACCCCACCCCCTAAGACCACCAGTGGGTGAGGCCCCCGACTCTGTGGTCAGCAGGAAACATGGGGGGAGAGGTTCATTATGTGGGGATTAGCAGACATCTGCAGAACTGACCATGAGCGTGAACGATCAACAACTGACTCTCAGCCTTAATTCCGTTCATCAACCAATTCTTGGAATTCGCTGCAGGGCATCTTTTCCTGCCAACATGGAAACACCCTGTCCGACGTTGGCAAGCCTTTCCCCGCCCCCTCTCCACCCCCGTACACGGCCATGCACCCTTTAGTGTCTGGAAGCCTAACGGGTGGGTTCCAGTGTCAGTCCAGAACCTTCTACTCCTTTCTTAGCGGCCCCCCACCCCTAACCGGGCTGCAGCCCCTCATCTTGGCACGGAGATGCTGCCAGGTCCCCGCAGCAAGCCGAGGCCGGCAGAGGAGCAGTGGCTCTCTCCGTGCTCCACCTCAGTTTCCTTTGTGCGAAGTGGCCAGAGGCTCTTTGCTGCGCCTTTCTCCGTCCTTCTCTAAGCAGTCATTTGTAAGAACCGGTGTCTTGGCAGATGCAGCAGATGAGTGGCTAGTGGGCAAGAAAGGGGCATTTCCACCGATCCTCTCTGCCCCACCATCCCGGAAGTCCCCATGACCACAGGGCCAATTCCACCTGCAAGCAAGCAGCCCTTGGGGACGGAGTCCAACTGGCCTCTGGGTCCCCACGGCTGTTAAGTCTGTCCGGATGCAGCTGCCAGGTCCTTCTGCAGGGCAGTGGGTGGGGGCATCCACACTGCTGCCCTTGTAGTGGGCAGCCGCCGAGGACTCCACCCAAGACAGCACCAGAGCCTCCTGCCACCTGGGACGAAAGAAAGGCAAGTGCACAGAAAAAGCAGGTCTGCTGCCGGCCGGGTCGAACGTGAGGTCGGCCATGACACCTGGGAGAGGGGGAGGGTTTCTGTCATTAATTCTGGCCATTTGTCTCAGGAGAAACCACACTCCGGTGGGGGAAGGGGTGGATTATGCAAGGCCAGCAGTTTGAACCCCCCAGTGGCTCCAGGAGAGAAATCTTCTGCCCCCACGAAGACCCAGGGGGCCGCTCTTCCCTGCCGTTGAGCGTCGTGTCGGGTGGCAGTGGTTAACCCACACCAGTCTGCATTTCTCTTAGGAAATACTTTTTCTGAGGCCTGATTCCTTGCCGAAGCGGCCACCTTCTACTTTCACGCCGAGGACGGAAGAGCCTGCCTGGGTGGATGGCGCACGGAGCGCAGTCACACAAGCAGAATGTGCCTCCTTGTCATCCAGCAGCCAGGCTGGCCTGGCGTGAGGGCTGAGCCCGGGGAACAAGGCTGGGGGCGGCAGCCTGATCTGGGGCGGGCAGGTCCTCTGCAGGCCTCCCAGCCCTATGGCCGAGGGAGCGACTCCCAAACCATCTGTCAACTCAGAACGCAGCATCTCCAAGTCCCATTTGAACATAAATAGAGGAGAATGTGCATGTAAAAATATCTTTTATTTTATATAAAACTGTCTGTAAAAATAGTATAACCTCTGTAAATGAGTCAATGACTATTTCACGGACGCTAAGACTGATTATGAAACACACCATGATGCTAAGCACTTTGATGGGAAGAAAACTGTCCATTAAGCTTGATCGCAATGTTACAAGACCACTGATTGTAAGACTCTGTGTCGGAGATAGGAACAGTGAAAAAAGAAACACCTCAGAATCAATGGAAGGCGGTATCGAAATGTGTACGCTTCACAGAATGGTTCCCAGACGTCACTCAACAGTGTGTCCACAGAAGCGACAGGTGCTCAGGCCCTGTAGGCGAAGCCGCTGAGCCTTTGGTTCTCGCCTCTCGGGGAGAGAACGGGAGCTCTCACACGATCCTGGAGGATAGCCCACACAGACCTCGAGTTCCCAATGGATGCTGGAACTGTGACATGCCGTGTGAAATGGATGGACCTGGAGCACGTGACGCTGACTGGACTTAGCCCAAAACAAGAGGGCGGTGATTGGATGAGACAACTATTCATTTTCGTACCGAAAGAAACAGACCGGTGGTTACAGGGGTGGGAAGGAAAGGATGGCAAGAGGAAGCAAAAGACCAGAGGGTTGACCTGGTCAACCCTGGTGAGGCAAAGAGAATGTTCTAGAAGAGAGAGAGGGTGCAGGGAAGGGGGGGGAGTGGGTAACAGGACGAGTCATGGGGAGGCTTGATAGGTTGTTTTAAAATGATCAACATGAAACCGGTGATCGGATAGGTACATCCCCACCTAATTCACAAGTCAAAGAAAACAAAGCCACAGTTTTTTGACTTTGCATTTTGGAAATCACTTCATTTTCATTTGCAGGGTCACTGAGCATTAGGTCAATGAGATGAACAAGGTAGAAGAACGCTACGTGACTTCACGCGGAGGCAGAAGGCAGAGTCCAGGCTCGGTCTCCCGGGCCTGGTCTGTGTTCCTTTCATACAGATCAGATTCCGGTGAGGGGTCACACCATGGTTCCGGAGAGGCGTCCCAGTAGCATAGTGGGTTGGGCTGCAAGGTCAGAAACCCCCAGTGACAAGGCTTTCTAAGCTCATAAAGAGTCACAGCCTCGGAAAGCCAGAGGGGCAGTGCTGTCCTGTTCTATTGGGGTCAGAATGGACTCCATGGCCAAAAATCTCACCACCACCCATCACCCACTTTCAAAGTTCCTTTTGCATAAAAGAATCATCCACAACTCTGGTGGAAGAACCTGGATGACCCGCCATCCATTCAATTAATCAGTTCCATGCCTGGATTATTCTGTTCTATTAGAACCATACCCAACTTCGCAGAAGCAAATGCCTGCTGTGCTCTGAGGGGCGAAGCCCGTCACCGGTCACAGAGCAGCCACCTGCCCCCCACCAGCCGCAGAACAAGCTCCCGCTGCACGAGGGCACCTCGGCCGTTAGGGAAGCCTGGCAATGACCACACTTGAAACCGGTTCAGCATTTACTCTCCCCGTCGACGAGGGCTCACGGACACACACCCGCAAGCAATCCACCTCCTTCTCTCCCCGCCTTAGTCCTTTTTCTCCTGGCTCCTGGCAAGACGCGTCACAGGGCTGGAGCCCCTGCCCACGGGCGGGGACTCCAGCAGGGAGGCCCTGGGGAGGGAGAGGCTGGGGGCTTCCGAGGTGGGGCCCATCAGAACGCTTCTGGAGGTCTCGATGACGGAATTCCTCATCGTGTCGTTCATGTCGATCACTTCAAAGTCCATCTCATTCCACGTGTCGGCGTCCTCCTCGTCCTCCTCATTCTCTTCCTCGTGGAGCCCAGCGCTGGAGAGCAGGGCTTTCTGGTCCTCACTTTTCCTGCCTTTCCTTGGCTGGCGCCGCTGCAGAGGTGAGGTGGCTAACTTATGCAGCACCGGGAACAGGAGGGCAGTGGCGATGGCCGAGCCCAGAGACGTATACAGCACGACGGGTAAGCGAGGGTACTTCCCCTGCAGAATCCCAATCACTGCGGGAATGGCCATCTCTCCCAGGGCTGCCCCGACCACAAAGAACGCCGCCGACTTCCCGTCGATGGTGGTGTACTGCTCGATCCAGGACACGCCGCTGGGGAACGTGGTGGCCATGGAGGCCCCGTACACGGACGTCGCCGCCCAGAGACACAAGGGGTTCTTGTCGAAAAGCACCAGTAACAAAGACGACGCCAGGCTGCCGATGTTGCTCAGCACGATCATGGTGGCAGGCCGCAGGCAGGCGGCGAAGAAGATGGCCAGGCCCCGGCAGGCGGCGAAGGTCCCCCAGAAGATGGAGTTCAAGCCGGCCGCTTGGCTCTCGCTCATGCCGACGTGGGTGGTGGCGAAGGAGAACACGTAGGAGCCGTAGGTCACCTCGGCGCCCACGTAGAAGAAGAAGAACACAAAGAGGAGACAGAGCAGGGCCTTGTGGTGTTGCGCGCGGCGGGACCTCTGGGCAGAGGCCTGCGCCTTGTCGCGCCTGGAACTCTTCATGAAGAACAGAGCAAAGAGCAAGGTGGAGATGATGAAAATGTACGTCCCAATGAGAGCGTACGCCCACAGTAAGTTTGAATTGTCGGGAACGCCGAACACAGGTGCGGAGCCGGCTCCCGGGGGAGGGTCGAAGGCCAGGTGGCTGCTATTCGAGTCGGCCGCCGTGTGGTTCTCGGCAGCTGGGGTTGACCCGAGGGCCAACTTGGCCAGCAGCGGGGCCAAAAACGCACCCAGGGCAAAACTGAAGTGCAGGGCCTGCATGTGCGGGGCTCCCTTGTCGCCCCAGATGGCCAAGATGAGGATGTTACCACCTGGCAATGAGAGACAGGAAAATGATTCCCAGTTAGTGACTCGCAAACAAGCCTGGGTCTTTACTCTTGGCACAAAGATGATGGCACTCTAACGACACCCCTCTGTCCAGAGCAGGGGCTCTCAACCTTCCCAATGCCGCGGCCCTCTGGTACAGGGTGTGATGTTCCCCCCAACCATAAAATTATTTCCGTTGCTATCACTTCATCACTCGCTGTGATTTTGCTGTTATGTACTGGTATGGATTGGGTAAAGAGTCATTTGACCTCCAAAGGGGTCGAGACCCACAGGTTGAGAACCACTGCTCTAGCGTTTCCCGGTCTCGCTAACCCCCAGGGACAGTCTCTGCCTCCCCCCCCCCCCCGCCCCCTTTCCCAGTGCCCTAGAGAGTCCTGTGAGTCAGAATGAGCTTGCTGGCAGAGTTGGGAGGGATTCAATGTGTCCCCCAAGACATGCAGTGAAATCTTAGCTCCCGGGCCTAGAGATTTGACCCTAGTTTCTTTTGTTATGGTAATGAGCCACCCCAGAGAGGAGGTACCCTAAACCTTAGGAACTTCTGAGTTATCAGAGAGCAGGGCAGATGGGGGGAGGGTGCGCAGGTCTGGAAAGCTGCAGGACCTGTGTGGTCCCACCTCAAAGGGGCGCACGGGGTCTCGGAGGCCGCCAGAAATGAGCCAAGAGCACCAGGAAGCATCAGCAAGGCTGAAAACCAGACTGGGCTCCTGGCCCCAGACTGTGAGCAGGCACATGTGGCCTCCTGCAGGGACGGAGCTGCACTGGGTCACTCCGCTACAGCCGCTGCCCTGTCAGCGCCCACTCCCAGCCAGCTCTGCATAACACCCTCAGTGGCTGCCTGCATTGGACGTTGGTGACCAGTTCTTTCTTCGAAGGCCCCCAGGGTGGACAGAACCTTTCTGTGAGCAGCCAGACGAGGGAAGTGCTCACACCCGCCAGGCCCTGCGCTAACTCAGACAGGGAGAACAAACACAGCATCCGGACACGTGGGCAGGCGCTCCCGCAGAAAGGACAGAGGCAGGAGGGCGCACAGCATGAGTTCTAGTCCTGGAAGTCGGGGGGGGGGGGGGGGC
>PVJH01000011.1:432948-468534 GCA_004026705.1 Nesogale talazaci | reverse complement strand
TTAAATTCACTCTGGGGTGGGCCACTCAAACGCAGGCCCCAGGGGATTCTGACGCTCAACTGCTCACTGTCTCACTTGAAAGTGCCTCCGAAGAAAGTGCTGGTGTCCAAATTTCAAATAACCGTCAGTCCTCGAGAACCCATAGGGCACAGTCTCCTGCGTCAGGCATGGGCGGGGTCACTGGGCATCTGCATCCACTCTGCAGCCACTGGGGAGGAGGAGGGCTCTGGCTGGGGGGCTCTCAGACAAATTCAGAGGGGCAGTGCCATTGCAGGGGCTACTCCAGACGACGCCTCAATGTCCTCTGCTCTCATCTGCATCTAACAGCCTAACAGCAGAACCCCAGGGCCAGAAACCACAGCGGGGAGCTCACTGACCTGTATCCAGGACACCAATGGAAGCCCCAAAGAAAGACATCATGACAATCAGGAGAACCGCTCTCTTGCAAAAAGGAACAAGATACAGGCCGATGGTGGTCATCAATAATGACACCCCTGGAAGGAAAAGGCAAAGTCAACTACATAGACCAATAGTCACGCAGAGAACCATGGATCGATTTGAGGAAAAAGCTCCCCAAAACGCAGGTCACAGTGACATGAGGAAATAACGAGGAGAGAAGAGGTTCCGTTCTAGAAATGATTGTTTTGTTTGAAAGTTTTTTTAATCTTTTTTTGCTTGTTTGCTTTGGGTGGCATCACTGCCTTGGTGGGAGTAGGAAGCCCAGCCTTGCTCCTGGAGAGCTGCTGCTGGATTTGAACCGCCAACCCTGTGGGCTGCAGTCCTGAAAACAACCAGTTTTTCTAATCTTTATAGACTATAAAATGTTACTCTAATATGAAAACAGTTCTAGCACAGATAGCAATCAAATTATCAATTTTAACAAGCAGTTTTATCACAAAAGATCAAAAATAATTGGGGGAGGGAGGAGCAGGGACAGAGGGAAAAGGATGGGAAGCTGTTATCAAGGACTCAAGTAGAAAATTGGATATTTGGAGAATGATAATGGCGGACAGGCATGTGAAGGTGCTTGGCACAGTATATGTATTAATGTATTATGAAAAACAATGTACAAATTCCCAATAAAATGATTTTAATTAGGGCTGAGCCCGGGTGGCGTAAGTGGTTGAGTGCGGGACTGCGGCCCGCGGGCTTGGCGGTTCAAACCCAGCGGCGGCTCTCAGGAGTGGCACTGGGTAGTGCTCATGACCACCAGAGGCAGGGATGCCCCCCTGAAAAAATAGATTTTAATTAAAAAATTAGGAGAGATGTAAAAAAATAATAATTTGAATTTTACATTTCATTTTAATGTATTTAAACCACTGAACTGCATTACACACAATGTATACGTCAATAGACTGGCTTAAAAGGTATTAATAATTTTTAAGATCAGATTTTTTAATTTCAGAACCTAAGGAGATTTGTAGAGATGCAATTTAAATAAAATGCAATTGTGACAATTTGTAACAGAAATCTATTTCAAATAGTTTGGAAAGTAAGTATGGAAATATGTGCTTCTAAAACCTTGGAATTAGAGGAATGAGTGACTTACTCCTCAACAATAAGTGATTCCCTACAGGTTTATTACCCCATGAATCCGCGTTTCCTTTAAACATGTCAGCTCAGTCTAATGAGTATGTGAAAATCCTTGACAGTGAGTTCAGGAATAAGGTTGAGGTCTGGGCTCATCGGCGATCGGGGTTGGCAGGAACAAACATTTAGCCTATATTGTCCCGCCTGCCATCCCTGCATCCCGATTCCCTGCCCTGGTCCAGCACCAGGAGGTTCAAGGAGCTCAGTCTGAACCCTGGTGGGGGGTTGGGGGGCGACCTGTGGAAACGCCTGATCAGCTAGATCCTTGGACAGCAGTGGGTGAGCCAGACAGTGCCCTGAGTCCAGAGAAGGTCAGGGCATCCTAGGATCACTGACACAGTGTTGGACCGGGCTTGCCTAGAGTCACTCATGTGTGTGTAAGAGAGAGCTTTATATCAAAGAGCAATTAAATGAGTGAGTAAATATCCCAGCCCGGTCCAGATCAAGTCCATAAGTTCGATATTAGCCCATCTGTCCGATACTAGTCCATCAATTCCTCTTCAGACTCATGCAATGGTGCAGAGTGCAGGAAGGTCATGGGCTGGTGGGTGCACAGTCTCGTGGATCCAATGGTGGTGGATGCATCCCCAGGGCTCTGTCTGCCATCAGCATGGCTCCATGTGGCTTGTCACCAGGAAGGTGAAACACAGGGAGTGGGACCCGCCTCCAGGAACAAAGAGAGGAAGTTCCCAGAACCCTTGTGAGAAGGTCATGCCCACAAGGAGACATCATCAGGCTGTGACCTGACTGACAGGCTAGACTCCACCCCTTTACGCTTAATATCCTCAAGCTGACATGAGATTATATAACGACCACACACACTCTTATCAAAATAACCCCCCAAAACAGGCAAACCAAACTCACTGTCACAGTGACCCTGTGGGGCAAGGTAGAAGCGTCCCTGTGTGTTTCTGGACCGTAACTCTTTTTTTGGGGGGGGGGGGGGGGGGGGGGGGGGGGGGGGGCGGTGGGAATAGGAGGCCCAGCCCCACTGCTGGAATTGAACCTCCCTCCCAGTGGGCCGCAGTCCCGCACACAACCACTACGCCACCGGGGCTCAGCCCCCTTTTTTTTTGGACCATAACTCTTCAGAGGAGGACAAAGCCCCGTGTTTTCTTCCTGGTGGTTTCCAACTGCTGACCTTGCACTTAGGGGCCCAATTTGTGACCCAACACTAGTTACCAGGGCGGCTTTTAGACTCACAGTCAGTCTACACAGGGCTTCTGAGACTCAGCATCTTAAGGAGCAGAGCCCCGTGTGTTCTCCCGAGGAATGGCTGGTGGGTCTGAACAGGTAGCCTGAGGTTAGCAGCCCCGGGCTAGCTCTTGGGTTAGTCTGTTTCCAGCCGCTGAGCATCAAGCCTCGGTACCTGCCAAGCTGAGAGCAGGCACCTTCTGGTGACTACACTGTCCCACAGGCCATGGCGAAAGTGCTCCTCGGTGAAGCAGAAGCCGGCGTTCTAACCCGCCAGCCACTCCCCGGGAGAAGACCAATAGCCACCAGCTTCTGGAGAGATTGCGTCACTGGGAAGCCCGTGGGGCAGTTCTCTGCCCCTACAGGGCTGGAATCGACTCAGTGCAGAGGGTTTGGTTTTGTTTATATAGACAGTCAGTAATTCTGCCAGCTCGACTTCTCATGTTGTTTCCAGTGCCTGCCACCCCCAGGGCTCTGACGCACCGCCACCCTGTGTACAACAGCATGACACACACTCCTCCCATTGGTTGCTGGGTTCAAGTTCCTCCTTGCAGCCCATGTCCGTCAAACCCGCTTGTTAAGCCTCTTCCTCTTTTCTGCACCCCCTCTTACTCCTCTCCAGGGGCTGGCCTCTCTTGCGAACATCTCCCGAGCACCTGGGGTGAAGTGGTACCACCTTTAATTCTAAGGAGCGTTTTTCATTCCAGATCAATCTGTCTGTGTTTGGGGCAGTCCACGGGACTTTGCGTCTTCTTGCCAGTACCATGATGCAAAGGCATCAATTCTTGTCCAGTCTTACTTTCTTCGGTGTCCAACTCCCCTCTGCATTTTCCCTGTGCATCGCTAAGGACAAATTGAAACGTCACAAGGAAGCAAAAACCAATGTAGACTTACCCAAGAGTAAAAAGTGGTTCATGCAGTCAAAAAGGATCCCACCGACCACAGAACCACTCAGATAGCCGAAAGCCCGGCCCACGAAAATCAGGGAGAGGTTGCTGATGTTGCTGTGCACGTTGGCCGCCAAATCAGGAAACGTGGGTCCGAGGATGGCGATGCTCATTCCCTAGGGTTTGAACAGACAGACGCCGTGACATACACGCGCTCAAATCGTCTGTGCGATAGCGCTTCCTCACCTACGCCACAGCGCGTGAAGGATGGCGCCCAGTGGCAATGTCAGTGTGACAGTCTGCAGATAGACCCCTACTTCCAAGGTGGCAGCTGCCATTGCGCTCCCCAATCTTGACCATTCTCAATCTTCAAACATATTACAATAATTTTAGGACTTCATGCTGTAATTGTTTGCTTTTCGATCAATGACTTAGAAGGCTGTGCCGTATTACGCAGCTAATATAGCATTAAATTATTTTTAAAATAAAAAAAATTGAAATCATTTTGTAGACTTTGAAATACACCACCTGCAAAAAATGTCTGTTTATAGGATACAATCATCCAAAGATTGTTTCCCATTTTTTAAATTTAAAATAGACAACAATGCTTATGGCTCAATCTAGGAACCTTCCTCTAAGCTATGCGGAGAAAGCATAAAGATGGCAAATGCTTTAACCTTTTTGGATTTTTTGTCTTTTTGGGGGAGGGGGCATCACTGCCCCCTGGTGGTGGGAGTAGGAGGCCCAGCCTTGCTACTGGAGAGCTGCTGCTGCATTTGAACTGGCAACCCAGTGGGCCACAGTCCTGCGCACAACCACTACACCACCGGGGTGGGGGGGGCCTCAGCCCCACTTTAACCTTTTTTTTTTTTAATTTTTTAGGCATCACTGCCCTCTGGTGGTGGGAGTAGGAGGCCCAGCCTTTGCTCCTATGAGCTGGAATTGAACCTCCATCCCAGTGGGCTGCAGTCTTGCGCACAATCACTATGCTACCGGGGCTCAGCCCTCACTTTAAACTTTTTAAAGCTACATTTTCCCTCAAAAAGAGATAGAAATCAGGCAATGAAGAGAACTGTTTGGGTGAATAAAAAAGGTACAGTTTGGGGCTGAGCCCCGGTGGCATAGTGGTTGAGTGCAGGACTGCGGCACACTGGCTTGGCGGTTCAAGTCCAGCAGCAGCAAGGCTGGGTAGCTTCCACAACCACCAGAGGGCAGTGACGCCCCACCTCTCCCCAAAAAAAGGAGTTTGTAAAAGTCTTAGAAAATGTGACAAATATGTGAATGGAATGACTTTTAAAATTACAATTTACTCCAGGCAAAGAATTGTTAGCTAGGCTTAAGGGTTGACAGTGGGGTTTCAGAGAAAAAAAGTGGATGCTTTAAAAATATTTTCAATCTGTCTACACGTTTTGAGTAATTGATTCCAACTGTATTGTTTTTCTCTAACAGAAGTATGTGTCCCCTGCCCTATGCTGGAGCAGGCCAGGAGTAAAGAATGGCGTGGCCAGAGGCAACAAACCAAGGCCAGGTATGAATTACAGTCGTTCCTCCAAGCAAAACACATCCTGATACCAGGTCCTGAACCCACAAGGAAGACTCCCGAGTGTATGCAATACTTTTCCCCTTTCATATCCAAACATCCTGGCTCGGACAATCGACTGTGACTCCGTATCAGGAAGAGATGCTCAGTAACCAGAAATGACCCCCCACTCATCCTTCCCCGAGACAGAAGGGCTTGCTCTCACCACTTCTACGGAGCCTTGACTATCAGTCCTCATCAGTGCCCCAAGACAAGAAAAGAAAGAAAATGTTTTCAGGTTGGACAAGAAGAAAAACTATCTCCAGTCATGCATGGTATGATCCTCTAGATAGAAAATCACAAAGTCCCACCAGAAAACTCTTAGAGCTAAGAGAGGAACTTGAAAAGTTGCAAGGGACAAGGACAATGTGCAACAATCAGTGGTTTCAATATGACAGCAATTAGAAATCTGCAGGAGAAATTGGGAAACCAAGCTATGTACAGGAGCCTTTAAGAGATTACATTACCAGGAATAAATCAGGGATGTGCAAACTTACACAGTCAAAGCAAAATAATGCTGAAAGTGATGAAAGAAGACTTTAATAACTAGAAAAGATGTTCCGTGTTCATGGATTATAAGTCTTACCATATATATCGTGTGTAAGCAGAGTTTTCCAGCACATTTTTTAAGTTTTTTTTGTGGTAAAATTTGGTGTCTCAGCTGAAATTCAGGTCAGGTTATACTCTAGTACGTATGGTATTAGTATTAAGATGTCAATACTACTCAAAATGATCTACAGATTCAAAGTAACCTACATCAAAAGCCCAACAGCCTCCTTTGCAAAAATAATCACTCCTCAACTTTATATGTAACGGCAAGAGCCTCCCTGATAGCTATAAAAAAACAAACAAAAAGCTGTAAGAGAAGAACCATGTCGGGGGACTCACACTTGGTGATTTTAAAGTATATTACACAGCTACAGTAATCAAAACAGACATCGTGGTATCACGGAGTCAATTCGGACTCACAAAGACCCGAGGAGACAGGGCAGAGTTGCTTCTTATCATCACGGAGCCACCTCGTCTTTCTCCCGTGAGCCGCTCATGGGTTTGGGTCACCTGTGTTAACAGCCCCATGCTTATCCCTCGGTGCCACCAGGGCTCCTGAAGAAACTAGTCACAAAAGGATGGCGATTTTATGATGTCACTTACATAGGAGAAGAGAGAAAACAGATTATGTACAGAAAACCTTTTATTAGTGGTTACCAGGGTTTCATGGTGATTGAAAAAAAGACTATGAAGAGGAGGGTTGTAAGGGCTGTCAATCAGTTGTACGCGTGTAAAAAGTCCTGCATTTACACAACAACAGAAGAGCAGCGGGCACAGCTGCTGAGGCTGCGTCCGTGTAACCAGACACTCGTTGGGAACAGTTGCGTGGTTTGGAAGCTTAGGGTGACGGTTTCATGGGAAACCCAGCTGACTGGCCAAAGAACATGTTGAGTGCTTCTGTTCTATCTCTCAGGTCACTGAGTATTGCCCAGGGTCTGACAAGCTGCAGGCTACTCTCCAAGGCAGAGCTGGTCTCTAGTCAGCTGGAACAACAGAGAGAGAGAAAGTCAGGAAGAGGAGGCACCTATGGAATGTGTCAGAGTGGCTACGTAACGGGCTACGAACACTAAGGTCGACGGTTTGAAACGACCATCTGGGCAGAAAGACGGAGCTTTCCGGTCTCCTAGAGAGTTGGTCTCAGCAACCCCCTGGGGCTGTTTTACCCTGCCCGGAAAGTATCGCTAGGAGCCAGCAGTGACTATGGAAAGTGTGGTAATTACTTCCGGGGACAACTGCGGCCTTTGCCATGAAACCAGAATTGCACGGTTACCGAACATTTTGATAAAAGGTGCCACAGAATAGTGGGAGAACAGAGCCATAACCCACCCACAGGGAGGATATTGTTTATGTCTCCACAGGAAAGGATGATCAGACTCCAACCTTGTTACACCCAGCCTTGAGGGCAACATACGGGCATGAAGCAGAGAACAGAGAGGACTGCAGGGCCCGCCCCAATCCCCGGCTTTGTCGAACCCTCCCCAGAAGACTGCACTACAGAGGGCAGCACTGAAGATACAGCCCAGGGAGAATGGCCGCTCGACCCAGACCACACAGTGAGCAAACTGAGAGCGAGAGAGAGACTGGAGGACAACACTTCTGCTTGGGGGAGTGTAGGTAGAGAGGTCTGTAGGGCACGCCACACCATGAGACACCATGTCCCCTCACTGACCCATAGCGCGGTAGGAGTCAGTACTGGAGACACAGTGTGGGAATTGTGCCCAGTCTGACCTCCCCAACCCGCCCACCCACTGGGCATGACATGAAGGGAGTGCAACAGAGCAGCAAGGGGCGCAAGCAAAGCAAGGAAGGCCTCAAAGAAGTCTGATAATAGATTTCAGATTAGGAGCGCAGGGCTTGGCATCGCCTCAGACTTGATCGGAAATCATACATAAGGGTGAGCAGATAGACCTGGAACTATTTATAGACTATTTTTTTTTCATGACTATCTATATGAGATAAGCAAGATAAACAATCTCAAGAAAAAAAACAATAAGACCGACAGTTCCGGGGGAGCAAGGGAGAGGGGGCAGTGGGGAGGGGGAGAAAACAGACCCAGCAATAAGGGAAGAAAGGGAAATAAAATTACTGAGAGCTGAATGAAGATCGAACAAGATCGTGGGACAGGAGGAAAGTGGATGGAAATAGAGAAAATAACTAGGAGGCGAAAGACATTTACAGAGGTAT
The DNA here is from genome assembly GCA_004026705.1 of Nesogale talazaci. Taxonomy (NCBI): domain Eukaryota; kingdom Metazoa; phylum Chordata; class Mammalia; order Afrosoricida; family Tenrecidae; genus Nesogale; species Nesogale talazaci. The sequence goes on along the minus strand of PVJH01000011.1, from coordinate 460,551 downwards.
AAATACAGACGTGAATGTTTTAATATATAATGATAGGGATGGACACATATTTATATGTTAAGTATTAAGGAAGCAGATGGACTTTGGGCCTCTACTCAAGTCCTCCCTCAAAGCAAGAACATTTTATTCTAAGAACCTACCATTCTGTGACACTCACCTTCCTGACACAATCAAAGAAGACAAAATGAGTGCATAAGCAAATGTGGTGAAGAAAGCTGATGGTGCCTGGCTATTAAAAGATATAGCATCTGGGTTTTTAAAGGCTTGAAGATAAACAAGCAGTCATCTAGCAGGGAAGCAACAAAGCCCACATGGAAGCAGCACACCAGCCTGTGTGACCACAAGGTGTCCACAGGATCATGTATCAGAAGACCCAAAACAATGATATTGATATGAGGGAGGTTGGAATGGAGATCCAAAACTTATCTATAAACAATTGGACATCCCTTCACAGAAGGGTCACAAGGAAGAGACAGATCAGTGAGAGTGCAGCATAACACTACAAAACACAGAACATTCCTCTAGTTCTTTAATGCTTCCTGCCCCGCACTACAATATTCCAGTTCTACCTTATAAACCCAGCTAGACCAGAGCATGTACACTGGTACAGATGAGAGCTCTTGACATGCGGAATTCAGGAGAGACAAACCCCCCAGGTACAGTAATGGGAACAGCAATACCATGAGGGTAGGAAGAAGGTTGAGGGAGATGGGAGAAAAAGGGGGAACTGATTACAAGGATGGACAAATAACACTGCCCCCCCCCCCCGGGACAAACAACAGAAACATGGGTGAAGGGAGACAGCAGATGGTGTAAGATAAGAAAATAATTATAATTTACAAGGATTTCATGAGGGTGGGAGGGGTAAAAAGAGGAGCTGATAACAAGGGCTCAAACAGAAAATGTTTAGAAAATGATGATGACAACATATGTACAAATGTGTTTGAAACAATTGAGGGACTCAACAATTTTCTTGATCGTGTGGGGTGGATGAACCCTTGAACCAATCCCCTGAGGTAATTTTTAGACTTAAAACCCCAAATATCCCCTGACATCTTAAAACCAAACAATAGTTGGCTAGTAAAAACAGATCTGCCTTGAGTAGTCCGCTTTACATGAGACCAAAAGAAGTCCTGGCTGTGCTGTCAGGTTAGTCTAGGCTGCTGACTGCAAGGTCCGAGGTGCAAGCCTCCCAGCCAGCAGCTCCGAGAAAGGCAAAGGTGCATGTTCCTGTAAGAATTTACACAGCCATAGGTCCCCAAGCTTTTCCAGAAAGCACCTGTCTTATAGCCTGTAATCCAGAATAGAGTATAGGAATCACTTGTGTTAGCCTCCCAAGGCTGCGCCCTCGGTGCCACCCAGGCTCTTGAACAAACTAATCACAAAAGCTGAAATGGTGACTATTTTATATAGAAGAGGAAGAAACTCACAGTGACCAGGTGTGTGTATGTGTGTTTCACGGTGACAGAGGGTCACTATGAGCTAAATCAACTCCATGGCAGTGGGAACCAGGGTCAAACTGACAACAGTAAGTGGAACCAATACAGCAGGGCTTTAGGAGGGTGCAAGCTTGTTTTATTGTAGAGAAGTTGAATTGGGGTGTTTTTGCTGTACACTCTCAACCAACACACACACACACACACACACACACACACACACACACCTCACTCTTTCAACTCCTTAGGCTCTTGGTTATCAAATCAATGTGCTTTAAAAAAAAAAAAGGGGGGCTTTCAGAAGGAGTGACTCACAGGGCAGAAGATGAACTTGGCACGAGGCCAGCGAGTCTTGCAGTTAGCTCCAGTAAAAGCTTTTGCAACGCGAAGGTTTGTTTTAAACATGATACGGGCGTAGGAAGACATGTTACTCCCAGAGCTAACACTTCGACGCTCGCTCTGTGACTGGAAAATTCACCTTCCTTCCTTGGGCTATCTGCAAAATTACGAGCTGGCCGAATTCGCTAGGACCGTGGTTGTGGTTGTGGTCCGCGGAGTCGATTCTGATTTACACCCACATCCATCGCCTTGGTGTGCCCCTCACAGCGACCCTGCAAGGGCTTCCTAGACTGACACTGTTTGGGGAGGGGCTCTCCAGGGCTGTTCTACGCTGCTGGGTGAATGGGTTCAGAATCCCAGACAGGGCACCAGGAGCGGGTAATCCCAGGAAGCCACTTTAAATAAGTTTGGGGATGGGGTGGGCGCAACCCCTTCCCTGTCGCCAAGCCCAGGAGCGCGAGGAGGGTTTGCGGGTGCTGGCAAACGTGTGTCTGTCTGTCTCGGCTCAATTTCCTACGTGTCCGCAACCCTCCCAGGTTAGAACTGTGTCCGTTTTGCAGATGGCAAGACTGAGGCTTGGGCAGCTTAAGCGTGCCCACGGTCACACGGCTTGCAAAGGACGGCTGCCAGATTCGAACTCGCACAGCCGAGCTCCCTGCAGGATGCTCCTTCACGCCCCCCGCCCCCCCGCCCAGGGCTCCCGCCCCAGCTCTCACCAGCCCCAGGAAGGCGGCACACAGGACCACGGTGGTGAACCAGCGCAGGACGTGCCCGGTCCCGCCGCTCCGCAGGGAGACTGTCACCGCGTCCGGCTCGCTCTCCGTCGGGGCCGCGGCCTGGAGGAGCCGCTGCCCAGCGGCCGGGGCCTCGGCCCCGCGGGCTTCCAGCTCCAGCTCCAGCTTGGCGGCTCCAGAGAAGCGACGGGGCTACCGCCAAGGTTCTCCAGCGGCGCCTCCAGCGCGCCGAGCCACGAGCTGAGCCGCAGCCCCGCCCGGGCGGCCCGGGCGCCCCGTCAGGCAAGAACCTCCCCCCCGGGGGCGGACCCTCGGCAGGGCCGGAAGGTCGAACTTCAGAACGAACCCGGGAGAGCCGGCCGCGGACCCGCGCTCGCCGCCCGGCACGGCGCATGCGCGAAGCACATGGCGGAAACGGCCTCTTCAGCCAATCAGACCGAGCTTCAAACCGGAAGTTGATGCGGTTGCCTGGGCGACCCTACGTGGCTCCGGGCTTTCACATCACAGCGGATCCCACGCAGACCCTGGAGGGGAGCTCTGGATGGCGGGCTGCGCCGGAGTGGCCCTTTGGGTCCTGGCGAGCCCTGAGGTCAGACGTGACCACACCGTTCGCTGGCGAGTCAGGCCTCCCCGGGAGCTCGCTCGCGCTTCCAGGTCCTCCGGGAGGGCGGAGGGAGCCCTCCCTGATGCGAGCACAACTTTCTGACGTCTTCGCGCGCCTCCTTAGACCCCCTCCTCCCTCCTCGTCTGAATTGTATTGTTCGCCTGTCACTCCATGAATCGCGGCTGAGCTTTCGCGTTTGTGGTCGGTCGATCCTCACAGCGGCACTCGAAAGTGACCTGTTCCCCTCTGACAGATGGGTTTGGCCATAAACCGTAGCAGGAGTTTAACCACGAAAGCCTGATCCAGGCCCTCAAGCCCACTCGCCCTCACACTACCCACCCCCAGCCCCACGCGTGTAATTCCATTATATAAAGGAAGCGGAGCCAGGCTTCTCCATGAACGCAATGCTGGAAAGGGGAGGAAAGGCTTCTCCCCTTCTCCAGCTGCCTTTTGTTCTTTGTGCAAGTTAGAGTGCGACCTTGAAGTGTTTTGTAAATATTGTTCATTATCATCTATCTGGAATATTTTTTTTGTTTTGTTTTGGGGGGCATCATTGTCCTCTGGTGGTCGTGGGAGCTACCCAGCGCGGCTCCTGGGAGCCGCTGCTGGATTTGAACCGCCAAGCCCGTGTGCTGCAGTTCCGCATTCAACCACTTACGCCACCGGGGCTCAGCCCAATTTCACCCTTTTTTGAGAAAACCACTCATACCCTGAGTTTTTCCCATAGTGCTTATCCTTGGAAGCTGTGTTCAACATCACAACCATTTCTGTTTCATTTTTTCAGAACAAGAAACAAAATTTCACAGCTGCATGCTGTTCTCTTGAATCAGCCATCACAAAAAAAAGGAGGTTTGAATGAAACAGTTTTTATGAAAAAAAATGTGACCAGAGAGAACCTTCCTAGGTGACACCACTGGGTGCACTAACTTAGAGCTAGTGCTTTGATGCTCACTGGGGGAAAATGTGTACTATGGAAGCTCTGCCCTGTGGAGCTTTTTTCTGTTTTTTTTTTGGGGGGGGAGTGGGGTGGGAGAGTGGGGGATTACCCCCTCATACTTATCTATGGTTCTTTAGTCTCAAGGCTAAAGATCCAATCTGGCTAAACTAGCTCTTCTAACTATTTCATTTCAAAGGTACATTTCCTATTTGTAGTTTATACTCTAATTAAAGAGTTACGGAACTCTATGTGAGGGCTCCTTGCCACACAGTAAGGAGTTGGGCTACCAACCACGTGGTCAGCAGTTCCAAACCACTAGACTCCTCTTCAGAAAGCAGCTTTCTTTCTGCTCCCATAGTGACTTTGAACCTCAGAACGCCACAAGGGACAGTTCTCTTCTTTGGTGGTACTTCGAATCAGAAGTGACTGAATGGCAATGAGTTTAGACTTTGGAAGTTAGAAATAAAATTGATCTGATGAATGAATATCTTATTATGTTTTTCTTTTCACAAGAAATGAAACTTAGAATTTCTGTAGTGAGATTTGTTTGAACATTTAGGGCTCTAAGACTCTGAATCTCCCAACAGAATGGTGTTCTGTGCTATCCTGGCCAGCTCTTGGAATGGATTCTTTGTGACACCAGTTTTAATAGACCGGGTTTTAAGACATCCTGGGCATAGTTCTGATGACGCCTAGTTTTCCCTCATGCACTTTAATCGCCAGTCAGACATCATTGGGCGAGTCAAAAGGATGGTCCTCTGGAGAGTCAATCTTAGCTATACTGTATTATTATTAGCCAAAATAACTTACTACGAGAGTAAAAACAAGGGAACTAAAAGTGAGAGCATGGCAACAGCAGGCTCTGCAGAGAGAACACCTAGACTAATGTTTCTTAAAATATCAAAGGCTTTGGAAGCAAACAATCATTTGCATAAAAAGCAAACCATTAGGGTTTTAGGTGCCTGTGAGAGAGTCTTGCCCCCCGTGGGCATACCAGATTGTGGCTCACGCTGATCCCTTTGGGTCATTGGAAAACTGCTCCATGGGTATTTTAATAACTGATTTTTCAACAGCGGATCCCCAAGCTTTTTTTCTTAGGCACCTCTGGTGGTCTCTGAACTCTGATCTGGCCATTTTTAGGTGAGCACATTAGCGGTTTGCACCGTAGATAATGAGAGACGGGATTGAAGGTGTCCAGAGGGCAACTGGATATCTAGTTCGGTGGAAGTATTAGAATATGACATATAGACTGGGTTTATTAGAATCTAGAGCAGGGTTTCCCCTCGTGCACAGTACCGCCCCAGGGTGATTGCTCTAAGGGGTGAGTCCCTCCTTCAGACCCGCCCACTGACCCATAGGTGTGAAGTCGCTCTTCCAGACCTGAGGGGTGACTAAGGGCCAGAGTTTGGAGGAGCCACCAGTCTCTATGTAGCCAGTCAGCATTGGTTTGTTTAAGCATTGTCTTGTTTATGACTTTGAGTTCTCCATGTTTTTTCTTCCAGGCTAGTCTATCCAGAATCCCCTTTATTGTCGTCTTTCAAATGGGATCCCTTTTCTACAGTTGGTCGTGGTAGCCAGGCACCATCTGGTTGTGTAAGCTGATGTGCGAGTGGACAGTTAGTCCACGGGGCTAATTGTTTCCTGTGCCTCTCAATGTTCATCCTTCTTCTGTCCTGCAGACAGGGGGGGACCAGCGGTCAGACCTTAGATGGCCGCTCACAAGTTTTGAAAGCCCTAATCATTGCTCACCAGAGTAAGATGCAGAAGATTGTCTTAGATTGTGAGTTATATGCTACTGGTTGCCTTGATTCCCCACCCCACCCCCAAGACCACAGACCTGATTCTCTAAGCCCTATGACTCATTCCCTCAAGGAATATGGTCACACTTAAGGAGCGTTCAGAAGTTTTCCCCTAGAGCGTCTCTTTGACAATTAGGGAACATTAATTGTTCAAGCTACAGAATTACCAAATTGAAGCTTATTTGGAGCTCCCTGATTAGATTTTCCACTGTTTCCACCTTCTTTAATAGCAATCCTATGAAGAAACTAAAATAGTCTTTTAGAACATTGCATTTTGAAAGCAGCTGATAGCTAGTTAAATTAAAGATACAATAGTGTACACGATTAGGTCAATTCAAGCCTGAGAAGCTAACTCAGAAGGTTGGAGATTCCCGAGGGGTAATCTTGATCACTTTTCTCAAGGGAAGCAGGGTGATAGCAGGGGTTCATTATGAAGAAGTTTTAAGAAAATGGAGAGCCATCTTAAGAAAAGGTCAGGAAAATTGCATCAAGGAATTGTTTTCTATGATGACAGGGCAGCTGCTCATCCTTCTGAGGTAGCGTGGATCACCTTAGGAGAACTTAACTGGGGAGCCTGGCTCCATCCCCCCTGGAGACTTTTCTTTGTCTCCACAATTAAGAGAACAGTTCAAAGGAACACAGTGTTGGCATCCCTGTGGAGGCCAGGACTGGTAGAGATTGATTGTACAGCATGATGTCCTTTGGGGAAGAGTAAAGGGGGGTGGGGAGGACATCACCTAGGCGGATAGCCCTAGATGGAGGCTATGCTGAGAAATAAGCGCTTCACATTTTGATAGTTTTGTTTATTAAAGGTTCTTTCCATTTAACGTTTCTGTATAGTCCAGGCTCGCAGAAGTCCTGGGAGACACCCAGGACTGCTAACCGCAGAGCTGTGCTCAGCAGCACCCCCTGCCAGGCAGGAGGAAGATGAGCTCAGCAGCCCCACAGAGGCTTTCCTGGGCCCCTCAGAGCACCTGTGTCCGATGGACTCAGTGGCAGTGGGTTTTACATGATTGTGCAGCCATCCTTTTTTGGCTGACCCTCTTACATAAAAGAGGAAGTCTGATAACTTAAAACAGGTTTACATATTATTAAATCTGATTTATGAAGTGCTGCAACATCATTGGATTTCTTTTTTTTTTTTTTTTTGGCATCACTGCCCTCAGGTGGTGGGAGTAGGAGGCCCAGCCTTTGCTCCGTGGAGCTGGAATTGAACCTCCATCCCAGTGGGCCACAGTCCCGCGCACAACCACTATGCCACTGGGGCTCAGCCATTGGATTTCTTTAATAAAGGTTCGACACCCCTGCCCGTCACATATGTATATTTATTTGCAAGTGCATGCACAGTAAGGTAAATTCAAGGGTTGGTATACTGAACCGTCCTGTTGTTGTTCAAATGGCAAAGTGAATAAGCCTTCAAGGAACGGTCTAAGTGAGAAAAACGGCCGTTTCTAACACTCGGCTCCTCACCAAAGATATTTCAGAAGAAATCTGGTAATCTGCTTCTGGAAGCTCGCCATCATTTTTGAAGTTCAACTTAATTGCTAACCTGCTCCTCCAGTCTCCACTGGATCTTTCACTGCCCTACCGTAGTGGCACATGCACTGCTCATCTCCAAGTGCACTAAGGAAGGAGCAGAGCAGGTAAACCCCACCTTGTTGCCAACTGCTTGATTAGGATCCCGATGAACCCAGTCCCCAAAGTATGGGGATGAGGCCAGTCCTCATTCTGTTCTTTCTGCGTTACTAGCTACTCACAAGGGATCCTCTCCGACCGAAGCCCTCCAGAGCTGAGTCAAACGCCTATGTTAGAAAGACACCCTCCTTCCGAACAGCTGTCCATGTAGCATTTCTCTGACCACAGCTGGTTGGAAATGACAAGTTTAAAAGTCCTTCAAACTGCCAAATGGCAGATACCAGCTGCTGCTGGCTCTCACTTCCCCATTGGGTTAGATAATTCATTGGGATGTTTTACAGACTCTTCACAGAGTATATACCATGCTTACTTCAGATTAATAATTATGAAGAAAGATACCAACAAAGGAATGCTTTGGGTGTGGTCTGCAAGGGTCCTCAACATAGAGCTTCCATGTTCCCCAAAGAGATGTTACCCTCCTGAGAGGAAAGGTTCTTGTCCACCAAGGAGATTCTCTAAGCCGTAGGTTTCAGACTTTTATAGATGACATCAGGTCCCTCTGTGGCCCCTCTTGTTCTGGTCAACCTCCACTCTCACCTGCAGTGCAGCCTGGCTCCCAGAACAAAGACCACCTTGTTTCTGCACCGCAGAAATGCCCATGTCTTCCCATAGGATCATAACATCCTTTTTACTTGCTGAGAACAATACAACTGAGAACAGTATATTTCAAAGCACATCTGTAAACCTATTCTTAACCAGCTACTGAAAAGCTGAACTTTATTTTATTTTATTTTTTTTGGTGGGCATCACTGCCTCTGGTGGTCGTGGGTGCTACCCAGCTGCCGCTGGATTTGAACCGCCAAGCCTGCGGGCTGCAGTTCCACACTCAACCACTTACACCACCGGGGCTTAGCCCTGAACTTTATTTTTTTTAAAATTCAGGAAGCAAGATTTTTTTTTTATGGCATAATTATTTTAAATAGGAAGAGTCCTCTCTGGCCAGGAACATGACTGGGAACTTGACTGTTGGGCTCCCGTTTCCCCAGGAAGCAAGCGTTTTAAAGAATGTAAGCTTGTCAGCCCATCCCACAGTAGTCTGTCTCTTCACTGGGATGAGTCTGTAGTCTGAAAGGCACCTAATTAACTTTCCAAATATATTTAGAATATATGCCCGAGCACGTCACAATATTTTAATTTGTTATGTTTAAACCAATGAAATGAAAATGTCAGTTGTATTCGTCATGAACACAATCTCTCTAAAAGAGTAGGCGCTTTATTTACGTGTGCATTCAAACTCACCCTCCTTGTCATCACAGCTTATGCAAAAAGTGGTCTCCCAGTAACCACTCTTACTTAATCCTTTCCGTATAACACAGACAGTGCACAATAACTTTGGAAGTTGTGCCTTCTTCACCACATTTGATTATGCACCCAGTTTGTCTTCAGGGATCGTGTGGGGGCAGTGGGCACTGAACAGTGCCACGTCATTAGAACAAAGTGTTCTTGTGTTGAGGGGATACTTAAGTAGAGGTCCAGAGGCCATTCACACCAGCCATGTTCTTGACCAGCCTCTGAAATTGTCATGTGCTTTGAACTCACTGAGTTCCACCAGAATTCAATATAAGCTCAGCAAGTGATTAAAAAAAAATACAAAAAACCAAATGCAAGTCAACTACCCCCCAAAAAAGTCAGAAATGGTTTTCATACTTGCATTATTTCTACCTATTTTCCTGACAGAGAAAATAATAATACTCAAACACATTTGGAATATAAAAATATTGATTCCCAGTTTAGGAAGCGCACAACTCATTTCTGACTCGGTACAGACTTTTCCTTGTATTTCAGTCCTTTGTTTCCCCATCAAGGAATTCCATAAACATAATCACAAGGCATGATAGGAATCTGCTAAAATGTTTTTATTGTATTTACTGAGAATACCATATTGTTCCAGAGTCAAATGATCTTATCCAGCAAATGATTATAAACTTCTTTTCATTAAAAAAGATTGGGGCTATCGACATTAAACTACAAATTATTTTAAAAAATCAATTACAAATTGTACTCTTTAAAAAAGGAACATTAAATTGTTAAAGAATAAAAAGAGGAGGGGGTGGATAGGGAAGCAAGTACTACAATCTGCATATTGATCAAATCATCTACCATAGTGGTCTCCATTGAAACAACCCTGTTGCCCAAACTGGCATCTTTCCTATGTCAGAGGGCAGAGAAGTCAAGCACACTGCACAGTGCAGCAGCAGGGACTGGGACGAAGCGGCTTTTGATGTCTACGATGAAACGTGTTTTTTTCTGAGTTTGAGAATACACAAAATAATTTTTAAATTCATTAAAAAAGACATTCAAAGAAATTGACATGAAAAAGTATAGTACACCAAGAGATTCTAAGACTCTCCAAGCTCTCCCTTAATAATACTGCAGAATCCCAGAATTCACTGTGTTGTAACAACTGCGTTCAGGTTACATGGGTGGGAAAACAAAGGGACAAAACGCAAATTTATCAAGCATTGTGCAATTCCATTACAATATGACATTTCTCAGACTAGTACATCAACGAGCATATCAGAAATGATCATTAAAAGCATATTTAATCTCTACCTTTTGATTAACCAGCCCCATTCTCTTTTCCAGATATGATGCAGACTCGTAGTATAAAGGAGCGGGTTCATTAACATAGAGTATAGGGTACTCAAGGAAATTCAAAATGTGTGGCCCTTCTACTTTGGAAAATGATAGTGTGTATATTTATAAAATATAAAATCTTCATGAAAAAGTTAAGACCATACTATAAAAGCAAGCCAGGTAGAATAAAAACCTGTGCCCCCCCCCCCCATACACATTATCTGAATCCTACTTCCTGGAAGCATTAAAATTCAGAAGCCCACCTCTAATTTCAGGTGAAATTTTAAGTGGGGGGGTCACACAGTCAGCCACAAAAATCTTTCTTTGGTAGAAAAAGGTACCATCTCAGAAAGCTGAGAACCCTTGAAAAAAACCACAGGTCTGAGATTTGCTGACACTGCCCCAAGACGCAGTTCTTATTAACTTAAGTCTGTGTTAAATCTGAAAGATGAGCAATAATACTTTTAATGAGAATGTTAAAATTACTAAGATATGATTATGTAGGTCATTATCCAATTTTAAGGCTGATGATGACTTTCAAAACTACTTCAACTAAGGCTGAGCCCTGGTGGTGTACGTGGTTGAGTGCAAGATTGCGGCCTGTGGGCTTGGCGGTTCAAATCCAGTGGCGGCTCTCAGGAGCAGCACTGGGTAGCTCCCACGACCACCAGATTCCCTCTGATGAAAAAAAAAACAAAAAACTACTTCAACTGAACACTAACTAGATAGCTTCTATTTAGACACATTATCAATTTAAGCACGCTCAGTTTTTTTCATGTTCCCTGGATTACAAAACACTTTTCAAACTTGTGCTAGGAATATTGACAAGGGGCTCTTTTTTAAATTATTATTATTAGTAGTTATTTAGTGTGTTTCTCTTGTGCACTTCAAAAGTTGTATATTAATCAAAATCACATGTTTTCTTTGTTTATTTTGGGGGGGCATCACTGCCCTCAGGTGGTGGGAGTAGGAGGCCCAGCCTTTGCTCCGTGGAGCCGGAATTGAACATCCATCCCAGTGGACCGCAGTCCCGCGCACAACCACTACGCCACCGGGGCTCAGCCCCCCAAATCACTTATCTGGATAGCGGAATTCAATCATGACTTTACAGTTGGGCTTCTCCCTCTCCCCGCATGTGTGTGTAAAAAAGAACATGTAGATTATTGTTAGATCACCATGTTTCCGATTGTATTATAATTTATATATACATAGAAAAACTAATTTTGAAAAGACAATATTAAAAGTTAGCACCAATCTTGCCCTAATCTTTCTTTGGTAGGAAAAAAGGTAGCATTGACACAGCCTATTCGTAGCCACAGACTAAGGTCAAACAAAGCACTATTAATAAACTCTCAGCCTCTTGAATACTATGCCAATGTAGACTGAATTATGAAAGATATTTTGACCCATTGCTTTCTGGCATAGGAGGGGGACTTCAAAAAGTTCATGGAAGAATGGAATTAAAAGATAACAGAATTTCTCCACCAACTTTTTGAAGCTCCATCACAGTGACAAAAGTTTGGATCTGTCTGTCTATCTGACATGTTTACTCTTCTAATCCTTGACAGCTATTGAAAAACTGTGTCAAAAGAATAAAATCTCTATCTGAGGTTCCAAAATAATATCATAGATCCAATTTTCTGTCTGAATGTTATTGACAGCGATAATTCCTATGACATACATACTTGGTGACATTCAGCTCTTACAATAGAAACTTTAGATTGGGATATTCCTACACTGCTGCCACACTCAACAATAACATGTTCAAGAACTCTGAGATGAAAGTTCATTGCCACTAGAAACAGGCCATGTGTGCATTGAAAGGTTAAGGCACAACTATCTCTGCTTAACTATCATCTAACGTATGGCTAAAACAAGACTTATCATCAAGCTGCCAGTGTAATTTGGAAAGGCACAAACAAACTCATGTAGGAGGTGTTTAATATGCATTTCTTCAGGGTTTTTTGTTTTTCTTTTCCAGGTTATCCAAAGGCAAAATTGGTTGGTAGTCCATTTTATTCCTTCTATACAAATTTATCAAAACAAAGCACTTAAGAAATTTTGCTAATATTCCAGCCATTCTAAGATTTTGAATTCCCTTGCCTTTTGATCCCAGAAGCACCATTTGCTGTCTTGATGAAGCAGGAATTTCTTTAGTGGGGTTTTCAGTAAGGCAGTGAAAGCTGAGGTAGCTGTACTAGCATGCTCAAGTACTGAGAAGGATATATTTCATTCCCAATGTCTTCCCAACTTACTAATAAAAATATTGGAATTTTACGTTAGAAATGAGGTAGGCTCTTATATTATTTGTATAAAAAAATAGTGCCATAGGGGATTTCCTTTTTCACAAAAGACTAGATTGTACCCAGTTAGTATAGTAAGTTGAATTTTAAGAGAGGGTTCTTTGAATGTGTAAGGAATCTTGATGTCTTGGTGCATTAGGTGTTGAATGGCTAACCACAGGTCATCCGTTCGAACTCCCCAGTCACTCCGAGGAAAATAAGAAGCTCCCATAAAGATTTAGTCTCATAAACCCTAGGGAGTAGGTCTACTCTACCCTGCAGGATCGCTGAGTCAGAATCAACTCTGGCAGTGGGTTTTAATGGACAGGTGTCAAAATTACTGTTTACAGTTTAAAATTTGATAGTAACAACAATAATAAAAGGGAAATTAGGTAAACTACTCGCACATTTCAAGATCTCAGTGAATCAAAGATGGGGCTGATTTTTTTTTAATGGTCTTTATTGTCTCAGAAGGAATCATCAGATTTTGTCCATATTTATGGATCAGTAATTTGGTTCTGGGCCAAAGATAGTTTTCACATTTAGCGCCAGGGTTTTGGTCCTTTTTTTCTGATAATCAGACCAATCACTTTCTCTGTGCTGCATTTTTCACACAGTGTATTAAACTGTCTTGGCTATGTCCACCTTGTTAGTTTTGCCCAGGAACCCTTCTCAGTCTCCACTCCAGCCAGTCTTAATGGTTCCACCAAACCATTGACCAAGACCAGTGGGGTGTGTTTTTTTAAGATTTGAATTAAGCTGTTATGTATATGTATTTTCCTGTGATCAAAGACACCTTTTGCTTTTCAAATCTAAAACGTGTGTTTAACAAAAAAGGCAATCGAGTTCTGCTTTTTTTTTTCTTTTAGGAAAACATGTTAGAAAAGACAACAATCTCTATTCTTAATATTTATTAAGACCTCTCAGTGTTAGAAATTTCCTAAAGTGTTTTAAATACCTGCTTACTTATCTCAACATTGGACAGTCTAGCAGAGCTAATGTAATTTCGGTTGTGTTTCCACCTGCACTCACATCAGCATGTCCATGCAGCCCCACCCCAGGGGGGTCATCAGGAACTGCAGACGGAGGCCCCTACATGCCACACCACCCCCTCAGCAGGCTCTGTGAATGAGCAGCCTTCTCTCTGGAAACATTTAACCCTAACCATTTAAGTAATAATTAGTTTTAAACATTAGCACGAAAGATGTCAATTCTATCAATATGAAACGTTTTACTCCTCCCAAATACCCTCATGGGGGAATTTAAAGATGCACGCAGACCATTAGGGTTCTAGGTCACAAAGTGCCGCCTTCGAGCAGGCCATTTTCCAGCTTCCATAAAACTGGGTGTGGATCAATCCCCTGAAATTGCGAAGGGGCTTCAAAGGGGAACGGGCATGAAGAGACAGGGGATGCTGTGCATGGGCCCCTCCGCGAGCCAGGGGGCTGAGTCAGGGTGCTGGGGTTGTGAGGGCAGAGAGAAGTCAAGAGAAGAAGGGAGGGGAAGAGTATGAACAAGGCGCCGCTGATAGCGCCTGAGGGTGCACCCCTGGAACTCAGTCTCAGAGCTGCTCCCCATCTGACTACCTCCTTTTCTATTGGTTTATCAGCAAAACCCATGTGGACAGAGGACATTTCAGGAATAACACTGGTAAAAATTAAACATCTTTTGAAACAGAGCTAAGAGACATTAGAATGACTAAAAGTAAACATTTTCATCTTGCAGCTGAATATAGATGACCTGAAAGGTGTGAGTCACTTCTGCTTACTCCCTGCCCGTGGGCTCATCTGCAGTCGTGTGCAGACACGGACTACGGGAACGCTGGACTGGTGGACGCAAGGGATAGGAATAGGAATAGAAGCTGCTGTTTTTGAGGCCAGCACCCTGCCGGGTTTCCGTGGAAATGACATATCTTGAAACAGGGCCACCGAGAAGGCACTGCCACTGAGAACAAGGAGACTGGTGCCCCCAAATGGGAACAATCTGGTAGCAAATTATTACTGACCTGGACGAACCCCAATGCCTCACTGCAGTGAGATTTAACCCGAACGTTTCCTGCAGGGTGTTGGGCATCTGCTGTAGTGGTAGCTGATCCAGAGTTTCCATACAGAATTCTCCCCTTCTGAAGGTGTTGTTGACCTCAAAGGCTAGAACCTTTTGACTTTGAGAACTTTCTGAATCTGCGGAATGAGGAAGGAGCCCTGGTGGCACTGGAGGCTAAGTAAGCCTTGGGCTGCTAACCACAAGGTTGGTGGTTCAGACCCAACAGCTGCTCAGAGGGAGAAAGACGAGGCTGCCTTGTTCCAAGCAGATTTCGCCTCAGAAACCTTACAGAGCAACTCTCCTCTGTGCTCACGGGGGTAGGCGAGGCATCAGCACCGACTCTGTGTCGGTGGGTCAGTCCCAGAATGAGGGTGCGGATCCAGAAAGCCGAGCAATCTGACTGTACTCTCCTTCTGTCCGAAATGAACAGGATGGAACCAACCAAGTGGCCTCACAAGGTCACGTTACTGCCACAGTCACATTCGAGTCAGGAACTTAAAATCATTTTGATTGCACGAATACCAATATTTCAGGGTCCAAAAAACTAACATAAGATCGTCATGAATATTTACGTTATGCATTTTCTTGGTTTTACTTCCTGGACACACAACAAATGACCAAGTGTGCATCTTAGGGAAATTAGCATCTTACCTTTATACTTAAAACTAAACTTGTATGATTACAGCAGAGCATGCTCTAAAGCCCATTACTGTGGGGCGTTTTCAGCGGAGCCCTGGCAGTGCAGTGGTGAAGGGACCACGACTAACCAGTGGGTCAGGAGTTCTAGCCCACCAGCTGTGCCACAGGCACACGAGGGGGCAGGCTGATTCTGTAAAGACAATAGCCTTGACACCCGGGGTGGGGTGGGGGGGGCAGTTCTATGTTTCATAGGACTGAGTCAGAATTGACTTGATTTGGGGTTTGACTTTGCTTTGCAGTTATATATCCAGTTTGACTCATTCCACTTAGACCAGACTACATTTGTGTCATATTATATGACATGCAGGAGAATGACGTTTTATTATAGCACACAACTCACTTTGTTGTTTTAATATGGAAACTCATCAGGCAAGATTAACTCTTTGGATTTCAGATTAACACTCCCTCTGCCCCCCCCCCCCAAAACCAGCCAAGTTTTGGAAGAAAAAATATTTTAGGTCTTAATAAATTTTCCATTTCAGAATTACTCATCCTATAAAATGGGATGCCTTTAGGAAATTGTGCTAAGTCTATATATTTTTTAAGAAAGCAAACCTTTTCTGATGGCAGGCTTGATGGCTGATTTTACCTAGGATTTTGCTGAACTTCCCAATTACATTGGTAATATGAGGAAGTCCTTTTTTATATAATTGAGCCTAAAGAGAGGATTTGATAATGTAGTACCATTTCTGAATCATTTTCTAAACACCTAGAGCATGAAAAGCCAATGCGGCCCAAATACATATTATTTTTTTTCCTGCTACAGGGCCTTAATAAATTAACTAAGTGTGTTGACTATGAAATTTAGGAATATTAGAAGTAGCAAGTTGCTGAGCATCTTCACAGTCAAAATAATTTAAAATCTTATTAAAATCAATTCCACAGGGTTGAGCCCCGGTGGCATAGTGGTTGTACGCGGGACTGCGGCCCACTGGGATGGAGGTTCAATTCCAGCAGTGGGGCTGGGCCTCCTACTCCCACCGCCGGAGAGCAGTGATGCCCCCCCCCAAAAAAAAAAATCAATTCCACATCCTCTTTGATCTTTCAAGGTGGCAGATGAAAGAAAACTATTTAGTTAACTGCCTCCCGTCTCTTCCCACAAACCCATATACCCTCCAGGCATCTCGCCCCTCAGTCAGAGGCCCCCATGATGAAAAGAAAGGTAGAAGATATGGAGAACAGACTTCTCTTCTTACAGATGCTTTAGAAACAGGCCCTGAGCTTGGTTAAAGACAGCATCCTTTCCAGGTAGACAAACTGCATCCAAGAAGTCTGTACATCATCAGTAGCTAGGATCAGTAGTAAAGCAATCTGGCATATTGTAAAAGTTTTGTTACTCTAAACGTAAAAAAAAAAAAAAAAAGCAATATACTAAAGTAAATCTCAGGTATAAGGAAATGATGTTTGTCTTTGTAAATGATATGGGTCATGGCCTGACTTTGATTTTACTTTGGGGTCCTCGACACCAGGCCCAGGTGCTGGGCAGCTCACCCAAAGGTCAGGGTGTGGACCTACCAGCCAGTCCACGTGAGAAAGCTGGGCAGTCAGCTGCCGGACAATGTACAATGAATGAGTCAGCATCAACTCGATGGCAGTGGGTTTTTTGCAGCTCCTCGCTTTCTTACCAAATTCTATATCGAAACAGGAAACTATGGGGACGTTCATGGTATGCACTGCGGGACAAATTAAACAGGTGAAAACTTTTGCTAGGAAGTTTGAAAATGGAGGAGCTATTACCAGTTAATTTCATAAACCGATTTGAGTAAGTGTTCCTCTTCTTCATGAATGCAACTCACTGCTGCCGTCTCATGGACTCTGAGCACGAACGGCCCTCGGGCACGGCAGAGCAGTACTCCATCAGGTGTCCAGGGCTGTGCATCTTCCTGAGAGCACACCTCCTCACCTTTCCCTCCCCCGAGCAGCTGGCGGGTTTGACCCACTGACCTTACTGGTCGCAGTCCAAGGCTTAATTCCTGAGACAAAGCAGGTCTCTCCTCTCCCCCGGCCCCTGTGCGCCTGCAGCTACCACTGGGTAACTTGCCCAATCATGTTTCTGCTTAAACATCCGGCCCTAGTGGTGCATCCTTGGTTTGAGCATGGGGTCACTGAGCTCAAGATGGGTGGTTCAAGCCCAGCCGCCACTCTGCGGGAGGGAAATGCGCTTGCCTGCTCCCCGAAAGATGGATTCTCCGAGACCCCCGGGCGCAAGTCTACTCTGACCGATGGGGCGCCTTTGAGCTGGAACTGACTCGATGACAGAGGCTCGTGCCGACAAATCCAGAAGTCAGGACCATTCGAAGTTCACATTGCCAGAATACCTTTCACTCCTTCTGCTTTTATTATTGCAATTTAGACAAATGAAGAAATATGGGGTGTCCCTGGCTATGTGAGCACATACTCCTGGCTCAAAGGCGACGCAGGGCGGCAGAAGGATGCCTAGTGCCCACACTGTCTTGGCTTTGTGAACAGGAAACTTGAATCTCACACATGGATTCTGAACACAAGGGGCTTCAAAACGTCTGGGAAAAGTCCATTGTCTTTTAATTCCCTTTTTCTATGAACTTTTTGAAGCCCTGACCTCCGCACCCTCTGCATCATTAGCGTCTGTTCCCAGGAGGGCTCCTTGATCCTAGAGCAAACCAGACCTTCATAGTTTCACAGTTTGATGACAGAAGGCTACACACTACATCAAAGACTTGAGGTTTAGGTAGATCCCGTATTATCTAGAATCCAGGGCCAGATTTTGCGATAGGTTTCCAAGTAGCAGAAGTTAAAACAAAGTAACTACAGAAACACCAGGCAAGGCGACAAGCAGTCATTCCATCCAGTCCTAACCAAACTGCAACCATTCCAGTGGAGATGTGAGGTATTTTTAAATTAGTTGTACAAGCTCAATAGCGTTCACAGTTTCCATAGTTGCTTTTGACAGAGATAGCTTCAGATCTGCACAATGAAATAAAATTTGATTTTCAGACTTCCTCTCACCTGTCAGAGCCCTGCCCTCAGACTGGAGTCATTCAGCAGCCGGGAATGGTTCCGTGGTTAAAAAAAAAAGGGGGGGGGGTTCTATTTCCCTAACGTTGATTTTTAAAAAAATAATAATAAATTTGTGATTTATAGAAAAGGAATGCTTGCTTTAGCCTCTGGAGGGAAGTCCGGTGTGGTGCAGGCAGGTGAGCTATTAGATAACAGAGTCCGAGGCCCTCTTGAGCAGGCCAGCCGAGCTGGAGAGCACCGAGTTCTGGTTTCCCTCCAACATTTTCTCCATCTTTTCTCCGCCAGCGGCGTGGCTGGTGTCTCCTTGCAGCTTATTGTGGATCCACGGGATGAAACAAAGCACCACGCCTCCGACCATGGGCGGGATTCCAGCAAGGTAGAACGCCACGTCGTAGGAGCCCAGGTTGTCCCGAAGTAACCCTGAGAAGGGAAAAAGCCGTCACTGAGCAAGGGTCAGAGTCACGGGGCGCTTTGGGGGTTCTCGTCAACCCAGCTAACACCTTGGACCACCTCGATGGTAGCTTTCTCTCCCCAACACACCTCAAAATGCCAAACCGTTCTCGGGCTCCTTTGCTTTTTAATGAAATAACATTTGTGTTGTCATTCCTGAGTGTAATCGGTGTCTGGCTTTTTCTGATCGGGAGTCTCCTATCTCTCCTCTAGACACACGGTCCAGGCCACCAGGTTTCACACCAGCCCAATCCTTGGAAGAAATGTTTGCAAAGAAGAGTGCTGGCTCTCCCAGGCCTCTCCAAGGCTTTTCTGACACGAGGTATCAAAGGGGCCATCGAGATAAAATGTCTCTCATTCCAACGGCTACATTTCCAACCAGTCTTGGGCTGAGCTGTTTTTTTTTTTTTTCAATTATTGGAATACTTTGAAACCATCTTAATTAAATTATACAGCAATGTCCTTCGCGGATGGACATTTGGATTCTTGATGCTCAATGTTATTTTTTTTAGTCAACTATTCCAGAAGGAGCTATAGTATCTCTTGCATAAAGCACACATATTTAGAAGCATTTGAAAAAATAGAAACCATTGTCCTGTTCTCCAAAGGACACAGTAAATAACATAAGAATTGTGACAGTTCACTGCCCAGAAATTTACTCCTGCGTGTTTTCACTCAGTCTTAGATGGCAGCAAGGGTAAGAATTTCCCAGCAAGCTTCATCTATAGCTGGCTTCTGGAGATATACAAAAATCCCACCTCGGCAAAAAAAAAAAATCAATTATACATATATATGTGTTACATGCAAGCAAAACCTAGGCCCTGACCTCGGAAAAGCCACTAAGTAATCTCTAAATCCTGGTGAATCCTCCCACTTACCTGCAATGGGTGGGCCCACTGTCATGGGCACAGACATGAATCCGAGCAGGAACCCAATTGCTTGGGAGACATCCTGGGCACCAACTAATTCGAAAGCAATGGGGGCCATGATGCAGATGAAGCAGCCGTCGAAGAGCCCCATGATGAGACAGACAGCAATGAGGGCCCCAAAGACGTTACACAGGGGGATCATCATGGACATCAGACCAATGAAGAAAAAGGAGACGACCTAGGACAGACACCACAACGTCAACGCTGCCTTCGGGCAAGGCGGATGGCGCAGCTCCTGAGCAACACGCTCACAAAGGGTAAGAGATGACTGCTTCGTTCTGCTCTCCCCGCTGAGTTCGTCACAGGAGGGAGGGCAATCGACTCCTGTGGTGGTCATGTAGTTGATATGTCGATTTTATGACTGAGATGTAGGGGTAGAGTCTAGCCTGTTAATCTGGAGATAGCCATGGAGCAGCCAATGAGGCCTCTGTGTGGGCATGGCTTTCTCCTGAGACTTCTGCGAAATCTCGCGATATTTCCCTCATGGAGATGAGGAGCTGTCTCCCCAGTTGTTGGGAGTCAGTCTTTGAGACAATGAACTACAGACAAGATGGCAGTGTCAAAGAAGCTGGAGGAGCTGGAAGAGAAGCCACACGGCCTTGCCCTGATGGAACCAGACCTCTGAAGCTGGAGAAGCCACATGGAGAGCCCTGCCAGCGCTGAGTTGCCTCTTCCACCACTGGATGCTGTTGATGGACCCTGAGCCCTGGAAGTGAGGAGTCATGAGGGGACCCCTGCCGGCGCCGGGACTCTGCACCCACTGACCTGTGACTTCGTGAGTTGAATGGAGACATTATAGACTGGTATCGGGCATATGGGCTAATATCGGACTAGACTTTGAACTGGACTGGGTTGGGATGCTTTCTCAATGTCCTATTCCTCTTATATATAAACCATACCCTTCTATCCATATGCATGTCCATGAATTTGTTTTTCTAGTCTGCCCATACTAACACAGCTCCCATCAACAGTTACCGTCTGAGAGACTCAAGGGGGCAGTTCTTAGCCTGTCCTAGAGGGTAGTAGGAGTGGGCATCGACTCCATGGCAGCCAGGGTTTTTTGTTTGGTTAATTTGTCATCTTGATTTGACATGCACACAATCGGCTCCTGCTGTCATCTCCCTGGGCTACCCTGGTACTTACTCAATATTCCCATTAAAGTAGTGTTGGCGGAGGCATGGGCGGCTTTAAAGAACTGTATTTTATCAAGGCCTGGGAGCCCAGATGTTCCATTTCAGATTACTGGTTCTAAAGAATGGGACCCTGGTAGCAGAGGAGGGTAAGTGTTGGGCTGTTAAGTACAAGACCAGAGGTTCATACCCACCAGCAACTCCATGGGGGCAAAGTGAGGCTGTCTACTCCTGCAGAGATTTAGTCTCATATACAATGGCACAGTTTGCTGTGTGCCATTGGGTCACTCGGAGTGGGCAGCAGTGGCCATGGGGGGCTCTAGGAAAAGGCTTTCTCTGTGCACTCTGGGGGAAAACCCTTGCCCTGGGCTTCTTGAGCAGGGAAAACCCTTCCCCTGGGCTCTATGGCAATCTCCATGTGACCCCTCGTCTACCTTTTCTGGGTTTGTATTCTTTTTATAGCTCAAAAGCGATTCGGTTTGGGACATGCCTGCACTGATTTTGCCTCAACTCCTTTTCTGAAATGGGACCTTGTAGGCAGATATAGGTGCTCGGATTCCTACACATGTGTTGGGTGGATACAATTCAACCTAAAACATAACCTGTAATCTATTTTAAAGTCACATCTCACAACTCTGGGACACGGACCTTATGTTAAAGCAACAAGTCTTGTTATTCCTCAAATATGACTTACCTTTTCCCACCCACAAATGCATTCACATGATTTGAAAGATTTTCTTTATTATTTGGGACATATGCTAATTTGCCACCATGTCCCCTGAGATCATAGACCTGAACACCTAAGCCCAGTGATTTCTTTCCCTCAAGGGGTTTGGTTATATATGTATTATAGTTTCATAACTTTGCCTCTTATGTGTTTTGCCATTTTCACAGATATATTTTCAGCATGAACACCCATATAAAAATAGCCTGGAAAACATGTATGGTTTTTGTGTATACTCCCATTCTTCCACACTCGTTCAGCCTTGTGTGTCTATCTACTTGTGTTGTCGTTAAGTGCTTTCAAGTCAGCCCAATCACCTCGACTGCAGGATTGTGTATTTAACAGTACTTACCTCTGCTATATTTAACTCTTACATTCTGCCAATTCTCTTCCCCTGCCTCTATCAGTTTTTTAATCTTTCCCTCATTTAATTTTGCCTTCTCCTTCACCCATGTTAATATGTCTACCCAACAGATGGACATTGAGGCCTCCACTCAATGCAAGAACATTTTGTTTTATTTAATTGGCATTCCATATAGCTCACCTTACCGACACGATTGCTGAAGACAAGTGGGTATATAAGCAAATGTGATGAAGAAAGCTGATAGTGCCCAGCTATATCAAAAGATATAGCATCTGGGGTCTTAAGACTTGAAGGTGAACAAGCAACCATCTAACTCAGAAGCAACAAAGTCCACATGGAAGAAACACACCAGCCTGTGTGATCACGAGGTGTCAAAGGTATCAGGTACCATGCATTAACGAACACAAATCAAATCATTGCGAATGAGGGGGAGTGCAGAGTGGGGACCCAAAGCCCATCTGTAGGCAACTGGACATCCCTTTATAGAAGGTAACGGGGAGGAGATGAGCCAGTCAGGGTTCTGTGTAGCAATGATGAAATATACAACTTTCCTCTAGTTCTTAAGTGCTTCCTCTCCTCCACTATCATGATCCTAATTCTACCTTACAAATCTGGCTAGACCAGAGGCTGTACACTGGTACAGATAGGAATTAGAAACACAGGGAATCCAGGACAGATGAACCCTTCAGGACCAGTGGTGAGAGTAGCGATACCGGGAGGGTGGACGCAAAGTGGGGTAGAAAGGGGGAATGAATCACAAGAATCTACATATAACCCTCTCCCTAGAGGTCAGACAACAGAAAAGTGAGTGAAGGGAAAGGTCAGAGAGTGTAAGACATGACAAAGTAATAACTTATAAATTATCACTGGGTCATGAGGGATGGAGGCATGGAGGGAGGGGAAAATGAGCTGACACCACGGGCACAAGTAGAAAGCAAATGTTTGGAGAATGATGATGGCAACAAATGTACTAATGTGCTCGACACAATTGGATTGACGTATGGATTGTGATAAATTGTACAAGCCCCCCCAATAAAATGACTTAAAAAATATATATGTGTGTCTATCCCCTGTTGTAAATTCCCCTCCCACTCCTGGTAACAATCAAAGAATGTTTATTTTATTTTATTTTTTTAACAGTAAAGCACAAATTTTATTGACCTTATTCAGTAGAGAAGCGAGGGAGAAGACAGACTGACACCATTCAAAGTAAGTCTGTTTCAGGCCAAAGAACAATCAGGGTCTATGGTCGATGTACAAAATGCAGCAGACGTTTGATTTCTTCCATAGATAAACTTTTCCAGGGATCAATGATACAAGTTTCACAGTAATGAGAATCAAGGGGTTTTCTTTTTGATCCATCAAGCATATTTATTTTTGTATGTACATCATTGCATGATTTTTTCCAGTCGCAGTCTCATACAGTGCTTCTCCTTCTGTGCCTGACTTATTTTACTCGGCAAGGATAATCCATGTTCTGAGGCTTTTCACAGCTTCATCGTTCTTCTTTGCCTTTGGGTAGTGTTCTACTGTGTGGACCTACATAATTTGTTGATTGTGCCATTAATGTGCATTTAGAATGCTCCCATCTCTTTGCTATTGTGAATAGTACTGAGATGAAAGTGGGCACACATCTGTCCATATATATTGCCTCGGCTCATGCTTCTCTGGGCTATGTACCAAGCCGTGGGATTGCTGGGGCAGATGGTATTTCTAGTTTCAACTTTCAAAGGCAGTGAGGGCAGCACCACTGTTCACACTGGCCGGCTGTGTCCTGATCCCGTCGCGCCGTTTGAGGGTTTCACTCCCACACCCTGTCACTTCAGAACTTCACTGTGAATGGGGAGGGGAAGACACTTTGCTGTTTGGATTTGCAGTTCTCCAAGGGCTAGTGGTTGCAGGTATCTGACTGTGTTGGCTGGCCTCCTGAATGCTTTCTTTGATGAAGTGTCTGTTCATGTGCTCTGCCTCTTTTTACTTTGAATTATTTGTCTTTTTCCTGTTGAGGTGTTGGCATTTTATACCAATTTTAGAGGTCAATCCTTTGTCCAATATGTCACTGACATTTCAACCTCCCCCCTTGGTCTTTGAGATCTTCATATCACAAAGTCCTGCATCCCACTGTGGTAAACAGGGGTTTTAAAAGTTCATAAGTGGTCATTTACTATGCACCTGTTTGTCTCTTCCTGCCCTAGGGAAAGAAGAGTGAAGAAGACCAAACATACATGGAAGCAATTCATCCAGTGGACGCGTGAACTTTGCAGATATCAGTCTCCAGTATCTAGAGACCGTAAGAACTGGATGCTGACTGGTTACCACTACCAACTGCTCTTAAAGGAATCACATTACAAGATTCTAGATAGAGTGAGAGAAAATGTGAAAACAAAACTCAAAATTACATATAATATCAACGAGAACATGAGGGGCAAGAGGGGAGACCCAAAGTCCATCTGTAGACAATCGGACATTATCTCACAGAAGGTCACAAGAAAGGGACGCGTCAGCTAGGGGAAAACACAAGATTCCTCTAGTTCTTTAATGTTCCACACCCCTACCCCACTATCATGACCCCAGTTCTACCTTACAAATCTGGCTAGACAAGAGCATATATTACTGGTACAGATAAAAGCTTTTGACACTCAACAGACAACCCCCTCGGGAACAGTAATGGGAGTCGCACTACTATGAGGACAGGTGGAGGTGGGGGAAAGGAGGAACTGATTGCAACGATTTATGTGTAACATACACACCCTCCCCGAGGGGGATGAACAACAGAAAAGCGGGAGAAGGGGAGACAGCAGACAGTGACAATACTAATTTATAATTTAGCAAGTGTTCAGGAGCGGAGTGGAGGGAGGGGAAAAAGAGGAGCTGGCACCAAGGGCTCAAGTATGAAGAAAATGTTTTGAAAATGCTGATGGCCATAAAGGTACAAATGTGCTTGGTACAATTGATGTGTGGGTTGTGATAAGAGTTGTGACAGTCCCTAACAAAATGATTTAAAACATGATGGTGGCTATTTACTGACTTGTCTACTGTCATCATATTATACCAGAGTATAATATATCATTGTAAGAACTGTCAACCCGAAGGCTTCAGATATATCTATCTATATGTGCTGATTAGATATGTAAATGTATGTATGTATGCATGTATGTAAAAGACTAGGTCTATCGGCCAGATGGAAACCCGTGGGACCCTGAAGTAGAGCCTTACCCACTCTTCTAGTCTGGGAAAGGGCTCACTCCCATGGCTCAATATGTCAAGAAAATACAGTTCTTGTGGGAACCATAATTCTTAGAAGGTATGCACACCTTAGAATAATCAACCACTTGAGATCAAAAGGGCAGCACTTACTGAAAAGGTGCAAAAAGCTGGGAAAATGGAGGAAGAGACTCAGGAAAGAAGTGGGGTAAGTGGTGCTCCACTGTGAGAACTGCAATCAATAACATGAACCAACGTGTCACCACGAATTCCTGAACGGAAAACTGATTTACTCTGTACACATTCACTCAATTCACAATATAGAAATAAAAGGAAGTTAGTGATTAGTTTTTTCATCCTTTTAAGGAATCATGGTGGAATCTGGGTTAGAATTATATCTATAGACTCCTTTACGGAGTATTGACATTTTTATAATGTGAAGTTTTCCTATCCATGAACGTATACTGTCTTCCATTTATGTAAGCCTTTTTGTAGTAATGTTTTATAGTTTTCTTTACAAGTATTTGTTTCTCTGATTTGATTTGTTCCTAAATGTTTCACCTTTTGGTTGCTAGTAGAAATGATATAGCTTTCCTGATTTTCTTTTCAGAGTTCTCTTTTGTTAGTGTAAAGGATTTAAACTTATTTTTGAATGTTCATCTTGAATGTTCATCTTCACCCTACCACCCATAGTAGGCAGGAAGACGTGAGACACAGGAGCTCATGTTAAGGGTTATTATTAAACTGTTCATAGTACTTGCCCATCATTTCCCCTAAATAAATACTGTGCCATATACCAAATACTGAACTGTAGGTATTGGGGCCAGTTTTGAAAGATTAATAAACTTAGTAAGCTATACAATCATTTCCCCCCTCAAACAGCAGCTATGGTGATATTTAATTCAGGCAGTCAAAGGCCCTAATGCCTAGGTGCTGGCACTGGCATTTAATAAAGCAGTAAAAGTTAGATGGATATGTTTGCCTTTGTCTTAATATCTTCTAAGAAATCCTTTGCTGACATATCACAGGATCTAAAAAGCAGCAGTTCTCTCAACCTGTGGGTCACGACCCCTTTGGGGGTCAAATGACCCTTTCACAGGGGTCACTAGGTTCATAACAATAGCAAAATGACAGTTAAGAAGTAACAAGGAAAATAATTTTGTGGTTGCAAGGGCAGGGGGAGGCGGGGTTCATCACAACTTGAGGAACTGTATTAAAGGGTCACAGCATTCGGAAGGTTGGGAACCACTGCTCTAAAACAAGGATTCCTCTTTAGTTTACTTACCTAGGAACAAAAATCGGTTTTGCTGCTGTCTTTCTCTTTGCTTTTTGTCCGTCTGTCTTTCCCTGTCTGTCTGTCTGTCTGTCTCTCTCTCTCTCTCTCTCTCTCACACACACACACACACACACACACACACACACATACAATTTCTGGGAGAAATGTCCATTTAAGTTTTGCTCAGCTATCTAAGTGTTGCTCAAGAGGAAAAAAATTGCTGAATCTGGCAGAGAAATAAGCAGAAGGCAAGTCTGGAGACAGACACATAATTGGTCACAGTTGAGGTTCCCATGCTGCTCCTTCAGTTAATTCATTGCAAAGTTTCCAGACTTGCAGAGCCTCTGGCTACACACCAATCACAGCAGGAATCAGTCAGAAGCAGATTCAGCTATTGAAGCACAAAGTGAGGGGGCTGTTCAGCCGCACAGCTGGGCTACTGGGTTTACTAACACACAGAGGCCACAGGACTTACAGTGCTTTGTAGTGAGCTTGTTCAACTTCCCTCCATGATACTGCCATTTCTGCCTGATGGAGGAACTGGCATGTGATACATGTAGACCAAGTGTCACAGCTCAGATGAGACTGCAAGTCTCTGATTCCTTGTGTCAATCCACCTCGTCAAGGGTTTTCCTCTTTTGCTGACCCCCGACCAAGCATGATGATGTCCTTCTCCAGGACATGGTCCCTCTTGACAGCACGTCCACAGCACACGACGAGGTGGAGTCTTAGCATGCTCACTTCCAAGAAGCACTCTGACTATACTTTTTTACTACTACATTTAGCCCAGAAGACTCCCCTCAACCCCCCCCCCCCAAGCCACAATTCTGATTCAACCATGCTTTCTGGTTAGAATTGGCCATTCCAAGACTCACCCCTGATTGTTTCTGTACATCTTCATTAGCTTCAGTCTTGCTTAAAAGTTGCATGGAAAGATGCGTCGTCTTTCCGCAGGGTACTCAGCACCCACAGAGCCTAAAGCTTACTAAAAAGTCACGATGTCCACCTTACAGTGAACATGCCAAACCTTGTGAGAGCCCAACTCCAGTGGATCCTGCACCAGTGGCCGCCCCACGCACTTCCTCCATCGATGCTGCCACGGTTCATTCATTCGATGAGGTGGATGACTTTCCGTCTTGGTTCGTCTTTCTGACCTTCTTGAATTGGCTTGTTACACCTAAAAACCATTGTTTTTTTGTTTGCTTGCTTTTCAGTTTAAAGGTGATTAAAGGGTTGAGCCCCGGTGGCGTAAGTGGTTGAGTGCAGAACTGCAGCCCGCAGGCTTGCCGGTTCAATCCAGCGGCGGCTGGGTAACGCCCACGACTGACAGAGGCAGTGATGCTCACAAAAAAAAAAAAAAAAAAAAGTGATTAAAATCATCCGG